>WNWU01000034.1:8579097-8725378 GCA_012654045.1 Ptyas mucosa
TAGAATAGAATAGAATAGAATAGAATAGAATAGAATAGAATAGAATAATGCCAGCTAACTTGAACAAATCAGGACTCATTTTTGTGTTAAAATAAATAAATAAGTACATAATGTATCTGAGATAAATGGGATAAAACAGCATCATAAGGAAATCTACCTACCATGTTGTGTTCACTAGGAAAAGCTGTACAGCATATACACTTTCATTCTCTTTAACGTAATTTGCAGAAAATGTTAACTTAGACAATCCTACATTAACACCAGCTGGATTTAGACTAATCTATGCATTGCGAATGAGCTTGGATCCAAGCAGTTCAGGAGGGGTCTGCCTGTCCCCTGTTTGCAATGGGACATGATTTCAAATAAATATTCTTAGTCTTATACCTAAGCAGTACAATCTCATAAATGTATTACTCAAATCAAAATCTCATGATGTTTAATGAGAAATAGCCGCCGTGGCACAGTGGTTAGAGTACAGTACTGCAGGCTACTTCTGCTGACAGCCGACTGCCTGCAATTTGGCAGATCGAATCTCACCAGGCTCAAGGTTGACTCAGCCTTCCATCCTTCTAAGGTGGGGGCACCTAGGATTGTTGGGGCGGGTGTAAATATGCTGACTCTGTAAACTGCTTAGAGAGGGCTGTAAAGCACTGTGAAGCGGTATATAAGTCTAAGTGCTATTGCTATTGCTATTTATTCTTCCTTTCTTTTTATATGGCAGAACATGTGGTCATTCCTGTCTGAGCTCAGAAACAAAGCAGGATTGGGCCTTTTCAGTACTTGCACACATATGTCCAGGAAAAAAAAAAACCAGAGCTGTGGGCTTGAATGAAGAAAAATGCCAGAAATGCATAGTTTAAAAAAAAAAAGTTTCCTTGTAAATATACACAGAACAATAGACTTTGGGGCTCTGCTTCTTTCAGTCTTTTTTTAAAAAATTATTTATTTATTTATTTAAAATTTGATTTATATGCTGCCCTTCTCCGGAGACTCAGGGCGGCTTACAATGCGTTAAGCAATAGCCTTCATACTTTTGTATATTTATACAAAGTCAGCTTATTGCCCCCATAAACTGGGTCCTCATTTAACCTACCTTAGAAAGGATGGAAGGCTGAGTCAACATTGAGCGTGGTGAGATTCGAACTTATAGTAATTGCAGACAGCTGGTTTTAATCACTATGCTTTTAGTCTGGTGAGCTAAACCAGGCTCCTAAACCAGTCTTCAGTAAACCTCTGCAACGACATTATTTACTGGAATCACTTTTTATTTTTGAACTGAGAAATAATTGAGAAACGAAATTAGCTTTTCCTATTTAAACAATATCCTGGGAGTCTCAAGGTTTTTAAACATTTTTTTACATATTCACTTGTTGGTTGTTTCTATCAAATTTTCTTCAGAGGCTCACTTCTTACTCTGCTGGACAATGAAATTATAATTCAGGTTCTTTCCCCTCATAAAATCTTAGTGTACTGACTTCTATTGACATCTCTCTGGTGGAATTAAGGAATATTTGAGCTGAGAGAAGATACAGAGGGGGAAGATATGATGCCTGACAAAATAAGGCTGGAGGTAAGAATCCAGTGACCTAAAAAGTCATTTCAAGATTCTTCGACTGACTATTTGTGCGAAGTTGAAATGGCTCTTTTCAAAACACATTACAGGCTTGCTCTGTGATTCTTTTGAGATTTTTATTGTTGACAAACAGGAGGCAAAACTCTGGAAAGCTGAATGAGGTTCCAAAGCCAGTATGCAGACTGAATAACATCGTAATTTATATATCTGTTAAAAGAAGAAGCAATAATACAATAACACTTTGAAGTGCGGCTTACATTATTAGTTTGATTCTGATTGCCTTGCAATCAGAATGTTTAATCTGCTGGTTAAACATTTGGCAAGTGTTTAGAATCTACATACATGGGTAGAGAGTACAGAGGATATCCCAAAGGTGCTTTTTCAAGAGGCAACTGGACTTCCTTGCTTTTCTTTGAAGACATTTCCCTTCTCATCCAAGAAGCTTCTTCAGCTCTGACTGGATGGAAGCTTCTTGGATGAGAAGCGAAATGTCTTCAAAGAAAAACAAGAAAGTCCAGTTGCCTCTTGAAAAAGCACCTTTGGGACAGCCATGACCTCAATGACTGAGAATCTCAATAGATAGTACAGAGCAGTGGTGGGTTTCAATTTTTTTTACTACCGGTTCTGTGGGCGTGGCTTGGTGGGTGTGGCATGGCTTGGTGGGTGTGGCTTGGTGGGCATGGCAGGGGAAGGATACTGGAAAATCTCCATTCCCTCCCCACTCCAGGGGAATGTTACTGCAAAATCCCCATTTCCTCCCGATCAGCTGGGACTCGGGAGGCAGAGAATAAATGGGAGTGGAGCCAGTCAGAGGTGGTATTTACCGGTTCTCCAAATTACTCAAAATTTCCGCTACCGGTTCTCCAGAACTGGTCAGAACCTGCTGAAACTCACCTCTGGTACAGAGAATAGGATGTGCATACAATCCTGGTCTCTCGAAATTCATGTTTGCTCATTGCCTCACTGGATTTTGCATATAAAAGTTATACAAAGCAGAGGATACCAAATGAAGGTGGAGAAGCTCAGTGTAACTCTTATGATCAGAGTCATAGATGATTCTTGCTCAGGATTAACTTGATGGCTGGAGTAAGTCTTTGGAGGGATAGACAGCCAATTACAATTACTCATTTGGTTCACTGAATGTACTTGACAATACCTCACATTATGTGTTGTAATGCTATGAATGTCCTGGCTAATAAAAGAAATGCGGAGACGGCTCACGTGCTTGTCACTTTTGCTCTTAAGTGCTTTCTTCCTTCTCACAATATCTTGATTTTGGAGGGAGCTGAGAGCGGTGAAGGTTTGTGAAATCATCTGGAGTCCAAGTGAAGGAATTATCAGGGAAACGAAATCACCTTTCAGTGAGCTGCACCCAAGAACCTGAGTGAAATCTTACGGCTTAACATCAGGATGTCTTTGATTCTCTGATGCACTGGATTCATAGCAGAGGTATTCTGCAGGTTTGCACCAGTTCGGGTGAACCGGTAGCGGCGACTGCGGGTCGGCCCGCCCCCGCCCCCCACCCAGATGTAATGCCGTTCTATTTAGCCACATTTTTGCACGTAGGCGCATGCACGGAAGGCACACGCACACGAGAAGCAAGCGTGCCCTCGGCGAACCAGTGGTAAGCATTTCTGAAACCCATCGCTGATTCACAGTTGGCAACTGTGGCACAAAGTTTCTAGTACAATTATTCCAGCTATAATAAAAGGCTGCAGGGATGCCAGATCAATAGGGACAGTTGGAAGGTTCATCTCTGTCACCAGTAAGCTTCTGAACCATCTTAGGAAAAATGATCTGGAACAGCTTAAATTTCCCCCCCTCTGCCTTACCTTAAAATAGTTGCTTTTCAGGTGAAGAGTATGGGTCTTCTCTGCATGATTTTCATCCAGTCTCCCTAACCAATTTGTACATAAAAATAGAGATAGTTAGTCTTCAGGCTGATCAATATCTCCCAATGAATCTGACTGACAAGTCTGTCTTTTTTCCTTGGGTTTTTCTGGACTATTGTAGGGGAAATAAGGAATAACCTTGAAGAAGAGGAAGAAGTGGTACAACAAAGACAATGGTCACGTGAAAGGGACTTGAGCAGAGGTCAAGAAATTAAAAAAAACCTCTAATTCACATGAATATAAGGAGGGGGGGAGTACATTCAGCCTTGCAAGATTATGTTACTGTAGCTTTTACAATAAAAGTAATCCTGACCAAGATAGTATTGATCACTTAGTCTACCTCAGGGATGTCAAACTCAATTTCATTGAGGGCCACATCAAGGTTATGTTCGACCTCAGGGGGCCAGGGTGGGTGTGGCCAGCTCGATATCACTCATGTTGGGGGCGCCTGTGGTGGCCCGAGCACTTTGCTCAGTGAAAACAGGCTCTTGAGCTCTGTTTTCGGCTGCGACAACCTCCTGCAACCCTCTGCCAGTGAAAATGGAGCTCCGTTTTCGCTGGCAGAGGCACTACAGGCTGGTCCTTCGCTTTTTCCAGGATGGCTCCATGAGCCAGATCTAAGCACCCTGTGGGCCAGATTTGGCCCCTGGGCCTTGAGTTTGACACCTCTGGTCTACCTTGTTGGAATGACAGCTCCTCTGCTTCTCCTAAAATCTTGCCTTTATTCATTCTTTGATCTAGTTCTTTCCATAATTGCCCCAATGATTGTGAAATGGACCCTTTATCATAGGTGCCCAATAGAAGACACAGTGACATAATGCAGATGAGATTATACTTGTCCCTGCATTGTTTCTCCCTGTGGGCAATATAATGAACACTCCTCTGTTCATTATATTGTGCAGGAATGGAACATCTCTTCAACTAGTTCTTTCATATGGATATCAGTTGTTCCTGGAAATCCAGATGCACTGTTTTTAATCAGATGTATTTGTCCCAGATCCATAAAATAGATTAGACATGGGGATGAGTGTGAATTTCTAGAACCCCTCCATGTGAGTAAACTGTGCAATGGAAAGTTTCACTTCTGAGAGTCACAAAAAACATTTTTGATATAGACACACATGCATACATACACGCACACACACACACACAAAATAATGGTAAAAATACATCACAAAAACAAAAATGAGCAGGTTTTAGCCTCTCACGATTACTCTTTTATGTAAGCTTTCTCACATAGCCTAATGGAAATGCCACTTCTTGCAGGAGTGCCAAAATGTGATTTGGCTGTCAGTCTAACTAGAAGGACTTGATCAAGAGGATTAGAGAATTGGATTTTCATAAACTATATCAAATGCACATTTTTCAAGAATCTTGAAAGAACAGATTTGAAAGCTACAGCCCTCCTTCATTGTCTGGAATATTTGATGTTTGTCTAATACATCTTGCATTGATCCATAATTTCGGTGCGCTTGAACGATTGACTGCACACCACTTGCAGGGAGAAATAATCATGAAATCTATCATTCCCTTCAGTGTTGTATCATCGCATTGCCATTTATTTACTGTCTGTGACCAGCAAACTCTGAAAACACCTTCGCATAGACAAAAAAAAAACAGCAGCCACAGCAATATCCTCAGTAACATCTTCTGAAAAAGTAATTGCAGATTGGCAAGTAGCAGCCCATTTGATCTCCTCTAGCAATAGATATTGGTGATTAGGCAGGAAGCTTTATAAATGTAGGTGTTGATAGTGCTTCCCTTTTACTTCGCTTTTTCATATGTAAATAACGTGTATTGATAGGTGGAGGAAAATAAACTAATAATCATTTTTATGATTCGTTTGACATCTTGTGTGCATGATAAATAATTATCTGTTGGGCATCTGAAAAGCTCTTATTAAGGGGATTTGCTCCAAAGCATAAATAGAATGCTGAACCAATACCGAGTACATAAACTTCAAAATGCCCATTAAGAAAGTAAAACACTCATAAAATAGTCTTGGATGCAGAGAATGGGCTTATCCAAGATATCAATAAATGTGAAGAGATTAGAAATTGTTGAGAATATTTGTAACTCGGGTTGTAGGTTTTGGCGGGAGTCTGTTCTCCGAGCTTGCTGTTTACCTCCTGGATTTTCATTACCAAACTAGGTAACATCTTCAGCGGGGTTTTGGGGTGAAGTATCTTGTTTGTTTATATACAGTAGGTCCTCGGTGGGTGATTCAATCACAAGGCTCATTCAGTCACAAGGCTGATTGAATTATAATTCTGATTCTGGTCTTGTGACTTTGTGACCTCCGACTGGTTGCTGTGAGGTGTGGAATTCAACTGAGGAGGGGGTGGTCAGTGCTGTTGGTGATTGATGGTTCAGATCAGGGGTGGGTTCTAAAAAAATTTACTATGTGGGCGTGGCTTATTTTGTGGGCGTGGCTTGATGGTCATGTGACAATTCTTTAGGATTTAGCAGCGGTACTGGTCTACCAGGCGTTTAACTGCTTGCAGAGCTGTACCGGTCTACTCATGTATTTTTGCAGGCACTGGTCTACCCATTTATTTTTGCAGGCATCGGTCTACTCATTTGTTTTTGGAGGCATCGGTCTACCACCAAACTTCCTTTTACCACTGATCAGCTGTAGGGCAGCCCTTTGAAGCCCCGCGGCAAGAGTTTAAAGTTTTTTTCCTTATAGCCCATCAGCTGGGACTCAGGAGGCAGCAATAGATTGGGGGTGGGGCCAAATAAAAGGTAATAATAATGTGGGCGGGTGGCGGGGGGACAGAACCAGTTCAATGATGTCATATCATCACTGCTACCAGCTCGGCGGAACCGGGAGGAACCCACCACTGGTTCAGATGGTCCTCTACCTTATTGGTTCTTACCCTGGTTTTAAGTCATTGTGTTCATTGATGGACCTGTTGGTAGAATGCCAGGCTTCAATAAATTTATGTGCCTGATGGCTTTTGACATGGCTGATGACTTTGGCTTCATCCCAGTCGAATTTGTGTTGTTTGTTGTTGATGTGAACTGGCGATCAGGGACTTTGGGTCATGCTGTTTGACAGCCAGTTGGTGATATTCACTGTCTTTGAAGTAAATAGTAGATGTATTTTAAAAACACATGAGGATGGGGGGGAAAAACCTCATTTCTATCCTAAACTATGTTTTGAGGAGAAAAACAGAAAGTTCCCTTCAGCCCTTAAATAGAAAATCCTTACCCTAAGAATTGGCCAGAGGAGAAACAAACACAGGGAAAGTGTGTGAAGATGCTTCCTTTAAACTTTCTCTCTTGCCATCTATCCTAATGGTCAAAATAATGAATAGGTGCACAGAGTTGATGCAATCTGCAATTAAATAAATTATGTACTATTCTGCATCGGGTAAGCAGAATTTAAGGCATCCAATATGAAAGAACAAATTTACAAAAGAACACATATTTCGCCCAGTGATGATTCTAAAAATAAATATATATGATTCTAGAAATTCCTTGGAGAAAATATTCTACTGTGAGACAAAGCTACATAGTCCTTTTTGATTTTATGTTAACTTTTATAATGGTAAATATAGAATCTCATAGACCAAAGATTATGTAAATGTATGAATGCAGTCACCAGTACTTTTGTTACAGAAATACAATCACTGATAGTTACAGTACTTTCCCACCCCCATCCCCAGATTAGCGGCAAATTTAATCTTCTATTCCCACTTGCCATTCTTATTCTCAAAATAACTTCCCATTGTTATTTACCTTCCTGGGGAATATGTCCTTTTTCCCAAGCAAATAATATCTTGAACAGCATATTTTGATTAGGAAGAAGTCTGATTATTCTGGGAACTCACTCATTTCATAGATCAAGTGCTATCAGTTGAGGCCAGTAACAATGTGTTATTACTACTGACTCAGAGATAATACTAATAATTGCTATCATTATCATCTGTTTAGGAAATGCTTATAGCTATGAAAAAGGGAATGGAAGCAGAGAGGGTCCTTAAACAATGATCTTTAAATAAATGAGGAGTTTTATGGAAGATATCAGGAGAAAAAAAAGCATATATGAGAGAGCAGTATAAAGGATGCATATAACTGCTATATTCAGGAGCCAGTCTTTATCAATCTATATTATTTTATCAAGTTTTTATTGGAAGAATGCCCTTTGCTCATATCAGTGGCTCTGTCCTCTCTCTAAAACTTGATAGAAATATGTTTGTTCATTGTAGAATTCAATGAAATGTAGAGCCCAGTCAGGTTAAACCAGGGTGCCTTAGCTGGAAATTCATTACCAATGTAGTTACTTCTGATGAGTCTTATTTTCTAGACGGCTACGTAATTTTAAAATTGAATTAGTTAAATGTTTAGATTTTCCATTCTGGTACATCAGAGCAGCTTCAGATGATAAAAAGCAGAGATAGGAAGAAATAATACAGGGTTCCTCGTCTCCATTTTGAACCATCTAAGAACCATCTAATTTGAAATGATTTTTCCCCCACTGGGAGAAATGTATATGATTGATTTCATTTATCTCCAAGATGACTGGATCTGAGGATCACAAATCAGGTCAATTGCATATCCTATTCTTTCTCATCTTTTCACCTCATCTGAAGTCTTCTCTAATGCAACCCATCAAAGCCATTTGCAAAATACCCCGTTTCTGTGAAGTTTCTACGATTCCTTTCTTCACCGTTTGTGGGAAAGCCAGACCAATGTTGATTATATTTATTTACTTCATGTATGTTCTGCTTTTCTGTTCAATTTGAATGCTTAAAGCCATACCCTCTCGGCAGACCATGATATTCCATTTTTTTTTGCGTTGGCCTTATAATCTGTTAAATAGAACCTAACTGAAGAAAATTAATTTGCAATGAAACATTTTTGTAGCGGCAGTTTGTCCAATGTGGAAGAATTACAGTTAAGGATGTTCAGGGTGCTTAAACTGTGCTTCTGTTTAATAGTTTACTCATTGCAGAATCTCCCTCTGGTATTGTGTCTTACTCAACTTAGATAAATATTTTGAATTATGGAATTGTAATATGCAGCCCTGATCACCCACAGTTATATATTTGAGCCCTGTACAGGTATATCGCCTTCAAAATGCCCTGCGATCTGAAGAACATTTACAGTTGTGATCAAAATTATTCAACCCCTAATGCTGTAAAGGGGTTTAGGGACTATAGTGTACATTTGTAATTGTATTCAGAATGAAATCCTACAAGGACGTTTACAGAACCAAATGCAACTAAAATGACATCAATTGTTTTTGTAATACAGTAGTATATGTTTCTTTTGTGGTTTCTTCATTGACACAATTATTCAACCCCTTAAAGACTACCACTCTGAAGAACAGAGGTTCATTCAGGTGTTTTCGATCAGGTATTGAAAACACCTGTGGATGTCACCGAGCAGCAATCAAGCATAATAAGCACCAATTAGGCAGCTTTAAAATGACTGTGATACTCAGCTCCTTCTAGACATTTACTGGTGTGGTTACAAACATGGTGAAGGCAAGAGAATGGTCCAGGAAGACAAGAGAAGAGGTGATTTCTCTTCACAGGAAGGGCAATGGCTATAAGAAGATTGCAAAGATGTTAAACATACCAAGAGACACCATAGGAAGCATCATTCGCAAATTCAAAGCAAAGGGCACTGTTGAAATGCTACCTGGTCGTGGCAGAAAGAAGATGCTGACTTCAACTGCTGTGCGCTACCTGAAGCGTAGAGTGGAGAAAAGTCACCGTGTGACTGCTGAGGAACTGAGAAAAGATTTGTCAGATGTGGGTACTGAAGTTTCAGCTCAGACAATAAGGCGCACACTGCGTAATGAAAGCCTCCATGCCAGAACTCCCAGGCGCACCCCCTTGCTTTCTCCAAAGAATAAGAAGAGTCGACTGCAGTATGCCAAAAGTCATGTGGACAAACCACAAAAGTTGTGGGATAGTGTTCTGTGGACTGATGAAACAAAATTAGAACTGTTTGGGCCCATGGATCAATGCTACGTTTGGAGGAGGGCCTATGAAGAAAAGAACACCTTGCCTACTGTGAAGCATGGCGGAGGGTCAATCATGCTTTGGGGCTGTTTTGCTTCTGCAGGTACAGGGAAGCTTCAGCGTGTGCAAGGTACCATGAATTCTCTTCAGTACCAGGAGATATTGGATGAAAATGTGATGTAGTCCGTCACAAACCTGAGGCTTGGGAGACGTTGGACCTTTCAACAGGACAATGATCCCAAGCATACCTCCAAGTCCACTAGAGCATGGTTGCAGAGGAAAGGCTGGAACATTTTGGAGTGGCCATCGCAGTCACCAGACTTAAATCCGATTGAGAACCTCTGGTGGGACTTAAAGAAAGCAGTTGCAGTGCGCAAGCCTAAGAATGTGACTGAACTGGAGGCTTTTGCCCATGAAGAATGGGCGAAGATACCCGTAGATCGCTGCAAGACACTTGTGTCAAGCCATGCTTCACGTTTAAAAGCTGTTATAACTGTAAAAGGATGTTGTACTAAGTACTAAGATTGAATGTCACTTGGGGGTTGAATAAAACTGATAATGATGTGAGCACAGAAACGACATTTGTGGTTATTTCATTATAAATGTTATGTTATATTTGTCTGACCTACAAGTGCCTCTTTGATGTAAATGTAAGCAAGATGACTGAATGATTAAAATCAATGTCAAACTGGCCAAAACACTCAATTTCAGTGGGGGTTGAATAATTTTGATCACAACTGTACATGCACAGGGCTTCTGCTAATTACAGATGGACAATCAAGATGTGAGGCTAGCCAACACACATGGAAAGATGGCATAAATGTTGCTTGATTGTGACCCTAGAATCTGTATGATGCAAGACAAAGATCATATTAATCTCCTTCAGCTAAACTTTGCTCCCAATTCAGCGTGGGGGGAAAATATTATTTCTATAAAACTGGAAGTGTGTTACCCAGTATTGGATTTTTATTTAACTCGCTTTTAATTGTGGTAGATTGTAAATTGGTGTCCTAATTAAACGATGTCACTTTCAGTTCAGTTGGCAAGTAATCCTGTTTGCCGTTCCTGTCAGGGAGCACAGTTTGCTCAACTTTTTCATGAAATCCCATTATCATGTCCTCTAGTCTCCTTTCTCTTTCTCTTTCTCTTCCCCTTCCCTCTTTGTCTCTTTTCACAGGGACAGATTTTAAAAGTCTGTAGTCTTGCAAAAACTAATTTGAGATTGGAAAGCAAATTCTAATTCTTCAGTTTTTCTAAGAAAGGAGTTTGATAGCTCCTGGAGCTCTCTGCGCTCAGAAATTAAGCAGGGTCTGGCCTGGTTAATGTTTGGATGAGAGACTACAAAGAAACACCAGTGATCTAGGCTAGAATTAGAAATTGGAAAAGCAGACTGAGAGAAAGCAGTGGGTTTTGTTTTACTACCCAAAAAAAACCTATAGATATATCAATGAATTTACCAAGAGCCAAGCCTTGAAGGAGACTTTTATCCCTGCTGTCTTAACATCTAACTTAATTGTGTGATACTAAAAAATTCAATGCCATGTTGTTGATAATTTTGCAGTATATCTATAGTAGAATGCAGCTTTCTACTATCTACATATATTACTGAAAAAGGAAAGTATGAAAGCAGATTGGACTTAGCATAGTAAATGGTAAATACTAGGTTCTTCTTTCCCAATCAAGAGAAAGTTGCTTAATTATGTGAATGTATGACTGATGAAGAGGATATAAATAAAGTTCTATCAAAGGACTGGGAAAAAAATCAAGCTTAAATGCTGGAAGTTATTAATATGCAGATTATGAATTTGCACATATGTATAGATCTTTGAGACTAACCCGGAATTTTGAGTCTGATCATTCTGCTCTAGGTACTGCTCTTCCTACAAGAATTTCTTGTCACTATGGGAGCATTTTAATCAACAAACGGTGCTTCTAAAATTCAGCAGGGCTGTGGAATCAAGTTTGTCACAAAGATTCCTAATGTTGTATCCATCCCTGATCTTCTTGGAAGAGCTGACGTCAATCTTGCAAGTTTCAATGGGCCTTCACCTCATCTGCCGTTATTCATTATTCTTATTCTAAAGGAAACTATGGAAGGTCATGTCTAAGCAATCTTCTCAAATTACATTCCTAAACAGAGGGATAGAATCAAGATCATGTGAAGTGTTAATAGTACTTTATAATGCTTTGGTAAGGCCACACTTGGAATACTGCATTCAGTTTTGGTTGCCACGATGTAAAAAAATATGTTGAGACTCTAGAAAGAATTCAGAGAAGAACAACAAAGATGATTAGGGGACTGGAGGCTAAAACATATGAAGAATGGTTGCAGGAACTAGGTATGTCTTGTATAATGAAAAGAAGGACTAGGGGAGACATAATAGCAGTGTTCCAATATCTCAGGGGCTGCCACAAAGAAGAGGGGTCAAGCTATTCTCCAAAGCACCTGAGGGTAGGACAAGAAGCAATGGGTGGAAACTAATCAAGGAGAGAAGCAACTTAGAACTAAGGAGAAATTTCCTGACAGTTAGAACAATTAATCAAGTGCAACAACTTGCCTCCAGAAGTTGGGAATGCTCCAACACTGGAAGTTTTTATGAAGATGTTGGATAACCATTTGTCTGAAGTGGTGTAGGGTTTCCTGCCTAAGCAGGGAGTTGGACTAGAAGACCTCCAAGGTCCCTTCCAACTCTGTTATTCTGTTCTGTTCTGTTCTGTTCTGTTCTGTTCTGTTCTGTTCTGTTCTGTTCTGTTCTGTTCTGTTCTATTCTTTATCTTACCTGGCTGTTATCTTGATTGCAATTCTTCTCCTGTTCCCCAAGGTTATACTCACAACTTATTACAGGTTGGCCTTGCTTACCAACCACTCATTCAGCAACCATTTGAAATTGCAGTGATAGTAAATGAGTGTTCCTTGAGGTTCTGGTTGTTGCACTTCCCCCATAGCCACCTGATTGCTTTCTGATTGCTAAATAAAGGGCTCGCATTTACAACTGTTGCAGTGCCCCACAAAATGAGCACCGTTTGCTTTGTACAAGGAAAGTCACAAGTCACTTAGGTTAAGTCTCCCCTGCCCAACAGTAGTTGCTCCCTGACCCAGAATCGTTCACCCGTGCCAGTTACCTGCCTGTGGGCCTCTTTGTGAAACACCTGCGACTTGCAACTTCCTGCTAGTTTCCCCACCGACTTTGGTTGTTGGAAGCTGGCAGAAAATTACAAGGTCCTTGCTTAATGACCTGTAATGATTAACAATGGCAAAGGCGACTGCCAGGATTGCTGTCACTAAGTGATGTCACATTTTATGACCATTTAGGGACAGAAATTCCAGTCCCAATTAACATTAAGCGAGGACTATCTGTACAACAGCGAAAGAAATATGAGAAACTTCTTGAGATTTAATGTCCTGGGGAAAAAAGCCTGTTACTTCTGCTATTTTGTCTCTCTTCTTCTACTTCTGCATTACTATCCTGTGAAGCTCATATCATCTACAGAAATAGAGTGAGGGGAGCGGCTCCATGCTGTATCTTGGGTATATTTCCCTGCTTTTAATTGTAATTCCTGTAAATTTCTCACATGAAATCTTTTCATCCTTTAGAACACTTTTCCATTACTATTTCCAAATGTTCCTACCCTTCTGGTCTTTCATAAAGCCTTGAAAACATTTCCCCACAGACTTTGGGGTAGTCTTTGGGGTACAAGCCGGAACCCTCTAATATTCTTGTGGAAGTATGGAGGTTTTAGTAGATTTCTATTGTTTTTATTGATTGATTTTATTCCATTTGTATGGCCACCCATCTCGACAAGTGACACTGAGCGGCCAACAAAATTAAAAATCAAATAAAAATCACAATAACACAAAAATCAAAATCCATACCAGCCAAGAAATGTGCAGCAATCATTCTATAGCCAGGAGATGGCCTCTGCATATACTCAGGGCCCCAGGCCTGTTGTGACCTAGGCTTCCTGAGTCATTAAAACACACGAATAGTCCCAAAAACCTCTTTTATTGCAACAGCTTTGAATTACATTCATTCACACCTAAGTCCCAATTAGTTGCAAAAAGTCCTTCGGGAGAAGTCCTTTGGTATAATCACCAACCTTTAACTCCCTTGACACGCTGCCAAAGACCTACTTGGCAAAGCCACATGGAATCCAGAATCAAACAGAGATGCCGACTGGGAACAGAATTAACAACATTGCTTTCCCACAAAGGGCCCACATGCCTTTGCTCCTCTTTTAAGACCTATGGGAGGGGCTAATCATCTCCAGGCCTTACTCCCGAGTCATCTCTTTAGTTTTAACTGTTCTTGCCTCTGGCATCTCTGTGCATGGGCGCACTAGGAACAGTCTCCTCCTGTTCCTTTGCCTCACTGATATCCAACTCTGGAGGCTCCGGAGTCCGCGCATAACTCCCAGATGGCCCTGGCCCCATCTCTGCCTCTGACGCAGAGCCCTCGTCCGAGCCTACCCCAAACTCCAGGACTGGCCCATGTTCCTCCCCAGCCTCCTCACTGTCTGATTCCACTGCCAACTCCACAGGCTGTTGGCGGACCACAACAAGGCCTGGGCACAGAGCCCAGGCCTTTACAGCCTTACAAAGGCCAGCAAGGTTAGAGCCATCCTAATCTCCAGAGGGAGAATATCCCATAGGACAGGCCCTAGGGCAGAAAACACACATCTTCTAGGCCCCACAAACCACATTCTTTTTACTTTCTTCTGTAAATAGATTGTGTTGCCTAAGACAGGCAGCCACACATATGTTTTACATAAATAAATATATTTCTCAGAGAGGACAATCTCAAAGAGGGCAAGACATTCAAAGCTTTCAGCGTTTTCCGCTGATTTGTTTTGAAAGGGGATAAGTGGTGGGTTGGGGGATCTGGTGATAAGGCATTGAGAGGATTAACAATTTGTCAGCCAAAAAAACCCCCAAACAACACCCTCCTGATTTGAGATCTAGTCGTAGCAATGCAGTGAAGGCAACTTAAACCAAATGAAAAAAAGGCAGTAGCAACAGCATTAGTAGAACGGACTGCCTATTATGTTGCCAGTCAAACTAGATAAAATATAATAAGGCTCAGCTAACCCTCTTCTTTTTGCACAGTTAAGACACTAATCAGAAACTGAGTGGTAACTGAAAGGAAACATAATTGAATACTATGAAAATGGTAGACCGAGAGTGACCCTGTATCACTTCCCTTTCCTTTAAAACGCACACAGAGAAATTGAGAAGAAAGTCAGGAAAACATTTTATAAAAGCTTGCAAATTCCCTCAGGGGAAGACTCCTCCCACCACTATCATAATTATTCTGTTTTCCAATGCTACATAGGCATGAATTGTTTGGGACCATTTCACTCACATTTAAAAATCAACCTGTTATCTGCTATCTGCTATACAGTCAGATTGCTTAAAACCCACACATGCAAATAATGTTTTTTGGGTTTTTTTTGCTGAAATAACCCGCTAGATATCTAGAGAACATTGATCAGGCAGAATGAGCTAAAACACTGGCTGAGAGACATTGGATACCCCCAGTATGACCAGTTTGCAAAAAAAGAGACATATAGGATCATGACAGAGCTTTTTATGGCAAAGAGGCATTAAAAGCAGATCTGCTATGGCAGTCACAACTAAGAAATCTCACACCAGATGACATGAGCTTTAATGTGAAAGAATAGTTCTCTGCTGAAGCAGGGAGGAATAAGTCATTTGAAAGGTGCTAAATTGCCTTCATATTCAGGTCAGTAGATTAAGAGCTAGCACAATCAAATGGGGTCATTCTACTAGACCAAAGAACTGTGACTTTAAAAAAAAAAAGCAAACTATACAACATCTCTTACTTTGTCATTTGTTGGAAGCAAAGTTTTGCACACCACAAGGCCTCGCGAGGGCCAATTCTTGAGCACTTGAAGTAGACACAGGAGGAGGGATGTGATTTGTTGAAGAAGAAGTGATGACCTAAGTGTCAGCATTTTATAATATCTGCATCTATTTACAATTACAGAGTGTGAATAAATAGAATCACAATTGAAACATTACAAAGATAGCCAACATCCCACTGTTCTGTACTAGACAAAAAAAAAATGAGTGACAAATTTTAAAGATCCCAAATTTAGAAATGTTAACCCTATTTCAAATCTTGTCCCCATCTCTAATTTACAAGTAAAACTATTGTTTCTAGACACCTAGGCTTACATACATAACTGAGAAAGGCAGTCTGTTTCTATTCATCTAGAAGACTTAAGCACAGGGGTGGGATTCAGCCAGTTCAGACTGAACCGGATGCTAATTTTACATCTGGTTTGCCGAACTGGTATTGCAAGGACTGGCTGGCCCCACCCACCCTGCCCTCCCAAGAGTCTCTACACGGTCCATTTTGAATGTCAGGTACGTGCAGGGCCCACGTAGAGGCTCCGGGAGGGCGAAAAACAGGCCTCCTGGAAGTTCTGGAAGTCTGGAAACGGGCCCATTTCCAGCCTCCAGAGGGCCTCAGGAGCCCGGGGGAGGCCATTTTCACCTTCCTAGAGGCTCGATGAACGCCTCCAGAGCCTGGGGAGGGTGAAAAATGGGCCTACCAGAAGTACCAGAAGTCTGGAAACTGGCCCATTTTTGGCCTCCAGAGCCAGGGGGAAACCATTTTCGCCCTCCCAGAGGCTCGAGGAAAACCTCTGGAGCCTGGGGAGAGCAAAAATGCTCCCCACCATGTTGCAGGAGACTGAGTAGGCCACACCACACCATGGCCATGCCCACCCAGCAACCAGGCAGAGAATTTTGAATCCCATCCTAGCTTAAGCAACATATTCATATATATTGCATGCCTCTTTTAAGGGGCAAGAAGTGTTTTAACATTCCTCCAGATAGTTTTGCATTCTTCTGTGAGACTGACAATGTTTAGAATTGTCTGTCATGTTCCTAAAGCATTTCGAATGGTGCATCCTTCTATATACTACAAAAATCTTGTGTCTGTTTGTAGCCTTCAGTTGGACAAAAGTGGAAAGTATAGGGCAACAACTATTAAACCAAGATAACTCACATTTGCTAATTTACAGAATGCCGGGACCCGTGACTTTTTGGGAATGAAATTTGGGGAAATTGAAGCTGTTTCAATACCATCACATCTTCCTAGTACCGTGATGGTGAACCTATGGCATGTGTGCCACAGATGGTACATGGAGCCATACCTGCGGGTACGCAACCTACCGCATGCGCGCGCTGGCCAGCTGATTTTCGGCTGGCCTCACCCATGCCGCCACCCCCCTTCCAAGCAGCCAGGCATTTTGGATGCCAGGTAAGTACAGGGCTCACATGGAGGCTCTGGGAGGGTGTTTTCGGCCTCCGGAGGGCCTCCTGGGAGCCTCTGGGGTAGTGGGGTAGGCCATTTTTGCCCTCCCCAGGCTCCAGGAAAGCTTCTGGAGCCTGGGGAGGGCGAAAAACAGGCCTGCTAGGCCCACCGGAAGTCAGGAAATGGGCTCTTTCCGGGTTCTGGAGGCTTCAGGAAGGCCTGCTAGGCCCAAAACGTGGCGCGGGGGTGGGGTGGGGTGTTGTGCATGCGTGCGTGCGTGCGTGCGTGCGTGCGTGCATGCACATGGTGCAGGGTGCATTGAATTATGGGTATGGGCACGTGCATGTATGACCCTCCCTGCGCTTTTTTGGCACGTGACGGCAAAAAGGTTAGCCATCACTGTCCTAGTATATTTCCCCAGAATCCCATAGGTTACATGGCACAAGGGAAGATGGGAAGGCTGTTTCTCCGGTTGCCCTCTTTCCCATCTTCTTCTGGCCTTTCCACCCAATCATCTGGCAGCAAGGCCCAACAGGCAAGAGGTGATTGACTGCTTTGGAATCAAAGCTAAGTTTTGAAATCTCTTAATGGCGATGGATAGCAAAGGAAGGATGGGGGAGTCATTCAAATGCCTGCTGGTGAAGTAGGGTTGGTAGGGAGGTGTTGGCAGTTGATAAGAGAGCAGGGGACCCTTGGGAACATGCTGGGATAGGAAGCAGTAGTGCAGTTTTCCTTATGGTCCGTGACACCCTTTGTCCCCCCCCTCCCCTCAACAGAGTGATAAACAGTTCCATGGATCAACTGAGGAGAGGAGTTATTTCTGATACACTCTGCCAGATTCCCGCTAGCAAAGTCAATGAAGAAGCCGGCAGGAAATCTGAAGCCACTCCCATTGATTTTTCCCTGCCTGTTGTCATTCTGTTTCTCTGTTTAGGTAAGGAAATAGCTCTGAAAGGATGACCCAACAGATCACAGGTTGTCTAGTATCTTAAAATTATTGTCATTTACTTATGCAATGAGCTTTATAGTCCAGCGGGATCAGAACTGGAGCTCCTTGGTCTAGCATGATTCCTTTTGTTTGCATTGCTGCTATCAAACAATTGGAAACAAGCAAACAAACCCTAATTCGTTGGCTTTCTTGTAATTTACTGTTTCCAATTTTGCAGTAGTTTGCTCCAGGAGAATGTAAGGAAGTTGATTAGCCAAGCATTCCTGTTGACCCATTAAAATTTTTAACACAGTCTTATTGCAAAAGGAGGGTTTATAGACGTGGATTCAGTAAAGGCTAAGCTTATTACCTGCAAAACCTTGAGTTCTTTGCATGTACTTAACAAATATAATGAGTGATCTGACATTTGACTTGTGTCAAACAGGAAAGCTGAAACAACAAAGGGATTTTAGCACAATGAGTGCCACTAATTCAGTAATGAAGCATTCCTACTGCCTGTGAATTGAGACTTTGGCACAACAGTCTCAGCTTGAGGTATTTAGTGAATAAAGTGGGAGTTTGGTTGTTTTCCACATTTTTTAAAAAAAAGATCCTTGCAATTTTCAATAATAAAGCTAAGCATGATTTAGTTCTTTGATTATGTTATTTATCTGCTCAAGAGAAAAACAGAGTGGAAATACACTGAACCAGGAGCATAAATATTACATGTTATGATAAACATATTAAATGGAAATGTACTGAAGGGTATTGGAAAGCTAGAACAGCCTTATATCAATCAAAACAAGATTCCTTCCTTTAGTCTGGAATCTCACTGAGTGTCACCCAGCAGTAGAGTTCGAGGGATTTAAGTATTCTAAAACCATTGATAAACAAGGCCTATCCTTTAGATCCCATATTCAACTTGCCAACATTAGAAGCCTGTTTGCATTACAGAGTTTCAGCAGGTGGCAGCACCAGTCCAATCTTTATTGGCTTCAAAACTAAGCAGGATCAGGTCTGATTAGTAGTTGAGTAGGACATCCTCATGGAATAACAAAGCTGTAGGCTAGAGTGAGAAGTCAAGGAAACCATGCCAGAAGATGACAAAGGCAAGCTGCTTCCATATTGTTGCCAAGAAAACTCCATGATGTGACTAGAGCTTGAGTTAAAGGAGAGATCATTCACATTTGCTTTATAGTGACATTTACAAAATTATTTTTCATTCATTTTTCATTGCTACATTCCATTCCTTTCTTTCCCATGGGTGTTCCAATACATTTCTATATTCAACATTTGCAGTATGATCATAGCCAAAAATCCATCCAATAGATATGAAGAGAAGACCATCTGTGTTATATACAAAAATGGTACAATGTACATAAGGGGTTGCCCCAGTATTTTCTCTTGGACAATTGTTTGACAACCTGTAGTAATAAATTGACTTGACTTCACAACAGAATTATTATATAAAAGCATGCTAGGTAGAAATTATGGCCTTAAAAAACAGCTACAATTCATTAAGGATGCATATCATCTGTTTTATGAACATTTACTTTAATTTCTGTATCAAAAAAATGGTACAGTTTGTTCCACCATAGGAATACTGTTGGTGCAAAATTTATGATACTGTTGTATCATAAAGCAGAATCCCATTGGTGCAACTGGTAATTTCAGTATGAATTGTATAGCATTATTCCAGCGTCATTTTATTCTTCTGCTAAGAATTGCATTTCTTTGGAGATTATGAATGAATGTGTAATTTTCTGCTTCTTTATGTTCATGAGGGGGATGGAGGTGATTTTGGATATCGTTGAGTGCAAAATATTTATTCCCCCTTTTCCAGCACTTTGCTCTCTTTATTGGTATTGCTGTCTTGGAAGAAATATCCATCTGGTTCAGTTCCAAGCCGGGAGAAAGGAACTGAGACAAAATGGAAGATGGAGGCTGATTGGAAAGAGCAGGGATATCAAACTTGCGGCCTGGGGGTTGAATGCATCACGTGCTGGCCCCGCTCCCACCTGGTTTAGCGAAGGGCAAAAAAGTCCCAATACATCATGTGATGCTGCTGTGATGATGTGAGTTTGACACCCCTGGGAAAGAGGGTCCATTTATTGATGAAGCAGAACCACCACCAAGCACATGTGATTCTGGGTAGCTGACCACATGGAGTTGAGAGAGAGAGAGGCATTTATATCCTCTCTTGGGCTGTGAACTTGAGCTTCCTGTTCCTGTGCAAGAACATATATTCTACTGGCTGTTATAAGGGGTCATAGCTAACTTTGTAGGTTGTCTGAGTCCCAGGTTTGGTTGAGGTTTGCTGGGTGATGCAATGAAGGGGCTTGTTGTGCAATTCCTATTGTGCCTGAAGGCTAATCCTACCTTTGTTCAGAGCCAGACCTTGCTGCATTACCAAATGGATTACCAAATCTGCATTTCTAAAGCTGCCCCAGCACAGTATCTGTGTGGGGGGAGAGGGGGCAGGGAGCTGAGGTTCTTGAGTTTCTGTCTCCCTTAAGATTTTTATTTTTCTTCTAGGGTAAATATTTTATCCTGCCTTTTTAATATTTCTCAAAATATTTCATTCTTCTAGAAGAGGGGTGGGTGCTAACTTTCTACAGCTCTCAGGAGAGGGTACTAAAGTTAATCTGCTGCAACTCAACAATAGCAATAGCACTCAGACTCATAAAGTTCTTCACAGTACTTTACACCTCTCTATAAGCAGTTTACAGAGTCAGCATATTGCCCCCAACAATCTGGGTCCCCATTTTACCGACCTCTGAAAGGTGGAAGACTGAGTTAACCTTGAACCAGTCAGGATCGAACTTCTGGCAGTGAGCAGAGTTAGCCTTAAATACTGCATCCTATCCACTGCGCTACATAAAACTGTCATGGCATTGTAAAAACTTCCAAATATATGATGGCATTCATTTTCATCAAATTATCTTTGTTGCTTTCATTTTTATAATTATGACAAGGTTGCATTGATCTCTGTTGCCCTAAAATCGGTTTTGGTGGGTTTTTCGGCATTTAAGATATAAACAAATTGAGCTTTATCTCTTTCAGTACAGACATGCAATGATACTGACTGATAAACCAAAACACAAGGAAGAGCAGTTTTTGCTGGGGGTTTTTTGAGTGTTTGTCCTACAGAGCCTGCATGTTTTCCCCATTACTTGCCTAATTCTTACAGCGAAGCCAAGAAATGCAAGTTGCAATGAAAGAACAAAGGCTCAAAAAAACCCCCAGCCAAAACTGCTCTTCCTTGTGTTCCACACAGCAGTAAGATTAGGCAGCTAGATAACACAAAGTACATTATCCTCCCTGAGTGATGATTCTTAGATGCTTAGAAGGGGGGAAAGTAGCCATACTGTTTTCTAGTTCTGATTATAACCTTAATTCTCCCTTAGCAGAAATAGCTCTTCAGCCTCTGCTTTCTCTAAGGTTCTTTTCAAAGCAATTATATGCTATCAACAGACCAGAGTTCCCTGAAGGACCAGTGCAGCAGTATTTTATTAATGATGCTTGTCAGTAAAATGTGTATTGAATTGTGTTGTTTCATTAAATACAAAATCCTCTCTGTTATCAAGAGGGTTTACAGTTTCTCAAGTGACTCTATGTACTTGCCAATCATTCCTTCTCTCCAGTCTCATTCTGAAATGTTTGAATATTCCAGGTTACAGCTCCCATTTCCAGATATAATTTATCATAGGCTTGGGTTTTTAATCTTATAAATATAGGGCAGAGCAGGAATAGCCATTTGGGTAAAATCAGTTGTGGCAGTTCCATGGTTACTAAATGTCAGTATGACCCCGTGTCATGCTTGGGAGTACCAAGTAAATATGTATTAACTCAAAGATTTAACTCTTTCTTCTTCTTCTCTCTCTCTCTCCCTCCCCCCCCCCTTTTTTTTTCTAATGGATTTGGCATAATACATTGTTTCCTGTTACTGTAGAATGAAAAATAAACTTGGGTGAGAATGTTACAATAGATTATTAGAATGGCGTTTTTCAAAGTTGGCAGCTTGAAAACATGTGGGGCTTCCATTCTCAGAATTCCTCAGTGGAATAAGAAAATTGCAGATCTGATTCTTGGTCTTATAAGACATTATAAGGATATTTAAATCACTCAGAAAAGCTTAGTGACAAATAGGCAGGAAGAAGTCAGGTGGAACCGGCCGGTTTTAGAACAAGAGGAAGAGAATAAATGGTGCAGTTGAAATTATTGGCTTGGTTCAAAGGTATAAACACTGAGTTCAAAAGTTCAGCTAGGAACTCTGAATATAACCTGTTCATTATTCAGTCAGTACCTCTTTCATACATCTTTTCATAGGGGTTGCTAAAAAAATAGATTAAAAAAAAAACTCTGGTGGTTTGAAGTTCCCTTAAATTCTAAGGCAAAAGCAGATTTAAGTAATAATTCTCAACATTAAGCCCCAGTAGAATACAGTCACCATACATCATGTATGTATGTATGTATGTATGTATGTATGTATGTATTTTTTTAAAAAATTGATTTATATGCCGCCCTTCTCCGGAGACTCAGGGCGGCTTACAGTGCGTTAAGCAATAGCCTTCATACTTTTGTATATTTATACAAAGTCAGCTTATTGCCCCCACAATCTGAGTCCTCATTTCACCTACCTTAGAAAGGATGGAAGGCTGAGTCAACCTTGAACCTGGTGGGATTTGAACTTGCAGTAATTGCAAGCAGCTGATCTTAATAACAGTGAATTAGTCCACTGCGCCACCAGGACTCTTTATTTATTTATTTAGTTGAGTACATATTAGATAATATATATAAGTATAAGCATGAATTGAATACATAAAATGAATACAATTAAAGGGAACATTAGGACAGGGATGGTAGGCATGCTGGTGCTCTTATGCACACCCCTTACAGACCTCTTAGGAATGGGGTGAGGTCAACAGTAGACAGTCTAAGGTTAAAATTTTGGGGGTTTTGGGATGAGACCACAGAGTCTGGTAGTGCATTCCAGGCATTGACCACTCTGTTACTGAAGTCATATTTTCTGCAATCGAGTTTGGAGTGGTTCACTTTAAGTTTGTATCTATTGTGTGCTTGTGTATTGCTGTGGTTGAAGCTGAAGTAGTCACTAACAGGTAGGACATTGTAACAGATGATTTTATGAGCTATGCTTAGGTCATACCGAAGGCGTCATAGTTCTAAATTTTCTAAACCCAGAATTTCAAGTCTGGTGGCATAGGGTATTTTGTTACGAGCAGAGGAGTGGAGGACTCTTCTTGTGAAATATTTCTGGATGTGCTCAATTGTATTAATGTCAGATATGCAGTGCGGGTTCCAGACAGATGAGCTGTATTCAAGAATTGGTCTAGCAAATGTTTTGTATGCTCTGGTTAGTAGTGTAATATTACCGGAGAAGAAGCTACGCAAGATGAGGTTTACAACCCTTAATGCCTTTTTGGCGATGTTGTTACAGTGGGCTTTGGCACTTAGATTATTTGATATGAGTACTCCAAGGTCTTTGATGGAGTGAGGGTCATCTAAAAGATCATGTCCACTTAGCTTGTATTTAGTGTTCTGATTCTTTTTGCCAATGTGTAAGACAGAGCATTTGTTGGTTGAGATTTGAAGTTGCCAATTTTTTGACCATTCCGACACAAAGTCAATGTCTTTTTGAAGGGTAGTAGCATTCTTGGTAGTGTATTAGAAAGGGTAGTCTTACATTTCACAAAGCTATCCCTTACGTTTATTTATTTTTCAAAAACTCATTTTGTCCTTTTATTTTGGTCATTTTAACATTTACCTATAAATGGTACCACTTAATGGTATCTTTCATCTTCATGTGAAAAATATGAACAATGAATTGTCTTTAAGGTAAATTTACACATACTGTTTGTATTTTAGCTATTTTTATTGGACTGTGTATTTTTGTACAGTTTTTTTTCTTGGTTTTGCTCTTGAATTTTCATTTGCAAAGCAAAGTTAACAAACATATATATTTTTTTATCCTTATTGAAGCTCTTTCAGATTTGCCGGTTTTCAATCTTGCCCTTTGTCATTTCCCAAGAAACATGGTCATCGTATATTACAAACCGTAAGAGCATCCAGAACGTGTTCTCCAAATTCCAAATGTTGCGCTACTCTCAAAATTTTCTAGGCCCATTGGTGTTTTAAAACTACAATTGCATCGTTCTTGGCTCCTCCCTGAACCCAAAAAGTTTGAACCCAAATGCAGAATATTCTCCCATGTGTACCTGTATCTGATTTCTAGCCTTCATAGAAAACCTCTTTTTTAAAAACTTTTTCTTACACCTTTTCAGAAAGAAATAAATTTTGGCAACGAGGGCTGAGCTGGCATTTCCAGCTTGGGATCCCTAGTATAGGTCTCCTGCATGAGCACAGAGTTGGACTAGATCAGTGATGGCTAACCTTTATGCCGTCGCGTGCCAAAAGCAGGGGGAACGTGGGGGGTCACAGGTGCGTGTGCCCACATCCATAATTCAATGCGCCCTGCCCTCCCGCACATGCGCACGTGACCTCCCACACACTTCCCCCTGCTTTTGGCACATGATGGCCCAGTAAGCCTGTTTTTCCCCCTCCCCAGGCTCCAGAGGCTTTCTAGGAGCCTGGGGAGGGCAAAAACAGCCTTCCCCCATCCCCCCGGAGGCCTTCCGGAGGCCAGAAACAGCCAGTTTCCCGACTTCCGGTGGAACCGGAAGGCCTGAAAATCAGTTGGCCGGAGCGCGCATGCATGCTGGAGCTGAGCTAGAGCAACACTCGCGTGCCCACCAATATGGCTCCGCGTGCCACCTGTGGCACCCGTGCCATAGGTTCGCCATCATGGGACTAGATGATCTCCAAGGTCCCTTCCAACTCTGTTACTGTTAAAATTGCCTTCTAAATGCCAGGAGTAGTGGGAATGGTAGTTCCCACTATTATGGGAAGTATAGTAGTTCAAAAGAGAGCTCCTCAAGGCATACTTCCAGATGTGCCTCAGGCCACATCTGGAATTAAAAACAAAGGGCCTTTTCCCTGCTTAATAATTAAGCAGGCTACAAAAGTGCATTTTAGCTCCAACAGCTTGACTTGCTGTTTGAATTCCTTTGGAGATTACACTTTCTCCTTATGTAGGTTAAAAGAGGAGACATCCCTGCCATGTGATACGCTATGTATAAAAGCAACCAGGAGACAGATACTAGGCGAGCGTTGCCTGTGAAACATATTGGGAATGCTAACACATCTGGGAGCAGCTTAATTAGCTGGCTGAAGATGTTGCTGCATTAGCTTTATGCTCAGCATGTTCCCAGTACAGCAGGGAGGTTACATCAGCAGTGCAATCAGAGAACGCAGCCTCTTGCCACTGTTTAAGTTCTTGCAAACGGCAGGTTAAACCTGCTCCTGTGCTGGAGACTGGCTTAATGTAGACAGACAGAATTATAACTTGGGGGATTCTACACTTATTTCACAGAGAAAGAAGTTGAAATGCTGTAATTCTATTCATTTATCATAGCTGCGGCATGCAAGATGAAACCTTAACTGCATTCTGCCAGGTCTGTTTAAGTAATAGCAGAAACCTGCAAACAGTGTGTTTGAACTGACTGCATCTGCCATTTTATTTTTATGTAAATCTTCACAGATTACAAGTTTAAGTGCGATTCCCCCATCCTCGCTTTAACTATAGTTGTATTTTTATTTATTTTTTTGTTCCATGATAAAGAAAACTCCAGCTCTGAGACCTAGAAACTGGGAGAAATTAACAAAATGACAAAGAAAGCTTGAAATTTCAAACAAAGACGCTTATTTGAAAGTAATAGCTCTAGAAAATAAACTGGTGCAAGGAAATTTTAAAAATGTTAAGAGGCAGATAAGTGGTTGCTCTGTCCCCATTCCATTATTGGTTTTATAAACATTGGTTTTATGTTCAATCCTTTTTAATAGTAATTTTATTAAAGATTATAATTACAATAGTAAAAACTAATGCAAACTGGAAAAATGGAATGAAAAGAAAATAGAAGGCTCAGAAAGAAAGAAAAAAGAAAAAAATAGAAAAGAAAGAAAAAGTATGATATGGTTAAAAAAAAGAAAAATATATAAAGAGGCGACTTCATACCTTCAACACAAGTATAAACAATTTTAAGAATTTATAACCTTTCTTAAAGTACAAAAACTGATCTCTTCTTTCCATATCCCATCTGTTATCTGTAAACAAATCCATAAAGCATCCTTTCAGCCTTGATGTCAGCAGAACTCCCTTAAGGGTTAGCAGAGATAGCAACATATCTATTTTAACCTTGGACAAATAAGCCACCTTTATATTCCTTCCTTTTATTTCCAACGATCTTCATCTTTAGTCCTTTAAAATAGTGTCACTGAACTTGATTTCTTTTATTTTTTTTCTATTGTATCTTCTCACAAAATTCTTTAAAAATTTAACAACCTTCTGTAAATCCAATATAGGAAAATTATCCAAACAAATTTTGGTTTGTTGTTTGGATATCTCTTTTAATTATTATGACATCAACTAGTTTCTTTTGTATACCTAGAATAACAGCTTTTTCTACGTTATTCTTGTAAGAGTCCACTTTCAACTCAGTTTCACTCTAGTCAGATAGAACTTGCTCCTCTTCCATAACATATTTTAGTTTATAAAGACACTGTTCAAATCAACTTTTTCCTCCATTGTTCAAAAATATCTTTCAATACGTCCGATATTAAAGTATTTTGTTTTTGTAATTGTAAATCAAGTATTCTTTTCCCTTAATTGTAATTTTCAGTTCTCTCTAGTTCTCTCTAGGGTTCAGTTTTGAAAATCTTATGTTTCAAAACAAAAGCATTTTCCCACAGGAAGTATTCTTTATCATTAATTCAAAAAATTATTTATTTATATGAACCCTTAGTCCATTTGCAACTTTCTAAAATCAAGTTTTAATCAGCCTGTTTATCCTTCTCCCCTCCCCCCCATTTTTTTTTAATTCCCTAAACTTGTACTTAAATGGCTTTCACTAAGGGCTGAAGGAAACTCACCCGGTGCTTTCAAACTTGTTGATCCAAAGGTTCCTAATAGCCAAAAAGCACTTAACAAATGATTTCTGACAGTGATTAGGAAAGAAAATAATGCAAACCTAGTATCCAAAAGTGCTGACTGGGCACTTGGCGTTTTCCTCGTTTCTCTAAACCCACTGGACACTGCTATATTGTAATCGCCTTGCAAGGAGCAGCTATCTGGAGCACTTGTGGGTGACCTCAAATCCTTTCCTTGTCTAGAGAGGAATTATCAAAAAGCCAGTCTATTCTCTGGCTCTTCATTCTACCACAGTTTCCAGCCCTCCTTTTCACAAAGCCATCTTCAGCCTACCATTTTTTTCCCAGAAGCCCCATGTTGATGTTGAATACTGTCTGAATGATCAAATGTACAGAAAATCTGTCATGCTTATATTTGACATCCAATGGTTCAGTAGCTGATATTTAAACAATGTTTGAAGTAGCAGAAATTATCTATTAAATACTATTTATATGCTGTATTTGATATTGTACACATACACACACACACTCATATGTATAATAGATGACATGTAATACATTTTTATTTTTTAATTATTCATTAATGGCGCCTATTGTTGTGCTATAACTGAACATACAAAGCTTATTAGATATATCTTTGGCATTCTACCAGATGAAATGCAGATTTTGATTCTAAATTTTGCCTTAAAAATAAAGGCTATTTCAAATATAATACTGTAATTAGCACTTTGGTTTGAATCTGTCTTGAGAAGCAGATGGTTTGATAAGGAAGAAGATGATGCTTCCTAATTCTCTCTTTTTCCATGTAGTTGTGTATCTGCCCCATGAACTCTATTCCCAAGTATTCAGAGGCCTTTAAGAAAAGTATGCCAGACAATGTTGAGAATTAAGATAACAGCACTGATGTCTATCATCCCACCAGTGGAAACTATGAGCAGAACTCTGCTTAAGAAGGTCTCCTGTTGGTCATAAGGAATCTAATTGGAGTAATAGTAATAGTAGTAGTAGTAGTAGGGATTGTGAGGCAATGATTGTGTCCTGTTCTCTTTTTAAAAAAAGTCTTATAAATTTATAATATTATTATAAGCTTAGAATAGTCAATAAAATGCCAATTCAACGACAAAATGCAACGATCCCTTTAAAGAAGCAACACATAAGCCTAGCAGCAAAAGAAAACAAATTAAAAAGAACAACTATTGAAATAGATAATGCATAGAAAAGAGAAGAAAAGAAAAGAGAAAAGAATCAGTCTGGCAAAAGACACATACACACAAAGAAGGCTGACAGATTACATTTTGAAATAACATTCCACAATATGGCATCACCACAGACAAGATGCTTTCTCTCATGCTTACTTAACTGCATTTCCTAAGGCAATAAAAAGCATCAATTTAATTCCCAGTCTGGTCTGCTTAGAAGCCAATTGTCCATAATGAACCTGGTGCTAAACCGTGTGGAGCTTTTTAAGGCTGCAATGTGCATTTCAGTCTCGATCAGAATCAAACAGAAGCCTGAAAATTTGATATAAAAACTAGAAGCCATATTTGGGGCCATATTTCCTCAGCCACAATTACAGAGAGGGCAGAGGTGGGCGGCACATGAATTAACAACCGGTTCGCCCAGCACCGAAAATGTGAGCGCACATGCATGCGGCCTTCTGCACATACTTTGCTTGTGCGTGTGGCTTGCACACATGCCTGTGGCTTAAAAACCACAGCTAAATAGGACGGCATAGCGCCAGGGCGGGTGGCCGGGCCCACCAGCAGGTCGCAACTACTATTTTGCCCAAACCAGCAGCAGCCCACCACTGAGAGAGGGCATCTACCAATAATTCAGTATGGAAATAACAGCATGGATGACTTGAACTATTCCCTCCTCTAGATATTATTACACAGATAATAAGGGTAAAGTCTTCTTTGAGTTGAACTCAGCTATCTGTCTATGGAGATTCTCAGTCATCCGGGTCATGATTGTCCGAAAGATGCTTCTTCAAGAGGCCACTGGACTTCATTGTTTTTCTTTGAAGACTTTTCACTTTTCATCCAAGAAGCTTCTTCCGCTCTTATCCCAAATGAAGAATGGATGAGAAGCGAAACGTCTTCAAAGAAAAGCAAGAAAATCCAGTTGTCTTTTGAAAAAGCACCTTTAGGAGAACTCAGCTATTTATTATTTCTTTAGTTAACTTTTGGGGCTGCCCAAACAATTCTTGTCTCTACATTAGAAATAAAGAGCCATTTTTAAAAACGCATGCATGTTCAGAAGATGCAAACACAACACGCCCAAGAAAAACTGATGGGCTCAACAACTATCCTACCTTCAGGTCTGAGAGCAAAGCCAAGTTTTCAGAGACTTCCAGAACATCATCCTGATGGGAGCCAGATAGATGTTTGTGGGAATGCTGTACCTAAGGGCAGACACAACATCAGGGAAATTCCATGTAGGTTTTTTGGAAACAACAAAGTAATATTTATTATATTATTATTACTATTATAGCCCTAGAATTTTTTTTTATTTTTATTTTTTTTGGTGACATCAGTAACTAGATCCAACCCCACTCAGCTTTTTTGAGATTAGCAAAGGTTAATTCCAGGGGTGAAATCCAGCAGGTTCTGACAGGTTCTGGAGAACCAGTAGCGGAAATTTTGAGCAGTTTGGAGAACCACTAGCAGGAATTTTGAGTAGTTCGGAGAACCGGCAAATACCACCTCTGGCTGGCCCCAGAGTGGGGTGGGAATGGAGATTTTGCAATATCCTTCCCTCAGGAGTGGGGAGGGAATGGGGATTTTGCAGTATCCTTCCCCTGGAGTAGGGTGAGAATGGAGATTTTGCAGTATCCTTCTCTTGCCACACCCACCAAGCTACACCACGCCCACCAAGCCACACCCACAGAACCAGTAGTAAAAAAAAAATTGGATTTCACCACTGGTAAATTCCTTGCACTTTCTGCCATTCAAACTTTGGCAAAGGAAAGAATCAATGCATGGTACCGCAGTATTTGTTTCTTCAAGGAAAATATAACCAAATTCACCTAGACCAGTGATGGCTAACCTTTTTGCCGTCACGTGCCAAAAGCAGGGGGTCACATGGGAGGGTGCAGGTGCCCACATCCATAATTTAATGCGCCCCGCCCTCCTGTGCATGCGCACATGACCCCCACACACACTTCCCCCTGCTTTTGGCACGTGATGGCCCGGTGAGCCCAGTAGGCCCATTTTTCCCCCTCCCCAGGTTCCAGAGGCTTTCTAGGAGCCTGGGGATGGCAAAAACAGCCTTCCCCATCCCCCCCGGAGGCCTTCTGGAGGCCGGAAGCAGCCAGTTTCCTGACTTCCGGTGGGACTGGAAGGCCTGAAAATTAGTTGGCTGGTGCACACATGCACGCTGGACCTGAGCAACACTCGCGTGCCCACCAATACGGCTCCGCGTGCCACATGTGGCACCCGTGCCATAGGTTCGCCATCACGGACCTAGACTGTAAGAATTTCTTCCACTTTTTTTTTTTGATGCAAATTAATTCTCATTTTGCAAACCAGTCTCTGTTACTGAACTAGCTCTAAAAAGTTTATTCTATAATTTCCATGGTGTTTTAGTGAGATTGATAAGAGTGTGTGAGAGAGACATGTCAGTATAAATCATGACTCTCCAGACACTTAACTCCATATTCAATGATTGGATTACTAGCACTCTGATATGACACAGCTAGATTAGTTTCTTTATTGCAGATAAGAATACACTCAAAAAAGCTACCTACTACAGTATGCTGGACTCAAAACCTATGTTTCAAATTATCCTCTCCATATTCTAAGCCTCTTCCTCCCACTTTTCTGACTCAATAGATACGTAGCCATTATGTTACTGCCCTTGAGAGATACCTGACCTTTATTGATATAATGTTCTCTCTAGCCTGTGAACTGTTTTACCCATATCATTCCTTATCGAAGGCAGTAGGAAAGACCCAGTCTAAAATCTTACAGTCAATATACTAACAGTCCTATTAGGACACGGGTGTCAAACTCGCCGCGTCATGTTGCCGCCACATGACATTTCACTATGTTTTTCGTGGAGCTGGGATGGGTGTGGCCTGCGTGTGACGCATCCAGCCCGCAGGTCGCCAGTTTGACACTCCTATTAAGAGGACGAAACCATATGATTCAGTATAATGGAGCTTCCTGTGTGTTAAATCCTCACGTCTACGACCGGCGCCGTCTCCCCTCCGTGTTGCTGCCTGCTCTGATTGGGTTAGACGCGAGCCGGCAGCTAGCGGGAAAACCTAGCGTCCTGATTGGGCCCCGCTGATCTGATAGCGGGTATTTAAGCAGCTGTCAGAAGCTAGCCGGCTGAGGCTGTTCACGCTCGCGCAATGAGTTCCGTTGTTGTTCTGTTCATAATTCTAATTAATAAAGTTGTGTTCTGTTAGCCGAGTCCCCACCATTCTTACCGGTTCTCAAATAGAACATTGGCGACGAAGGTGGGATATTTTTTTTTGAGACTGCGGCTACTGAAATGAAAGAGCGAACTGTGGAGAACTAAATCTCCTGAGGAATCTCTGTCGTACGGTGAGCCCCTACCGCGGCCAATCTCAGCGGCTCAATAAACATGTCCACATTCCTGCCTGCCTTCGCCCCGTTCGTGCCAGAGTCCGAGACATGGGACACATATTTGGACAGATTCGAATGTTTCCTGCAGGCTAACGACCTGACAGGATTATCCAGTGCACGGAAGCGGGGGTACTTCCTCAGCTCATGCGGAAATGAAATCTTTGGAACTGCCAGGGCTCTGGCGGCACCTCAGGCAGTTTTCGAGGTTCCTTGGGAGTCGCTGCTGGAGAAGTTGAGGAATCACTACTCCCCAACTCCCTCACGCATCGCACGGCGGTATGCATTCCGGCAGCGAACACAGAATGCAGAAGAATCTATTAACTCCTACATGGCGTCCTTGCGCTCGGCTGCCCAGCATTGCGAATTCCGTGATCTAGACGAAATGCTGTTGGACCAGCTAGTCTGTGGCCTCAAGGATCTAAAGCTTCAGCGACGTCTGTTAGCCCGCTCTGAACTTGACCTTAAGGTAGCTCTCGACGAGGCCAGAGCGGCTGAGATGTCTGACCGGTCGGCTGCAGAAATTCAGCGGTTCCAGTCAGGAGCCACCCCCGCTGGGAAGACGTTGTCAGTTCATCGGGAAGAATCTGACGGAGACGGCATCTCTGAAGATGAAGCGGCTGTCAGCCGCCTAAAGGCAACTCAGCGGAAGAAGAGATTCTCCACCGCGAAACCTCAGGACACTTGTTTAGGTTGCGGCGGCAACCACGTTAGAGCCGAATGCCGTTTTAAAACCGCCGTTTGCCGCCGCTGTGGCAAGAAAGGCCACCTGTCCAGGGTTTGCAGGGCGGTTCTACCCACCAGTCCAGCCCCATCTGCGGCCATTCGGAACCGCCGCCTCGCCAAACACCCTGTTGACCGGCGCGATGACTGTTTCGAGGTGACCCGCTATGATGAGACTCTTGATATCGCTGTGAATCACGCCGCTGCCACAGCGGCTGTCAACAAAATATACATCACCGTTTCTTTGGAAGGAGCTGATTGTAGGATGGAGGTCGATACCGGGTCCTCCAAGTCCCTTATCGCTTGGTCTACACTCTCCCAGTTACTGCCCAATGTCTCCAGACGACGGCTCAAGCCGTGCCCCGTTGCGTTAAGAGATTACCAGGGAAAGGCCATTCCCACTATGGGCTGTGACACCTTTCAGGTGTCTTACCAGTCATTTTCTGGCAAATTGCCATTAATCATAGTCAGGGATGACCTGCCCTGCCTCTTAGGTTTGGACTGGTTTGCTGCACTTCATCTCAACATCTCCGGTGTCCACGCGACGTTCCCAGACGTGCCTGCCCTGCTAGCCCAGGAGTTCGCGGATGTTTTTGATGACCGCCTGGGTAAATATACTGGGCGCCCCATTTCATTCAATTTGGACCCTCAAGTCACCCCCATCCGCCTCAAACCTCGGAGGGTGCCGCTAGCACTTAGACCACGGGTCGATAGGGAGTTAGATAAGCTGATAGGCCAGGGTATTTTGGTTCCCGTGGACCACTCAAATTGGGAGACCCCTATTGTGATTCCCCTCAAGCAGGACGGGTCTGTGAGGATCTGCGCCGATTTTAAGTGCACCCTCAATAAGGCGCTCCAGGCCAATCCATATCCTGTCCCCGTGGTCCAACATTTACTGCATTCTCTGGGGCAGGGCCAAGTTTTCGCCAAATTGGATCTAGCCCAGGCCTATCAACAGCTGCCTGTTGACGAGAAGACTGCAATGGCCCAGACTATAGTCACGCATCGCGGTGCATTTAAATGCACGCGACTTCAATTTGGCGTTTGCATCGCTCCGGGGATTTTCCAAAGTATAATGGAGAGGTTACTGCAGGGAATCCCCGGGGTGGTGCCATATTTCGATGACATCATTGTCTCCGCTGCCAATCACTCCGACCTCCTTTCCAAATTGCGGGCCGTCCTTCTGCGCCTGCGCACCGCTGGGCTCAAACTCAAGAAGAATAAATGTATGATCGGGGTTCCCCAGGTTGAATTCCTGGGGTTCCTAATTGACGCGCAAGGGATTCACCCCACTCCTTCCAAAGTGGCAGCCATTAAGCAGGCCCCTACACCAACGTCTAAGTCCGAGTTGCAGGCCTTCCTAGGCCTCCTCAATTTTTACGCTGTTTTCCTGCCCCATAAGGCATCCTTGGCCGAACCTCTTCACCGGCTCTTGGATTCCAAGACACCTTGGCATTGGGGGCGCGCTGCCGCTGCCTCCTTCCAGGCTGTCAAGGACGCTTTGACATCCAATGCTGTCCTCGTCCAATACGATGAGACCCTTCCTCTGACCTTGACATGTGATGCCTCCCCTTATGGTGTGGGGGCCGTTTTGAGCCATGCCTTCCCCAATGGCACCGAGGCCCCCATCGCCTTCTATTCACGCACCTTAACTGCCCCTGAACGCAATTACAGTCAATTGGATCGGGAGGCTCTGGCGGTCGTCGCTGGAATCAAACGATTCCACGACTACCTGTATGGGCGTTTTTTTTCTGTCGTCACGGATCACAAGCCCCTTCTGGGCTTGCTGGCCGGTGACCGCCAGACGCCACAAATTATTTCGCCCCGTTTGTCCCGCTGGGCCGAGTTCCTCTCCGCGTATTCTTACCGCCTCCAGTATAAACCGGGCTCTGCCATCGGGCATGCTGATGCCCTCAGTCGCTGCCCACTTCCGGCTCCTGTCCTGGACCCTGCTCCTGCTGCTACGGTGCTGTTGGTGGAGAAACTGTCGTCTCCTATGTCCGCTTCGGACATTCGAGAGGCGTCTTCGTCCGACCCTGTCATCTCCCAGGTGCTAGATTGGGTGCGAAGGGGGTGGCCTAGGGGGGCGGTCCCGCCTTCCCTCTTGCCATACCACCGTAGGCAACAGGAACTGTCCGTCCAGAGAGGTTGTCTCCTCTGGGGACATAGGGTTGTAGTTCCCCCCGCACTTCGGCACCAGGTCCTGACTTGTCTGCATGACGCTCACCCTGGCATCGCACGTATGAAGGCCCTGGGCCGTGGATACGTGTGGTGGCCCCAGATGGATAGCGAAATCGAACGATGGGTAGCTGCGTGTACCACATGCCAGCTTTCTAGGCCCGCCCCTCCGGCAGCGCCTGTCCGTGAGTGGGAAGCCCCTAGAAACCCCTGGGCACGGATTCACATGGACCTTGCTGGCCCATTCCGGGGCCGCACGTTCCTTGTGGTAGTGGATGCTTACTCAAAGTGGGTGGAGTTATCCCTGATGCATTCCACCACCACAGAGGCCATAGTTAGGGTACTAGAAGGGCTCTTCGCAACCCACGGGTTGCCGGACATCGTAGTAACCGATAATGGGCCCCAGTTCACCGCGGCACCCTTCCAGGTGTTTATGGCCAAGTTGGGCATCCGCCACACCACCACGGCGCCGTACCATCCGGCTGCGAATGGCTTGGCGGAACGCGCCGTGAGATCGGCTAAGGAGGCATTAAGCCGCCTGTCCCACCCTGATTGGCACCGCAAAATGACCCAATACCTCCTAGCACAACATACAACCCCTTGCCCAGTCACCAGAGTCAGCCCGGCTGAGCTGCTTATGGGACAGAGGCTCCGGACGCCGTTAGACCGGCTGCACCCAATGTATGCCCCTGACACACTACAGGATACAAGTCCCAAAGCCCGGATGTTTGCAACAGGTGACCTCGTCTATGTGCAAAACTATGGGTCCAGTACGAAATGGTTGCCTGGATGTGTCATCCAATTAACGGGGCCATACTCTTATAGGGTCCAGTTGGAAGATGGACGAGTGTGCCGGAGACACATAAATCAACTCCGCCGGCGGGTCGCGATCGGGACCAGCCGGCCCGATGACCCATTGCAGGAACCCCCTACGGCTACAATGACTCCAACCACCATCAAAGTTACCCCGGGGCCGGAGGGGGAGACCGCGGACGACCAACTCCTGTCAGCATACTTACCTTGCCAACATGACTGTTCCGGCTCCACAAGGGTACCGACCACCGCCAACGCACAAACTCCGACAGTTTCGGGGCAGGACAACCCAAATCCGTCTCTACCGGCGGTCGCTCCTGAAATACGAAGATCTGGGCGGAGCCGGCGGCGGCCCGCGTACTTGGCGGACTACGCATGCGCCATTCGAGTGGGAAGGGGTGTTAAATCCTCACGTCTACGACCGGCGCCGTCTCCCCTCCGTGTTGCTGCCTGCTCTGATTGGGTTAGACGCGAGCCGGCAGCTAGCGGGAAAACCTAGCGTCCTGATTGGGCCCCGCTGATCTGATAGCGGGTATTTAAGCAGCTGTCAGAAGCTAGCCGGCTGAGGCTGTTCACGCTCGCGCAATGAGTTCCGTTGTTGTTCTGTTCATAATTCTAATTAATAAAGTTGTGTTCTGTTAGCCGAGTCCCCACCATTCTTACCGGTTCTCAAATAGAACACTGTGTCTCACTATTTGCAATTTCACAATAGGAATGAAATCACGAAGGCTACATATAATCATTCCAGCTGGTTGATACAGTGTAGTAATCAATAGTATTAAAAGTTGACAAGGGATTGAGTTCATCCTATGTAGTTCACCCAAGACAGATTCTATTCCAAAACTAGGTTTACAGCTAGGCCCTCAAAGGATCTAAAGAATAAATTTCATTAAAAAGGAGAAACCGATAGAAGATAATATTTGTAGCTTGGGGTTAAACTATGGGGTTCTTGGTGCTTTCTGAACTTAGTTGTGGGTTTGTTTGTTTTTTTTGCAGACATTTCATTACCAAGCTAGGTAACTGATACCACTGATGATGTTACCTAGTTTGGTAATGAAATATCTGCAAGAAAATAACCAAACTCCAAGGACCCTGCAAAAAGAAATATTCAATCTGTTTAGGAACTACTACCAATACATTATTTCTATCCAATCAACTAGAAGCAGGATAAATCTCTTTTCTCTTTTTCCGAGTGAAGCATTAACCCTGTTTTTTGGTTTCTTCCTCTTAGACTATGAACTGCCAGTTGTGTTAGCATTCTGGATCATGTAATAAATTATTAAGCCTCTTTCTATATTGTTTTTCTTATCAGAAAGATTTTGTTGCAGAAAACCAATCTTCTAGAGATTCTTGCTATAACACCATGTTCATACTCTGTCCCCATGGCAACTAACTCCAGCTGCTTGAACAAAAGCAGAATCCTAAGAAACACTTGTATATTTTTTTTTCTCGTACAGAATCTTACACAGTCACCGTTTTCTGAAAAACAATTACAATTTTAAATAGCTTTTAATTTAATCTGATATCTCTCGACAGAGCATCATCTGTTTGGAAAGGGCCTCAAAAATAATCTTTAGGCCCAGCCTACTTTCAAGAGATCTCAGTTCTCTTGAGATGTGAGCCTCAAATGTCAGCTGCTTCTCCTTCGACTGAAAGTATCAAAAAATCAGCGGGAAACAGTTCCTTATCTCTGGCCCACAGCTGAACAAGTGGCTGAATCAAACTAGGGAGAGCTTGGCAGGCTACCTGTTCTGAGATAATGCACGAAAATAAAAGTAGCATCTCAGAGACACTTTGAGAAAATCAAAGCACCATTTTTCCCCCCTGCCTTGAAAAGCCTAGAATATGAATGGTCTGAAATTAAGTAGGAGCCTAATTTATTAATTTCATGTATGTATGTATGTATGTATGTATGTATGTATGTATGTATGTATAGATGATAGATAGATAGATAGATAGATAGATAGATAGATAGATAGATAGATAGATAGAGGGATAGATAGATAGATAGATGGAGGGATGGAGGGATGGAGGGAAGAAGGGAGGGGGAGAAAGAGAGAGAGAGATGTACAAACAGAAAGACACACCACATTGTCACTGACATCTCATTGCTGATGTGGCTAGTCTCTCATCCTGCTTTATATTGCTGTGTTCATGCTTCTGCAGAATCTTGCTTTAATAAACAGATATGGCATATGGTTTTTCCATCTGGCTTTGATCTTTTGTTGCCCTACAACCAGCTGGTTTACTAATCAGAAATCTGATCTCTAAACTTCATTATTACCTTGTTGTGAAACTCTTATTAGTGCCTACTGCTTCAAGCGGGACACAATTTCGGCACCTCAATAAACGATCGTATAGCCTTTGCTGAGGCTCTAAGGAGAACCTGCTGTCTACTAAACCGATCTGTTCCATCTCAAATAGTGGTACGCCGTGAGAAAATTATTTCTAATGTTTGGTCTAATTGCTTGCTGACTGCTGATGCATAAAAAAAGGAGAGAACTTCAGTCGACTGTCTAGGTCCACCATGTTGAATGTTTTGACTTATTTCCTGAAGACACCCTTAATATGTGTTATGCCTACATGAACTTTGTCAGAGTATGAATATTCATAGACTGGAATAGATCAGCCAATGGGGACTGAATGGAGACATGGTAACAAGGTCAGCCAATGAATAGGCATGGTAACAGGCTCAGCCAATGAGGCTTATTTAGAAACAGAAACTTAAGTCTGAAGTCTGGGCGTGGCTTAGGCAACTGAGTCTGTGCAGAAGCTTAACTGTATAGAGGAGGCTCTCTTTGTATTAAGCTCTGTGCTCAGCTCTGAAATGAAACAAGCCTGGGCTTGTCTACTCTGCTGAAATTGAAACTGAAAACTGTTCTGTACTGCTGCCTGTGTGTTTTGCTTGTAACTGCTACTACATGGAAGAAGAATCTATATTGGTATTGTACATTTATCTTCATGTGTTACATGTATATAAAGAAGTTAATGAATCCTGCTAATTCATTACCTGTGTGTGCTTTCTGGATTCATTTACCTGTGTGTGCTTTCTGGATTTATTTTCTGCAACAAACTCTGATAAACTTTAATCCAATTCATTGATTCAAGTCTTATTTTCAGGTGAAATACAGGTAGCCCTTGACTTAACAGCCATTTATTTAGGGACTGTTTGACGTTACAACAGCACTGAAAATAAGTGGCTTACAACTAATCCTCACTGATGATCATTGCAGCGTCCCCGCAGTAACATGGTCAAAATGCAGGCGCTTGGCAACCAAGTATGCATCTGTGACAGTTGCAGCATCCCAGGGTCATGTCATTTGCCCTTGGTGCCTTCCCATTGGGCTTTTGGCAAGACAAAGTCAATGGGAGAAATAGGATTCACTAAATAACTGTTGGAGTCACTTAACAACTGGAATGATTTGCTTGGTAAAGAAAATGGTAAAATTGGGCACGATGCACATAACAATCCTCTTGTTTGGCAACTGAAATTCTGGTTCTAATTGGGATAGTAAGAGGAGAAGAATAGCCAGGGGTGAAATCCAGCAGGTTCTGACAGGTTCTGGAGAACTGGTAGCGAAACTTTTGAGCAGTTTGGAGAACCGGTAGTGGAAATTTTGAGTAGTTCGGAGAACCAGTAGCGGAAATTTTGAGCAGTTTGGAGAACCGGTAGCGGAAATTTTGAGTAGTTCGGAGAACCGGTAGGGGAAATTTTGAGTAGTTCAGAGAACCGGTAGCAAAACTTTTGAGCAGTTCGGAGAACTGGTAGCGGAAATTTTGAGTAGTTCGGAGAACCGGCAAATACCACCTCTGGCTGGCCCCAGAGTGGGGTGGGAATGGAGATTTTGCAGTATCCTTCCCTAGGAGTGGGGAGGGAATGGAGATTTTGCAGTATCCTTCACACCCACCAAGCCACGCCCACCAAGCCACACCATGCCCCCCCAAGCCACGCCCACAGAACCAATAGTAAAAGAATTTGGATTTCACCACTGAGTATAGCTATGATATATAATACCGTAGTTCCCCAAGAATGGATTCCAGCATGAGCCCGAAAGTTTGGAAAAATAAATCTTTGGTCTCAGTGACTGATTCAGATTGCATCCTGCAACCATTTTTAAAAAAATATATATTTGAATCTGCGCTTTGCATTTCTGCTGAGGGATTTTGTCAAAGGTTGTGTTGTTGTTTTGAATAAAATGTATATATTTTGTATGCACTATCTACCAGATTGTCCTTTCTAGCTTTTTGAGACGCAGAACTATTGAGAAAGTTAGTGAGACAAATCTAACCTTTGCGGAAGCCATAGCAGTTCAAGGCTCATTCTTGGCTTTCTAAATGTTCCACATTTCCGTATGTTTTCTGTTTGTTAATGTTTTCTCCCATTCGTATTTGGTGAAGAGTGTTCACATTGAGAAATTATTGTAGATGTGAAATGGAGTGGAACTTTGAAAAACAAGGTGAAAAATGACAGAATGGCCTATATGGTCAAATATGTACCTAAGAGGATTTTTGGCATTTGGAACAATGCAAATTAATGCAGAAACAGAATAGAATTACAGTCGATATAACACACTCTGGCAATCATCCATATTCCCTGGTCAGCCTGTCATCCATACTTTAGCTTAAATCAGAAACATGCATGAGTGAAACTATGATTTCCTAATTTAAAACTTGAAATGTAATTCACCTTAAATGGTAGTGTCAGAGTTAAACAACATGGCTAGGGTAATGAACTAAAAAACACAATTGAAAATGCACTTCAGGATAAAAGTAGTCCCACCCAGTATTACAACCCATAATTTACCACAGCAAGATTGGTAATACCATCACATTTGGATAATGTCTCTATGTTGCTCTCTAATCACCCCTCTAGTGATAGTTAACCTTGTCAGCTTTTCTCATTCTGCCCAAAATAAATACCTATATTTCAAAGGCAGGTTATACATTTATGAATGAATTTCCACAAAATAAAACATTTCCCAACTTTATTCGCTAAGGATGTATTTCTGAATTAGTAAAGTAAAGACTAGTATAGAAGATGGATATGGATAGCATAGGAATAAATTCATAGGCAATCCAATATATAAGCAGTTAGGTAGTCTTCAACTTATAATCACAATTGAACCCAAAATTTCCATTCCTAAGCAAGACAGAGGTTAAGTGAGTTTTGCCCCATTTTATGACTTTTTTTGCCACGGTTGTTAAGTGAATCACTGCAGTTATTAAGTTAGTAACACAGTTGTTAAGGGAATCCGGCTGCCCCATTGATTTTACTCGTCAGAAGGCTGCAAAACGGGATCCCATGACTCCACGATACGGCAATCCATCATAAATACATCCCAATTGCTGTGTCCAAATTTTGATCATGTGGCCATGGGGATGCTGCAAAGGACGTAAGTGCGAAAAACAGACACCTGCCCCTCTTTTCAGTGTCATTGTAAACTTTGCACGGTCATTAAAAGAATGATTGTAAATCAAGGACTATCTGTACAAATATAGCTTCAGTTCCCTTGTTCCTAATTCCTGTCTGCTAATTGCCATATTGAAACTGATCATTCACTATCTAATCCCGTGATGGCGAACCTATGGCACATGGGCCAGAAGTGGCATACAGAGCCATCTCTCTGGACACACGAGCTGTCGCCCATTGCTCTTCCAGGTTCCGGTGCTCTAGCCCGCTGGTCTTCATGCGCACAGGGCGCCATAAACCAGAAGAGCAGCTGCCTGGTGCACATGCATAGACCGAGCAACTGCTCTTCCGGTTTCCGGCATGCACACTGGTTAGCTGGTCTACTGGTTACTGGCATGTATGCGCATGCAAAGACCAGCTGGCCAGTGCGTATGCGCATGCCGGAAACTGGAAGATCATCTTCCCAGCGCGCGCATGCGCACCAGGCAACTGTTCTTCCGGTTTCCTGCACGCGCATGCACACGCTCCCGTTTCAGCACTCGGTGCCGAAAAGGTTCGCCTACGCTGATCTATTCTAACTTGTTGCCCAAATAAACAAATATATTCTGTACATAGTGAAGAGCAACAATTATATTTCTTTGCGTGCCTGTTTTAAGTTTTCTTAAGCAAAGATTTTCTGCTTTAAAATCAAAGGTACATAAGCTTACAGTATTAGCTGTTGAGAGCTACATTCTTGCAGGCACGATCTGTTTGATGTTGTATGCTCTATTACGGGCCAGTAATAGAGGCGAAATAATGGATCTGAGTCAACAGGGAATGTAATAATTCATGATCTCTTTTTCTAGTATTCCTTTTTTCATGTCATATTCAAGAATCTTCTTTTTTTTTTCCTTCAATGCAAGCAAGAGACATTCTTGCTCCAACATAATAGATATACTGAAAATAGATTGATAAATTCTTGAGGATATGACTCTCTCTTTTTTAACTCTGTACACTGAATGTTAGTACATCTGTGTTATAATTGTGAATGGATTGATTTCACTTACAATCACGGGAGCCAGTAATAGAGTCCTAATAAATTTACTCCACATACAAATGTTATCACAAGAACTTTTTATCAATTATGCTATTCCTTCTTGTTCTTCATACCTATACTTCCTTATACTGGTATCTTTTGATTTTTATCCCTTATGGATCCCTTCCTATATTCCTCTATAAATCCTGGTCACCTTCATTTTTCTTGGGGTCTCCTTCTAAGTGAGAAATACAGCTCTAAAACTCTATATTTTGTGGTGGTTTATCTTAAATATATTTTCCAATTTATCCCCACCTGCACAGTTCTCTCCACCCCAATGTTTGCTTTGTTGTGAAAACTCAGCATCAAATGATCAAATTATATTTTGAAGAGAAATTATGAATTTTGAAAGTGATATTTAGGATGTTCTGTAGATTTTCCTAACTTTTTGCAATGAAAACATTTGTGTATTGGTTTGACTGCAATGATGAAGAATAGCAAATGCAATAGCACTTAGACTTATATAGCACTTCGCAGTGCTTTACAGCTCTCTCTAATTGGTTTACAGAGTCATCATCTTGCCCCCAACAATCTGGGTCCTCACTTTACCGACCTTGGAAGGATGGAAGGCTGAGTCAACCTTGACTCATAGGTCAAGGTTGAATTGCTAGGATTCGGGGTTCTCCAAGTTTGTATTTTTCTTACATGGATATCCATCCATGATCAAAAATTGAACAATATTGGCTTTATTATTGTATAACCCTATGATCTCATCACCACATTTAATGTTTTAGTGCAGCTCCCTTTCCTATGAATAAACGAGTGATTTTCATTAGGGTTAGGATTGAAAAACAAATATGCAGAGTATACCACATACCTTTAGTAATTAAATCTTAATCAATATATGATTAAGTGCCATATCTGTCATCGGACGTTGGCGATAATGTTGGCAATCCTATTTTTGAACTCAGCCGCATGAAAAAGTGCTGCTGAGTTTTGTCCAAACCAGTCCCTTAGGTTTTGAAGCGATGATGTTCTTCTTCTGCCTGGACCTCGTATGCCTTCAATCTTTCCCTGGAGGATTAAGTGAAGGATGCCGTATTTTTCTGGGCGTCGCATCACATGTCCAAAATATTCTAACTTTCACCTTTTTAATGGCTTTGATGATTTCCCTTTGCTTTCCCAGGCGGCTTATCACCTCTTCATTTGTGATTTTGTTAACCCAGTTTAACAGCTGTCTGTAAATCCACATTTCAAATGTTTCTAGTTTCTTCAAGTGGTTTTCTGTCAGAGACCAACTCTCTACTCCGTAGAGCAGGATAGAAAAGATGTAACATCTGACAAAACTACAACGGAACTTTACAACTTTCTAAAATGAAACTGCTTCATTGGAAATAAAGAAATGCCAAATACAAAATTAAACCCATTTTAATGAGTAGGATGAGCACACGTCCTTTAAAAAAATTCCTAAAATCTGGCTTTCAATTTGAAAATAGCCATTTTTATTCCCGAAAAGGTGAGGAAACAAAAGAACAGAAAGGGGTGTTTTCAATGCCTTAAATCATCTCATTTTAAGTTTCTTTTGAAATGCTGCCATTTGAAACATGCTGGCAGGCTGGAAGTTGCTACTGTCACTCTCTCCCAGGAAGCCACACTGAGATAACCACCCTGCCATCTTCTTTCCCTTCTACCTTAATGTTCACTGTCTATAAATTTCTCCCTGATCTTATCCTCTTTTTTCCTTTCTGCTTCCTCACAACAATCCCTTCTTTCTCCTCTTAACTTTAATCCTCTTCAGGAAAACATGTTGTTATTAAACATCTCCAACGCCACAGACAACTCACCGTGGCCAATTTCCCATGGGACAACTCGCGGTGGGACAATTCAACAAAATACAAAAGTTAAATTAATTGTTGTGATCCGCCAGCAGCCTGCAGAGCTGGCAGGGGAGTCGGACAGTGAGGAGGCTGGGTAGGACAATGGGCCAGTCCTGAAGTCGGGGGAAGGTCCAGACGAGGGCTCTGCGTCGGAGGCAGAGATGGGGCCAGGGCCATCTGGGAGCGATGCCCAGACTCCAGAGCCTCCAGATGCGGATATCAGAGAGGCAGAGGAACAGGAGGAGCCTGTTCCTAGTGCATTCATGTGAAGAGCTGCCAGAAGGCAAGAGCAGCTAAAGCAAAAAGGACAACTCGGGAGTAAGGCCAGGAGATGATTGGCCCCTCCCAAAAGGCTTAAAAGAACAGCAACAGCTCTTGAGATCTTTGTAGGAAAGCAATATTGCTACATTTGTTTCTTGTCTGCGTCTCTTGCTTCTGAACTTCATGGAGTTTTACCAAGAAAAGCCTTTGGCAAGGTGCCAAAGAAGACAAAGATTGGTGATAAGGCCAAAGGACTGTTTATGAAGAATTTGTTTTGGAATTAATTTGGACTAAGCTGAGCATGAAGTAATTCTCAGCTGTTCTAATAAAATATGTTTGTTTAGGACTGATTGTGTCTGGTAATAACTACTTGGGCCTAGGTCACAACATTAATTTCAATGGAAACATGGCCAATAATATTAAAATTATCAAGTCAATCCTGAAATGTAGAGATATATAATCCTGAAACATAGAGTTACATAATTTCGACAAAAACATTAGTACAGCATTGAATTGTCCTGCGGCAAGTTGTCCCAGACCTTCATCAACAGCAATAACCGAAAAATACTCTGGCTTCATTGGAACTCCAGAACAATATTAGGACTTGGCGTTCACCTTTTTGTGCATCAAACTGATAAATCTGCTTATATTTTAGGACAAACCTTCATTTAGTGTCTTGTGACACCCTAGTGTTACAACCCACATTTTGAGAAATTCTGTGTTATGTGATGAAATATATCTTTTGAACTGAAAAGTTTTCCAAATGGGTAAAGTTTAGTAAAATCTTATACTGTCGTCCAAGCAGGACTAATTTATCGTCAGTCAAAAGAAAACATAATGTGATATGTATCCTGCTGAGTATCCCCTGACTTAACCTTATTCCAGATTCAATAGAAGATGGAGTTCTGTCATCAAGAACCACTTTTATATGCAGAAAGGGAGCTTTTCTGCTTTTATATGCAGAAAGGGAGAAAATATTTGTCTTTGTTATAGAGCAGAAAATATCTCAAGTCTGTCTCGCCTTCAAAATAGAATCTGTACATCTGTGTATGGATTGAAAAATAAACTGTTTTGATTGTGGTGGATAAAAAATTTGGATGGATGAATGTTGGATGGATGGATGGATGGATGGATGGATGGATGGATGGATGGATGAATAAATAGAAAGGCCCATTCTAGGCTCATCCTTTGAAAAAACAGAAGGTGGAACTACTATTCTATTAAAGATAGTTTCATGAAACACACATTTTCAAAAGTGATATTTGTGATTAACATTCTGTTTCAGCTTTCAGAATTCAGATATCTGAGTTTTGATGGACATTAATTTCCAGTTCTGCAAATATGACAATTTTTGTTAAGTTCTGATAATCATAAAACAACTGTACACTGGTTTAATGCATCTTCCAATGGAAACTCAAATTTTGAGGACTCCATATAGGTTATTTCTTGTCTTCCTTTTTATGTTTTGTGAAAAGGTCCTTATTTTCACTCTGAAAACTGACAAGCACTTTGAGTGAAGGTCATTGCTGGCAGTTCCCCCTCTCCCTGTCAAGTCCAAATGTAGTTAAAAGAGCATAGTGTCAATAATGAATGAAGAGTGCACATTTAATGGATATCCATGGGTTTCTGCTGCAGTTTTGAAATAATCAGACACTAATGAGAAAATATTACTCTACTGACCTTACTGAGTATGAGTTGTGCTGCTCTTGATAATAATACATTACTGTAGAAATGAGAGTGGCTGGATTAAAGTGTGTCTGTTGTTTCTATGTAACGTAATACCATAAATACTGATGATGACAGAGTGACAACTACAAATTTGTTTTCTTCCAGTACAATAAGGAAGGGAACCTGGTAGTTTTTTACACCGCAGTTTTTATAAGCATCTACTAGCATGGCCAATATTCAACAAATACAGACATTTCTTCAGTAAATAAGTACTGTCTACTCATAGCAGTTGGTAGAATGTTATCTGAACTCAAAAGGTCATCAGGATCAGATTCTGCTATTATTTGGATGAGATACTATAAGGGAATTATTATTAGGGGGCACAGTGGCAAGAAGGTAGACTAGACTGAGAATTTGAAAGCACCTGGAATAACACAATGTAAATGTCAACTGTCCTGCTGGCATATGCAGCAAAAGAAACTCCTGGGACATTGTTTTACCACAAGTGTAACTTTACTGATAATTCCACGTAGGCACAGAAGAATCAAAGCCAGTTCTGAAGTTTTCACGCGAGAAGTAGCACAGGTAAAATCCACTTTTTTCCCCCCTGGGCCACCCACTGTTCATTGTCGACCAACCAATTACAGTCAAATTGTTTAGGGAAATGGTCTGTGAGCCTTGCAGCTTCCCCATCATTTGCCCGGACACTAGGTAGGTGACAGTCAGCTCTCTTGCATTCCACAATTCCCTCCCCAGCAGTGGTGGGTTGCTACCAGTTTGCCCCAGTTTGGGTGAACCGGTAGCGGTGGCAGTAGGAGGCTCCGCCCACCTGCCCGGATGTCATCAAATACGTTCTGCTCATGCAAAGCGAGCATGCGCGCACGAGCAAACCAGTAGCAAAGGTAAGTGAAACCCACCACTGCTCCCAAGCCTCCATTGCATTCCAAACCTGCCCACCCCCCTCCCTGTTTCTGTTGTCTGGTTGCGAGCGGGGTGTGTAGTGAGTCAGCCATGACAGCAAATAAGTTCCATATTGTTGTCAAGAAAACCTCATGGACATATTCAATAATCAGTCAACAGGAATCAAGTTCAATGCAAAAGAGTTTTTGCAGATCTACCTTTTTTTTTTAATTTGATTTATATGCCGCCCTTCTCCGGAGACTCAGGGTGGCTTACAATGCGCTAAGCAATAGCCTTCATACTTTTGTATATTTATACAAAGTCAGCTTATTGCCCCCACAAACTGAGTCCTCATTTTACCTACCTTAGAAAGGATGGAAGGCTGAGTCAACCTTGAGCCTTGGTGAGATTCGAACTTGCAATAATTGCAGGCAGCTGATGTTAATAACTTTTTTATTGCTACATCTCTAATTTTGCTCCATTTTGCCTTTGAATTATAACTTCATCGGTGTTAACTTTCTCAAATATACATGGAAGAGAAATTCATTTTGTCTGGATTTTTATTCAGCCTCTGCTAATTTGCAGATTCCACAACTGTTTGCAAACTGGAACAACTGGTAGACCAAAATCCACACTTTTCAAAAGTTTCTTATAATGCAGTTCCCAACAGAGAAAAATGCACACATAAAGAGATTGATTCTGTGTTCAGACAACAATATATGCATTTGAGAAGAATGTTTATAAAAATGCAGTGTATTAGAAATGATAGACTGCAGTAACCTGAATTATAAATGGTGTACTTTAGGAGAAACATGCAAAAAAAATGCAGCTGGTTTTTCTTGCTGATTTTTTGGAGAGAGAGGAAGGATTCACACACTGATGCAAAAATGGACGAAAACATCTTACAGCTAGGAAAAGGAAAATGTAGCTCATAGAATCACATTTCTCTGGTCTCAGCAACTATTATAATCATAACAAATACATTTATTATGATCTAATTAGGATGTTCTGAGAGCTAGAAATGGCTTTTGGTTCCCATTCCCTTTTAGCAGTGATAAAGAGGGAGGTTGCATCCATTTTAATAAGAGCATTGTAAATCATTTACAAAGTGATTTGTAAACAGAAATCAGCATTTATGTCCTCTCTTTGTAATTTGTTCACACACTGTGACCACATCCAGCATCTGTTTCAAACTTCCAAGCCTGAATGCTGTCTTCAGTTTGTTGGTGAATTGGCTTGTTGTGAACACAGCGTACTTTAAAAAAACAACAACTCAATTATATTAAAGTACACAATAGAGCACTGCAGTTTAGTATTTAATACCCAAAGCAGTTTGGTTCATCCACTGACTGAGTTTGGGGGATCCCCAAAGGCTTCAAAATCTAAAATAGTGTTACGTATTTCCCAGATTTTCTTGCTAATTCTGTAATTCTTCAGATTTGAGGTTTTAACCGCTGGAACAAGAAAAAGGTGGTGAAGACTCACTTGATCAAGCTTGATTCCTAAGGATAATACAGACCCATCTCATTGGAAACGACATGGTGATGTTTTGTTATTTCATTCTCCTGCAATGTTATTTTTCTCTGATTTCTCAGTCTAATCTACAACCAAAAGATGTATTAATAGTCTTCTTTCCAACCATTAAATAAGTTTCAGCCTGCTTAGTAAGGTCACCTAGATGCTACTATGTAATGTATTTAGTGTCTCAGTAGGTAAGTACATGCAAATAAGAATGAGGAGGGAAGGGAAGAGGAGGGGAGGGACTGAAGGAAGGAAGGAAGATAAGGCAATGTTATGTTAATACAATATTACATTTCTTAAATCTGTCCATCATGAACTTTGGTTGAACTAATTAAGTTATCAACTGACTGATTAATGGTTATTTGATTATGGGTGGTTATCATCTGGCTCTCTAACAGATACAGCTTTCTCTCTGCTCCGTTGCTTTTCTAATTATTTTGGCAATACAGGAAATTAATGCCTGGACTCCTTAACATAATGTCATCTATCCCAATTCCTTTTGATATGCTTGTATTTCCTATTAGGGTTTTTTTGTAATGCTGCTCACAAATAGTTGGAATCTTCACCATAACTTCCTTGAACCATTGGTTGTAGTATTCTTTGAGGCCTCTCATATTATCTTCTGTCAGAGACCAAATAGCTTGATTTAAAAAAAGAAACAAACTCATTTGCACTTACCTCTCTCACTTTTTTTCTTTTCTTGTTGTGGTAGGGAAAGCAAGAAAAGTTCAGTTTCCCCTCCATTCTGGCAAAATAGAATGAGAGTCCCTCTCTCTTGGTCTGGATGAATGTAGACCTAGTACATAATTGGGGAATAAACTGTTTTAGGAGGGATTACCCAATCCTTGGAAAGAACTAAAGGTGAAAAAGAAACTCAAAATGACCCTGAGCTGATTTTGTTTAGGATAAGAGGTGGTAAACTCCGACAGGCTTTCAAGAATCTACTATTGTAGTACCCTGCAACAGTAAAGAGCATTCTTAAAATCACAGCTGTTTCCATGTCTTGACTTAGCTTATGTCAAAGATCTGACATTCCTGGATAGCAAAAGGTGAATTGATATAAGTAAATATCTTATACAAAAAGCTCCTTCATTCTGGTCTCGCCGAAGCATCGATCAGTAATTTCGTAGAAAGGTAGGCCTATTAAAATGGAGGTGAAAGGAGTTGATGGAATTAGTAGTCCAACATAACTAGGAAGTGAAAGTAGAAGTTGATGGAAATTGTAGCCAAAAACATTTAGAGTGCATCAGGCAGGGAAAGAAACTGGATAAAATGCTGAAAGAACTCTCAAATACCAAAATTAAAATGATGGGATACAATTATTTAATGCAGGAATTGCAAACAGTAAAGGAAGACCATAATTATTTTCTATGAAAATGAGTGGCACCTTTAAAGTATATAAGGTACAGCTTTTCCATTCCTACAGCGTGTGCATTTGTCATCAACTTGATTGATTATACTTTTAGTTTGGACTAGTGGTTAAGACACCAAGCTAAAAGCTGGGAAACCAAAATTGCCTACCATTAACTATTTTATTATCTGCTCCAGAAAATTATTATTTTAATTTTTTGTATAGGGTTGCTGTTCTAATTTTTTTTATTGATCAGATAAACTGAATTCTGATTGGTTGGTTTATTTGTGAGATACTTGGAAAATTCCTTTCAGAAAAATAAGATGAGTTCTAGTCCTGCTTTAGCTATAAAAATCAGTGGGATAACCTTGGGCCAGTCATTCTGTCTCCGCCCAACTCATATCCCAGGATTGTTGTTGCGAAGAAAATAGGAAAGAAAAGGGTTATTAGATGTTTACCTTCATGAGTTAATAAAGGTGGAATATAAATAAATATAAATAAATAAACATTTTAAACAGATTTTTATGATCACACAGAACTCTGACATCCAGTTTTTCTCCATGCCTTTTGCTATGGCTAATAGATTTTCCCTGGATAAGATCAGACTGAAAATAATTACCTTATGGCTTCTCCACATTTGCCCCGGATCTGTTCGTCTAGAAATACCATACTGAGTTGCACTATAGAAGTAAACATTTACTTCCACTAATCTCTGAGGTTTATAAATCTGTTTCATCTAATCAGTCTACATTAACTTGCATTCCCCCTATTTAAATAGTCATTATTACTTTAGTAACAGCTGCCATCCTTTTTATGTCTTCTGCATTATTATTTTCCTACTCCACATAAATTGTCATAAACCCCATTCCATCTGTTTTAATATAACATATACTTTGTATTTTTTTCTGGGGAAAAATGTGCAACTCCATCTTAATCCATAGGGTAAGAGGCCTCTTTGATAACAGTAACCCAATTTGTAAATAATGCCCTAAATTGTCATAAACCTTATTCCAACTGTTTTAATATAGCATATACTTTGTAATTTTTTTCTGGAAAAATATGTGCAAACTCCACCTTAATCCATATCATCCAACCCTTTCACTGTCTCCAAGACAAATTTCTGAATTTTTAAAGAAGACCTTTTTTAGACTTATCTTGAAATCTCAAATCCTTATAAATAAATGGCATAAACTGAATTAAACTCAATCTAATTAGTATTGCAAATTAATCCAAATTTCTTTTCTTCTCTGTTCTCCCCTAATTTTGCAGAGATGTAGAATAATACAGCTATTGATGAATAGGGCTTTCAGCTTTGAACATGTTCAAATAACATCATTATGAGCACAAGCAGAATAGAAAATGACTATGGAATATAACTTTCAAAGGATGATGGTGAAAACTGTTAAGAATTTGATTACATCTTTCATCTGCAATACTAAATTTTCTTGAAACCACTTTAATTTCCTTTAAGCAAATTTACTTACAATTGCATGGATTGGTCACAGTCCAAAATTAGATATACACAAGGACCTCTAGATCTTTTCTAAGGTTCAGAGTTGTGAATAATAAAATTACAAGATAGGAAAGGGCCATTTTTGTTCAGTCCAAGAAATCTTGTTAAAGAATCCTCAACAGGTACTGGTTTATTTATCCTTTGAACATATCCAGTGAAGGGAAATCTACCACTCAGTAGGCAATTGACTGTATTGGTTTTACTATCAGAAAGTTTATGTTAACTTCTTCAACTGCAAAGAACCATATTATAACTTTTATTCTCTCCTCTCTGGAATGACAGGCAACCTGGGGTGGAATTCTACTGGTTCTTACCAGTTCGGGCAAACTAGTAGCTCCGACGATCGGCTGGGAGCGAACCAGTTCGCTCCAACGATCAGGTTGGCCCGCCTACCTGCCCCTGCATTTTACTTACCTTTATCTTCTCAGCTGATTGACGTGGCAGAGTGGATTGCCGCACCTCACTGTGTTACTCCCAAGTGGTAACACAGAAGGTTGTATTTGTAAAACTGTGCACACGTGCGCATCAGGCGTGTGAGCCATGTGGGCATGCACAAAGCACGCAATCACCAAACCAGTTCTTAAACCGGCAGTATCCCACCACTGCAGACAACAGATTGTGGTCTTCTTAGAAATGTGACATTCCTTTGGAATTGCACAGGGAGGTCTTAAGTGAGAAGGAAATGCAACAATGTGACAATCCCACTCCCACTTTGGTTTAGCCTGCACAAGTTCAGGTGGGAGATCTCTGCTTTCCTGAATTTCAATACAAGTACAGCTCTCTGCAGTTCAAGGTCTCTAATCTCAGTGACACCTCTATTCATCCAGACTATGAGTACAGCTCTCCTGCAGGTCTCTCCTTCTGAAAGAAGTCAGAAAGAGAAAATTAGAGACAGAGCTTCAATGGCGGTTCAGTTTCCTCCTCATTTTGATATTTATTTCTTCATGTGGTGGATTATTGCACTTCTGTTACTATGGTGTAACATTGTACATGCTGTGGAATGTTACCATGTTTTCCCGAAAATAAGACCCTGACTTATATATATATATATTTTGCCACCAAACAAAGGTCTAATTTTCAGGGGGGATATCGTCCACTGACTCACTTCACTTGTGCACGTCGCCCCCTAGAGTCCTTTTTGCTGTCAGAGGCCTTCAGGAACTTCTTCGGCTTCAGATAGTGGCAGCCAGGCCTCACAAACCTTGGCTCATTTCTTTTGCAGCCAGCAAGACTTTCCTGAAGGCCTCTGGAGCTGATAACAAGGCTCTGGATCGATCCAGAGCCCTGTTATCAGCTCAGAGGCCTTCAGGAAAGCCTTGCCGGCTACAGAAGAAATGGGCCGAAGAGTGTGCGGCCTGGTTGCAACTATCTGAAGATAAGTAGTAGGGCAGCTCCACACACACCATCCCCATCCTAGCTTAATTTTTATCTGTGCACGGTGGAGTGGGTGGGGTCTTAATTAGGGTTTATTTTGGGGGTAAGCCTTATATTAGACGCACACGTAAAAATCAAGCTAGGGCTTGCTTTCTGAGTAGGTCGTATTTTGAGGGAAACACGATAGAAGAAACTTGCTCACAGTAACAGCAGTTTGATAGTGGAATCCATTACACTGAGTTCTAATGGATACTCGTTCCCTGGATGTCTTCAAGCAGAGGAAAACAAGCATCTCTCTTTGGATTTCTGCAATGGGAAAAGGTTGAATTCCGAGACTCAAATGCTCCCTTCAAACTCTGTGATTCTGTAAAGATAGAGACTTCTGCATGTATAGAGTTCTATGAGTACATCAGAGCCATTGAGATACAGTCTTACTTACCGTCTGACCAGTCCAAAAAACAACATCCAAGATACTAGATCTAGCAACTATAATACAATACAGGTGGTCCTTGACTTATGACCACAACTGCGACCAGAATTTCTGTTGCTAAGCAAGATGGTTGTTAAGTGAGTAGCGCCCCCCCCAATCCTTTTTTGCCATGACTGTTAAGCAAATCACTGCAGTTGTTAAGTAAATTCAATGGTGGTTTAGAGGTTCTGGCTTCCCCGTTGACTTTGCTTGTTGAAAGTCAGCTGAGAAGGTCATAAATGGCAATCAGGAATTCTGTAACAGTCATAAATACATGCTTGTTGCCAAGCAGCTTAAGTTTGATCATTGGAAATTATGTCACGCTTGTAAGGAGTGGTCCTAAGTCTTTTTTTCAGTGCCGTTGTAACTTTGGCCACTTAATGTATGGTTGTAAGACGAGGACTAGCTGTATCATGACTCCATTTACCTCCATCTACTATTAATTGCAATAATTACCATCAGTGCAGACTCTTGATCTAAAAGGGCTTATTCTCCAAGCTATGAGCAAACGCCATTTAATCCTCCACTGTTTCCAGCCTTCACCAACCAAGATACTCACAAACCAATTCTGAATATACGGTATATCACTTTGAAGAGAACTTTCCACAGTTGAGCTTAGGAAGCCCAACGGCCTGGGTTCTGTTTTCTAGCAAAACGTATTACAGATGGAGCTAGTAGTACCAAGGTGGTTTTATTCACCTGTATCAAAAATCTGCTGTCCTTTAAACATGTTTTACAGGAGTAAAAATGCACTTCATACTATGCTCAGTTAATTCTCAATTTTACGAGCCAACAATAGTATCAGTCTTTTTTTGTGAGGGGCGGGGGGTGATATAAGTAAGCATGTGTACATTTGTGTGTATTAGTAACTGTCCCCAAAGAAGCTATTCACAGAAAAGCATTGTGATTAATTGCTCTGTGTCACATTCTGACAGCTGTACAAGGGCTTCTCTTCTAGCTATTGCTTTGTCAGTCAGAGACCGTGATGTTGGTATTTAAAAAAATAAAAATAAAGAAGGGGAGAATCATGTTTAAAGATTACCAATGTCACTGTCAAATGTATAGAATCACTTTTTGCCACAAATGATTTTTAAAAATGATTTTAAAGAACTACTAAAAAAAGGGAGATTGATCATCTCCAGAATAATTCACCTACACATATACCCCCCCCCCTCTCATGAAGCAGCTGGATACTATAGTGGTTATAGCACTGCCTTTGACATAGGAGACTGCCATTCAAATCACAGCTGGTATCTACCATACCATTAGGCTAAAAGTCCTCTTTACAGAAGAGGGCAGTATTAGAAATAGCTAAGATACTATACAGAATACTCAAACTTCCAGGTCTCTGGCAGAGGATATGAGGTTGAGGAAGACACATATCACCCATCGGTGTTTTTTTAATACATATATACATATATACATTTGATATTCAAATAGATCAGAGATGGTTCTCTGAAAGTAATGACATCATCCACACAGATTCCATACAAGATATTGGTTTCGTTTGGTGACTAAATTGCACTGGGGACTTCTGTGCTGCTTCAGTGCATTTCACTCTTAAGTGTACAAAACAATACCGTGTTTCCCCCAAAATAAGACCCTGCCTTATATTTTTTTGAACCCTGAAATAAGCGCTTGGCCTTATTGACATGTGCTCAAAAACCCGATTGGGCTTATTATAAGGGGATGTCTTATTTTGGGGGAAACAGGGTACATATCATATACACAACGTAATTCAGAACCACGTACCTTACAAATATTACTAATTATCTGCAGCAATGCAGTGATAATACTTCAGTTTCATTTCAAGACTATAGCATAAATAAGCAAATACAAATGTATACCCCAAAAATCAGATACTAAACTAGACCAATTTGTCAATACTAAAATAAACTAATTATAAAAACCAAGAGCTTAGTACCATAATCTGGTGAAGTAACTGTCTGATCTCTTGTAATCATGTTACTGGCACAAAATTTGACAGGGTTCCTTCAGGATCAGCAAGAGATGGCACCATTCTTATTTAGACCACAATATGATGTTCTATGGCAGGAGTATCAAACTGGTAGCCTGCTGGCCAAATGCGTCACATGATGGCAACGTGACACCGCAAGTTTCACACCCAAGTTCTAAGGCCTTCCAAAGCAATCACATTTGATGAGACAAAGTTTTGATTACAGCAAGCTCAGCTTAATCATACCACCTAATTTTTAAGAATGGGAAAAATCTGGTACAGTGTGCTACAAATAAATGACAGTGGAATTAGTAAAGGTTACTATGGCTCTTTAGTATGCTATAGTTTTTATTCTAGCAAGATTAGCACAGCTATATCAGAAATCATACTTCAATAAGCTCTGATTTTTTTTTTTTTTACTGTAGGTTGCAACTGCTGTTTGTGACCTCAGCCGTTTATGATTTGTATTGTTTAAATTGCTGTTTTTAAATTTCAGATTGCTCAGAATCTGTGCCATAAAATGAGCGGCCATAAAAATAATTTAATTGCATAAATAAAGGCTAGCATTAAATTAAAGAAGTGCCGAACAAAAACCCATACATTCAACTAATGAAACCTGAGAAGAAGGGTAATATTTTTTGAAGTAATATCTGTGTCACATGATTGACAGAAATTTCAAACTCATATCCTGTTCTAAGTTGGGAAATAGTGAGAAAAGAATGAGAAGTTTAATTGTACATACTAAAGTTCACTTTTTTGGATCACAGATTCTGAAATGTAAAGAGAGATTCATAAATGATTGGATAATATATCTTTGGATTTCTAACATATAATATTAAAGCACTTCATGTTCATCATTTTTCATGACTCCTTATCCAGATATTAATTTTAGAAGTAGATAATGATTTCTTCCATAACCAACCTATTGAAAATGATTACATTTCCAGTCAAGTTTATATGTCAGAAATTGACTTGAACTTTAATAAACACAGCTAATATATGAGAGTAGTTTTATCATCTATTCCTTGCCAGAATTTATTTACTCAACTATGTGTTTGTTTTATGCACTTCTCCTAAGTTATACTGTATCTGTAATAACCTACTCTATAATTACTGGTTTCTGTTCTTACAAAGGCTGAGGATAGGAAACAGAAAGTTTTGAGAAAATATAAAAGAATAATTATTTGTTGGCAATGGTTTTATCTGTACAGTGGGACCATGTTGATACTAGTAGTAATCTCTGCATATACCTTTGTCTTGGAGCATTTTACAGTGCTCCAAATGATAGGGATAATGTTCTTTTCTTCTTTCTCCTCTTACATTTTATTCTAGGATATTTTTTTTACTTCACAACATAAACTTCCAAGCAACCTAATGAAAGACATGACAAATGTTAACAGAAAGCACACTTATCCTAGCAGATCTGAAGGTAGCAGCAGAAAAAAACACATAGCATTGCTATCACGGTTCTTGTGAGAGTATCTGAGACACCAGGCTAAAAACCAGGGAATGGTGAGTTCTAGCCCTGCCCTAGGTATGAAAGCCAGCTTTGGTGACTTTGAGCCAGTCACTCTTTCTCTCAGCCCAATTCACCTCACAGAATTGTTGTCATGCAGAAAATAGAAGAAGGAAGAAGTATTAGGTATGTTAGCCACCTTGAGTTAGTTATAAAAATAGTACAGATGGGAATAAAAAACAAATAAATAAACTATAATGGTGCATAAATTGTGTTCTAGTAATATTTTAGAGGTTTCTCAAGGTGTAAAATGAAGCAGGTTATTCCAGTGGGTCTGTGGTAGAGCTTCATACAAGCTAATGACCCTAACAGAGATTAAATTGTGCTTCTTAAACAGATTTTTGAGTTCTAAGAAAGTTTTGGTGAACTTGGACCAGGGGTAAAATCCATCAGGTTCTGACAGGTTCTGGAGAACCGGTAGTGGAAATTTTGAGTAGTTCAATAGTTGAGTAGGGTGGGAATGGAGATTTTGCAGTATCCTTCTCCTGCCAGCCCACCAAGCCACGCCCACAGAACCGGTAGTAAAAGAAATTGGATTTCACCGCTGGCTTGGACCACTCATATTAAAGGCCACCAAAGTTTCTACCTCATTTCTTTCTGTTAACGGCAAGGTTCAAAATCAGATTGCAGTGTTTTACATCTTCTAGTAACTTTACTTCAGCAGAAATCTCTTCCACTGATTTGTTGTTTGTGATACAGGAAGTTTCTGTTTATTTGTAGCACCATGTCAATGTTGTATCAGTAATTCCAGTAATAATTTCAGTACTAGTAGTTTTATTTTCATGAAAGTATTAACTGAAGAAAAGGATAAAATGCAAACTAGATATGTTGGTACATTATACTGTATTGTATATTGTATGTGTATCTATGTGTATCTATTATATATAATAATATACAATGCACTATATACCAAGTTAAGATCTCATCTTAAAACATAAAATTAGCTAACTGTATAGCCCTCAGCATTTAAAATAGTCATTACCAACTATATTTAAAGAATAAAAATATCAGAGATGAAATATCAATGACTTATAAAGGCCCATTAAAGAGAAACTTCTAAATACATTTTAAATGGATAACTCATAAGTCATAGTTTTGTTGTAGTGAAACTATAAAGAAGCCATTGCAAAGTAATTCCAGGAACTGGTTGAATCAAATGCAAGCTCTGTTGAGTCAGTGGTCAACATTTCTTGTGCTTTTTTTTCTTTCATCCACTCTGTGAACAAGACTGGAAGTGAATCTGTTTTGGTCAATTTCCATCTGGACCTTAGCACGTAAAAGCATGTAAAAGTACATGTAAATAGCCTGACCTAGTAGGAGGTTGCCTACTTTTATCTATATGAGAACTAATTTTTAAGTTTCACACCAGTCTGTTCCGATTAGATTACAAAATTACCCAAGCTATAAACCACGAGCATATTTTCCAGATAGATGGGTATGTTCGGGCTTGATGAGTCAGTGTTGTAGCTAAAACAGATACTTTCTGAGAACAGCTAGCCAGCACAGCTACTTTGGGAGAGGTCCAGCAAACAGTCCTGTTCAACAGGAAGAAGCATCAAGTAATCTGACAAGCATACTGTTCTAATGCCTTGATCAGGGAATTCATCAGCTACTTTGCTCATTTGGCAGCGAGGAGTCCTTGAATTATATTATTTAAATAAAATATTGTTGGCCTTTTCAGTGAGGAAATTTCTTTTTTTAAAAAAAATGTATTTTTATTAAAAGTGTTGCAATACTGAAAATAATGCAAACGGATATCAGGAAAAAGAAGTAGGGAAGAGAAAGAAATAATATAAAGTGAAGAAAAAATAATTGGAGGGAGGGAGGGAGGGAGAGAGAGAGAAAATATTTAAAGGAGCAATTCCTGATCTTCTTTTCAGCAAGTATAAACAAATAAATAATTCCCCACCCCCTATGGAATAACATAAATGCTTCATTTCTTCTCATATCCTCCTCCTTCCCTTTATCCATTCACAAATCCAAAAATCATTGTCATTTCTATCTAATTGTTGGCAAAAAGTTCATAAAGGGTTTCTTGAAATTTTTAAAGAATGTGTGTGGATGGATGGATGACTTTATTTCATGAAATTGCTTTTGTAGGATTGAAACTCAATTCAAATTTTCTTCATAGTTTTAGAAACCCTCTTTAGTAAATCCAAAAGTAAGTAAGCCCTGGTTTAGAATATTTTGCATCTCTTGATTTGTTCTTTGTATTTCTACTTTGACTATCATCTCTAATTCTCATATTCTTTATTTCCCAATGTTTCTGCACCAGCTAGAATTTGTATTCTCTCTTCATCTTGTCTGTCTATACATTCTTCCATTTTGTTATCTACCACATTGTTCACTTCTTTATATTTTTTTTTTTAATTTACAGGTGCAAAAATTATTGTTGTCAAATTAATTATACGTTTCTCTCCCAATTCTTCAAAAATCATTTGAAATGGCTCATGGATCAAACCTTCAAGGTCTATCGTTTTCCTTGTCTGTAACTTTAGCCACCTCTGGTGGCCATTTCTATGTTCATGAATAGTCAGGTTTCATTTGCATTGTTTTCGGCTCATGCTAATAATATATTTCCTGACAGACTAAACTATCTGGGTTTCCATAGAAATGTTTTTTTTACTCTTTTTTTTAATCTTAGCAAAAGATCTAATATTCCAAATTCATCTGGTCTTTTAAACCATTTAAACTATATTTAAAATAAATTTTTATTTAGCTTTTTGCTAAATTTTGCTAAATTTGTTTTATATTCTTATGTTCTTCTAGTTAGCTATTCCTCCATTTTGGCATAAATTTTTACTTACCAGATGTTTTTACTAACTTGTTTGGAAGACCTCATTTAAAACTGAAATAGTTGCAAATCCAATGTGATTAGAAAATAAGGTAGCTGAACCCCTTGTCCTTAAATGCTCCACCATAGTTGACAACTTGCTAGTAATCTCCCATTGCTCAGACCCATGAGATAATCATTATCTAAATAAATAAATAAATAAATAAATAAATAAATAAATAAATAAATAAATAAATAAATAAATTCTTGTGTTTTCCTTATGAGGAGCAGTTTTCTGCAGTACAAATGAGCACTCTTGTCCTTGTCCATATAAGGTCTATTAGACTGAGCTTCCAACCAGTCCATTGGTCATTTCTGCTACAGGTCTCTGCTTTTTCAGAGACTTCTAATTCTCCATTTTTTGTCAACCAAAAGCCTTCTCAGTTAGGAACTTTCAAGAAAGTCCATATCAATCTATACTTCTGTTCCTCATTACTGATGAGGCCCAGTACACTGAAGATGGCCAACTGGCCAGTCTGCAAAACTCTCTTCCTCACCAAAGCTTTTTCAATTTACAAACAGGGAACTGAGTTCCCTAACTATGAGTCTCCTGGGTTAGGGAGAGTCCCAGAATCATCCCACAATATCCTTCATACAGCACTAGTCTTCAAGAACACTCTGGAACAGCGCTCTGAAGTAGTCAGATGAGTTGTCCATAAATTGAGAGGTGGGGCTGCAATCACTTCTTTGTTCAAAAAGCAGCCATTCTGGAATTTATTTTTCAAATGGGCAGTAAGTCATGCCTTTCATTTCTTAAATACCTTATTCGATTATTATTTTTACTAAGCTAAAAGAGGCTCTTTTTATTACTCCTTTTTGAAGATCTGTGCCATTTTTGGGAAATTGTAATTGTTGAACAATGAGGAGGAGAGTTGCCAGAGGTGAGCTAAAATAAAGAACTGTGGGATACTTTTTTCTTTCTAATTTTGGTAGAAAAACTTAAGGAGGTAAAAAGTTGTGTTTTTATTTTGTCATTTCCATGAATTTGACACCTTAATTAGACTTTGGGAATGATAATTTGTAATTTTGGATTGTGTATTATGGGAGGCTGGAGTTTTCCGATTTTAATGGATTCTGACTGGCCAAGAGATACCAGCTGATCTATAAAAACCTTTAAAGAAATTTATTGTTTGATCACAAGAGGGAGCTAATGAACAGAAGAAGATCAAGCAATATCAAAGGCACCTAAGCCAGATAGAGATTGGAAAAAAAATATTTTGGAGAATTATTATTAAATAAAACAATTCACTTTATCGATCAATTATGTTCCAAGAACTTCACAAAAGAGGAGCAAAGAGAGACAAATTACTCAAATCATTGTAAGAAAAATGAGTAAGCCAGAGATGTAACCAGGTGCAGAAAATTATCAAACCACTGAAGCTACTGTACAAGTAGCTGATAATACAAAGGAGTTAATTGTAATTTTGGAATATAAATCTGACATCAACAGTGCCTACTATAAAGATAGTTTAATTATATATCTCCAGTACAGTTGAAAAAGAAGAGTTGCAGATAATTTTCCCTTTAAGGTTAAATAATTTGAAAGAGTATATTGATTTTTGTTAATATAAATTATGATATCTTGGAAAGATTAATAAGTGTAAATAGAGATGTTTATTATTTCCCACAACAGGGGGGAAAGGAGAAAAAAATACATTTGATTAAGATGGCAATATAAACTATTTTAAACAAAGCTGTAGGCGATGACCAATCTGAATTTGAGGGAGGGGTCAAGCATGACATCGATTTGGAGTCTAGACCTTCTTGAATTCTGTTGATTCTTATCTACCGAAATCTGCCAATTTTGTGGAATGCTTCATTTAATTAGATTTAATTAGATTTAATGTTAGTAGTTTATATTCTTGGTTAGAGATACATGGAATAAACTGATACTCATTTGACCAACCTTGTACCTAGGTTCTTATGCCTGACACAAGAGAGTCTATTTGTTCTTATTTCTGTTGGGATATATTGCTTCTGGGTTATTTTAATGCATGAAATAGGAAAAAAAATGAAATTTAGAATTTGGTTTGAAGATTTAATAATTATGCAGTTATAGAACTGACTTTTAATAATTATAGGTAAGATAAAAAGTTGAAGTCTTAATTGTATTAGCATTTACTGGGTTAGAAACAATTGGAAGTCAACACCTTTTCTCTCTCTCCTTTTTTCTTTATCTTGCACTCCCCCCCCCTTTCTTAATTCTTACGTTCATTGTATTTCGTGCTATAATAAACCATAATAACACTGTTTAACAGAATAACAGAGTTGGAAGGGACCTTGGAGGTCCTCCAGTTCAACTCCCTGCTCAGGCAGGAAATCACACACCATTTCAGACAAATGGTCCAATCTCTTCTTAAAGACCTCCAGTGATGAAGCACCCACAACTTCTGAAGGCAAGCCATTCCACTGGTTAATTGTTCGCACTGTCAGGAAATTTCTCCTTAGTTCTACGTTGCTTCTCTCCTTGATTATTTTCCATCCATTGCTCCTTGTCTTGCTTTCAGGTGCTTTGGAGAATAGGTCAACCCAGTGGTGGGATTCAAGTAATTTAACAACCGGTTCTCTGCCCTAATGATTTCTTCCAACAACCAGTTCGCCAAACTGCTTAGAAAGTTAACAACTGGTTCTCCCAAAGTGGTGCGAACTGGCTGAATCCCACCACTGGGTAGACCCCCTCTTCTTTGTGGCAGCTCCTTAGATATTGAAACACTGCTATCATGTCACCCTAATTTCAGTAAATTAGACATACCCAATTCCTGCAGCCATTTTTCCTGTAACAATAGCAATAGCACTTAGACCTATATACTGCTTCAGAAAGCTTTATAGCTCTATCTAAATGGTTTACAGAGTCAGCATATTGCCCCCAACAATCTGGCTCCTCATTTAACTGACCTTGAAAGGATGGAAGGCTGAGTCAACCTTTGGCCAGTCAGGAACAAACTCCTGGCTGAGGGCAGAGTCAGCCTGTAATACTGCATTCTAACAACTGCGCCACAAACCATTCTTCATATGTTTTAGTCCCCTAATCATCTGGCCCACAAATGGCGGGGGGGGAGGGGAGAATGGGGTGATTTGCACAAATCATCTCCAGTCCAGGACTTTCAGAAAGAGATACCCATCCTTTTCATCCAGAACAGGGATTTAGGGCTATATTTGGGCAACATCGGTGCAGATGGGGTAATTAAGATGAAAAGAAGAATTACCAAAGGAAGATGGTACAAAGTAAAAAAAAAAATAAAATCCAATACTGAACCCTAAGCAATATTAATGATGAAGAAACAAGTTGGAAGATAAAAATACATGACAGAAAAAGTACAGAAAGAATGTGTAGTGGAAATCATTGGTGTAAAGTGCCAATGGCTGGGAATTCAGGTTGCACAAATGTTTTCAAATGTGGCTGATTGGCTTTTATTCTTTCTCAGCCGAACTTACCTCACACAGTGTTTGCATTGAACTTTGTGCTGGAGGTGGGGGGGGGGGGGGAATGAAACTTTGATGTTGTGTTTTGCTTATTTGATAGATCTGTTGTTACAGAAATTAGAAACTATAGAAACTAGTTTATACTATCATGTAAAAGTAAAAAGTTGAGATTCGATGTTACTTCTTATTCTATTGTACCAAAGGGAGTCAAAAGTCAATGCCTTTTCTTTCTTTTTCCTTTCTTCTCTACACCTTTCCCTTTCATTTTTCCTCCCCTATTTTTTTCTATTATTTGCTTTTGTATTTTTGTATTTTATATTATAAACTAATAAAAAGGATTGACATGATTAAAAAAAAATAAAATGAAAAAGAATACTTTTGAGTAGAAGTAAACTGAAAGACAACAATGAAAATTGGAACATAGACAAGTTTCAACAGGTGAATTTCTCAAGAGAACTAATATAGAAGATAACAGTAAATATATCTCTGTACCAAAAAGGAAAGATTTGTCTGGAATGTTAACATCTCCCTAAATCACCAGGAGAGGAGCTGACTCTGATAATGCCAGAAGCCTTGAAATTAAATTCCTTAACAAACTGATTACTAGTACCAGCTGGGTGATAAATGTGTGCAATTAAACAATTTACAGTAGTGGAAATTTTATTGTTAGGGCTAAAAATCCAAATGAGTTATTGGTTATTGCTAAAAAGGTCACAAAAGATAACAATTTGCAACCACGATTTAATAATACAGCCAAGCTCTGTCCTATGAGTCTAGGGGGCTGCATTTATTGATAGATTCTATTTAAAAAAGTTGTAGTTTTAACCATATTTCTGTGGTAGCTGAAAGTAGGATAGATTGTTCAGTTAAACATTCTGATACAACCTGTGCTTTTGTAATTGATTGAATGTATCATGCTACACTGCCGTAAGCAACTTTATGAATGTGGTGGTTTTATTTATGCATTTGTTTATTGAGGGTTGGAATTGATGTTTCTCATAGAGTGGAGAACGCAAATACATCTTGTGTTATTTTGTTTTACATTGTCTACCCTATTGGGTAGATCATACTAAGACACCAATGCCCTACAGGTTTAAAACTACTTTTATTAGAACAGAATTTTATTAACAGAATATTGCAAGCTCGAATGTGCTTCCTTATCCCTCTCAATTTAACTTCATGTGAATTAGAGAGAAGCCTCTCTAGGCATTTTCTCAAATTAGTATCTTAGAAAGAACTTAATTCACAATTGACGTAAGCACACAATTATATCATGTGTGTAATTGAACACATTATACAGACGGTCCTTATTTAGTGACCACAGTTGGGATCTTGTGAGGGTTCTTTGCTTTCCAAGGACCCAGAGGAACATAGCATAGAAAATCTGTACACAATGCTGTATTGCCCAGCAAAACCACCTTCCCCAGCAAGAGGCTATGGCTATGAGTTAACTCCACGTTCTTTACCAGGTGAAGTTTCCATGTAATTTGAAATGTCTTTGAATGTTAGCAGCTCGGGTTGGTAGTTAAGTTGTTGGTTTGAGCTCCAAGCTTGGCGATTTGGTTGTAAATGTTTCGTGCCTATTTGAGGAGACATCTTCAGTGTGTTTTGGATTATCTTTGTCTGGGGGAGCACTGGCCTTTAAATACCTTTCTGAGTCCTGGTCTGATTTCAGGTTGTGTGATTGGCTGGCTGTAGTTGCTGAGTCATAGTCCTTGGCTTTAAGTACCATCTGTGTGATGTAAATTAGTGCTGGTGGTGTTGTTCGGATGTCTTTTGATGACATCATGGTCTGGTTTTGGGTTGGTTTGATTGGCTGCGTCTGATGTGGTTTGATTTCTTGTGATCTGTCAAGTTCAGTGATGGGTTGCCCCCGGTTCGGGCGAACCAATAGTGGCGGTGGCAAGAAGTGGCCCAGACGTCATCAAAAATGTTCTGAACATGTGCAGAAGTGCCGCGCACAACCAATAGCGAACCGGTAGCATTGGGATTTGAAACCCATTACTGGTCAAGTTTGCAGTGTGGTTGTTTGTTGGTCTTTAAATGCTGCCTTCGGGATTGTGGTTGATGTTGTTCTTTCGTTCTAAGCGGTTGGTAGATAGACAGTAGATGGTAAACAGATAGTCAATGTGTCTGTTTATTGATTTTTTGGTGGAAAACCAGGCTTCCACGAATTCCCTTTCTTTCCTTGACTTCGCCTGGGTTACAACTGTGGTCCCAGTTAGATCAAATTTATGTCCTTTTAGTCTTCGTGGATGGACATGAGGGATAGAGGGTCATGTCTATTGATGGCCAGGATTTATTTCCATGTAAATACATTTTTAATACTCAGTCTTTTAATACTCAGTTCAAATAAACGCCTCAAAGACTATAAAGTAGCATACAACTTTTGTCTTTTTTTCCAAAATTATTGCACCAGTTGCGATGAGACGCTACCTCAGGATATCTGATTTTTTTTCTAATTGCTACAAAGCTCCAGGCAGGAATCCCAATAGGATATGCTGCTCAAGGTAGTTTGTGGTCCTGGCAGTTGACTGATACTGGCCTGTCTGTAAGAGCTGTTCGTCTCCAGACGTCACTTGCCATTTTCTTATTTCATTTTCTGCTATGCACCCCACTCACTCTGTCTTAGCATTTACTTTTCTAAGATAAGGGCCTGGATGGAGTGAAGCTGCCTCTGAATCTCAGCACATCTTTGAAAACCCCAGAGGGTAGCTGAATTACTATCAGAAGAAGGAACACACTGGATAGTTTTGAGCAAAATTGTGATTACATGGAGTTTCTACCTGTCTGCAATTGCTTTTGCAAAGCCTAGACATCAACTCACCTTCATTGCCTCACAAACCGGCAACTGCATTGTTAGGTGAAGTTATAGAATAGACAATTTTTTAAAAATGAAAGTTATGTTGTAACCTTAGACTAAGAGTCTAATTTAAATTTATATTCATACCTGTCCTAAAAGAAAGTTTGAAGTCATTTCTTTGTAATTCTTTTTTCCCCTGCACTTTTAGTTTTACTTTTTCTTTCTTTGTTTATATTTTTCTCTTTTCTACATAAATTATTAGTTTTTGTTAGTTTTTAATCTTTCTAGTTTAAAAAAAAATACATTTAAGTAAAAAAAAAATGAAATGAAACTGTGACTATGATCTTACTTCAGCGTTCTTTTGCTTTAGAGACCTGTGAAGCAGTGGTGGGTTGCCCCCGGTTCGGACCGGCTCGCAAGAACCGGTAGTAAAACTGGCGGGACCCTCAGCCCACCTCCTGGATGTCATCATCAGTGATCTGTGCATGTGCAGAAGCTTCTGCGCATGCGCAGAAGCAAGGCGCACAATCCCGTTGCGAACCGGTAGTAAAGGTAAGAGCCTTGGTGGCGCAGTGGACTAAACTACTATTGAAGTAGTATTTAGCTGCCAGCTGCCTGCAATTATTGCGAGTTCAATTTTCACCAGGCTCAAGGTTGACTCAGCCTTCCATCCTTCTGAGGTAGGTAAAATGAGGACCCGGTTTGTGGGGGCAATAGGATGACTTTGTATAAAATAGAACACCGCTTAGGGGGGGCCCAAAAAGCCCTACTAAGCAGGTATATACAAAAGTATGAAGGCTATTGCTTAAAAGCATTGTAAGCCTGAGTCTCTGGAGAAGGGCGGCATATAAATCAAACTAATAAATCAAACTAATAAATCCCTGCTGAGGTCATAAATGCAAAGTTATTTTTTTCATCACTGTTGTAACCGCAAACAGTTCCTGAACAAGGCAGTCGCTAAATGACAACAGGATAAACTTTAATGTTTCTGTAATTATTGTCATTTGAACAATTCAGTTGGAAATTCTTGAAAATAAACATCATGTCTGTTTTCTTTGACACATCTTATGTTTTTTTAATCAGAGTGAGAATCTCTTCAACACCACTAACACCCTTAATTCTATCTGCAACACTGAACTTCTTACATTTTAGGCCTGGTGTTTATCTTCATGTGATACAAACAGCAAAAAAGTAATACTGTAAAATATTTTTTCCTACATAATGTTAACAACTGAAATAGTATTAATTCTCAACTTCCAATCACAACTAAGGCCAACATTTCGGTTCCTGAGCAAGACAGTTGTTAAGTGAGTTTTGTCCCATTTTACGACCTTTCTTGCCACAGTTGTTAAGTGAATCACTGCAGCTGTTAATAGAGTAACATGGTTGTTATGTGAATCTGGCTTTGTTTATCAGAAGGTCACAGAAGGTGATCACATAACCCTGGGACATAAATATGACCCTCATCATAAATATGAGGCAGTTGCCAAGCGTCTAAATTTTAATCACTTCTCCTTGGTGATGCTTTAATGGTCGTAAGTGTGAAAAATGGTCATAAGTCACTTTTTTCAATGACATTGTAATTTCAAACAAACACTAAACTGACAGTTGTAAGTTGAGGACTAACTGTATGTGATTGATGAACTTTCCAGCATTAAAATAGAAACATATGGTCAGACCTGGAAGCCATATTTCTACCTTTGTGCCTTCAGGCTTCAGGCCTGCCACAAATCCTACTGTGGGAAATTGGGAGGGGGGATTACATAGAGAGAAGATATGTAGTCACAATAAAATTCTTTATAGAAAGTCAAGGCCGTGGGGCCCTGAAGCTGTGTGGAGAAGAATGAGGAGGTATCTTCTGTTCTGGACAGCAATTGATTGTATATGTGATGGACATGTGGGAGATGTGGGCAAGGCCTTGAACTTTCTTTTGGGTGTGGAAAACCCAGAAGCTCTCAGATTCAGGTTTTCACAGGTGCGCCAATACGAGATTTCTATTAAAAGTTAGCTTTGAGGAAATTCAAGCCTCAGAATTTGATTTTGTTGGGGTGTTACTTGGAACCCTGACACATACATGATAAATAGTGTCGTTCAATGGTGACTAATGGCCTATGAGCCAAATCTTTATTTATTTATATTTATATTTATATACACATACATAAACACATACACACACACACACACACTCTTTCAACAAAGTAACATCATATTTGGATTACTTGGAAATAGTTTTCTGATATGGATCAAACTTATAGCAACTAAGGTAAGAATAGTATAAAAGCATTTGGGGAATTCCTAGGATATTATTGTGATTTGAAAAAGGAAGCTGTTTTGGAATTTGTGCTGTCCTATATCTCCATGCATACTTAACAATGGTATTTAGGACTGGAATTTCCATTGCTAAGTGATGCAGGTGTATAAAGCATGATGTCACATGAGCGCATCACTTAGCAGCAGAAATTCCGGCAAGTCGTTATCCTTAAGTGAGAATGTCACATGTTCACTGTTTGTAAACACCCACCCCACCATTGACTTTGCTTGTAGGACGCCAACAAAATGTCAATCACATGACAATGGGATGCTGGGATGTTGTAATTGCAAGCCAATGAATATGAGGACTTTTGTGACTATCACTTGTTCAACACTGTTATAAATCTGAGCGGTTGCCAAGCAAAGGACTGTTAAGTGAGGTAAAAAAAGAAGTCCCCATGGATTTTAGTCCTCTAGTCATTGCAGACTATAGGGGGCGGCGGTGCTCATGTCCGTTTCAAGAGCATTGAGCCAGTGCTATCTAAAGACATTTCTGCAGTCACGGTGATCAGCATGAGGTCATGGAGCACTGTTACTTTCCCACCAAAGTGGCACCTATTAATCTATTCTCATTTGCATGCTTTTGAACTTCTAAGTGGGCAGGAGTTGGAGCAAGGATTGGGACTCACTCTGTCGCTGGTGCAGGATTCGAACATGTTATGTTGGCTTTCCAGCCAACAAACCCAGCGTCTTAACCGCTGAGCCACCATGCCGTGCCTTAAAGGTGTTTAAGTGAGGATCATCTTTATATTCTTTTAAACTGAGCAGCACATAGGCGGTTTCTTTTTCCCTGTGCTTTTTAGCTTTCCCAGGTAGCGTATTCTCATCACTGTATATGTTCAAAGCACTTCCCATTGATTCTTTGGAAGATTATGCAACCCCTTTCTTAGGTAATCAGAGTTGTGCATCAACTAAAGATACAGATTCACTGGGTTGTAATTATGTGATCTCATTAGGCACCTCACTCTAGGATAGGAAATCAGTGATTAAATTTCCCATTCAGCATCTTTCTTCATCAGTCACAAAACAAGCATGATGATTATCCCATAATAATTGTGAAGAGTATGCTTTCATTATTACACCACTAATTGTTTTTACTTGAGGACTTCAGGGAATTTCATTTTTTATAAATAGTTCAACTAACTCTGACATAGCGTGATCTTTCCATTGTGCTCAGTGGAGCACAACCCATTTTCTGGGCTATTTGAGAATGCAAGAAGTGTGGTTTGTTCTTTCACAGAGCAGATTTACAACAGTAGAATACGTAAAAACAATTACAGTAAAATAATTAGATTCATATATGCTGTATTGTTTCTAAATAATGTATTTTGGGAATTCATGAAAGGACATAGAATACGTACTGAGCCTGCCTTCCCCAAAATGCAACGTGAACTATATAGCCTCTTACATTTACATTTACCCAGCAACTATAAGAGTTGTGGATTTCAATTCCCAGAATACCCCAGCCAGATTGCAACCGGGGAATTCTGGAGTGGAAGTCCACATATCTTAAAGTTGCCAAGTTTGAAAAACACTGCTTTAGAGCATCCTTTCCTAGCGTAAGTCCCTCCAGATGTGTCTTTTGTCTGGGCTATCTGATTTTATGGGGATGTGAACATTTCTCAAAGGCGCTAGGATTGAAAGACTGGAATATATAATTACGGTGTGTACTTTTTCTTAAAGCATATCATGTTGGGCAGATATACATAAATAGATATTCTGACAGGTTCTGGAGAACTGGTAGCGGAAATTTTGAGTAGTTCAGAGAACTGGCAAATACCACCTCTGGCTGGCCCCAGAGTGGGGTGAGAATGGAGATTTTGCAATATCCTTCCCCCAGGAGTGGGGAGGGAATGGAGATTTTGCAGGATTCCCCCCCTGGAGTGGGGACGGAATGGAGATTTTGCAGTATCCTTCTCCTGCCACACCCACCAAGCCACGCCCACAGAACCGGTAGTAAAATAAATTGAATTCCACCACTGTGCCCAAGATATAGAAATGTCTTTAGTCTGGGGAAGGAAATTCTCCCATCCTTATCACAGAATATGTACAATGTTTTCAGAAATTACAAGAGGGGTCAAGACAACTTGGCAAAGGAGGCCTTTAGGTTGTGAAAAAAATAAAGCTTTATCTGTTTGCTTTCGTGCTCAGAGATGGCCACACAATGTCTAGAAGTGGGGGGGGGAGTCAAGATGAGATCCAAAATTGTACGATCAAATTCTGCTTGTTTTTACCGTATGTGCATCCACATAACCTTGTTTTACTTTTTATCTGCTGCAACTCACAGGGTTTCGGGATACTATTTCCTTCTGGGGTTGATCAGGAGACAGTGGGAAGTTCTGTGATCCCCTGATTATTCCTAGAAAGATCTCTAAGCAATAGGAGAGACCCTCATCAGTGGTGAGATTCAGCCAGTTCGCATCACTTCGGGAGAACCGGTTGTTAATTTTCTGAGCAGTTTGGCAAACTGGTTGTTGGAAGAAATCATTAGGGCAGAGAACCGGTTGTTAAATTACTTGAATCCCACCACTGACCCTCATCACTGTGAGAGCATGGGTTTTTAGTTGGTCAAGGGCTTTTTAGTTAAAGCAACAACACGGATTCCCGTCAGTCACCTTCTGTGAAGTAAGTCAATGTCTCCCTTTCGCCCTTCCCAACGATTAAAGAAGAAGAAGAAAAAAAATTCCCAGTGCTCACTTTTTAATTTGGTCTCACATTTTTTCAATGAAGTGAATTCAAGGGAGCAAAACAAGCTTTAGTCTCTCTAACCTGGTGGGGGTTTTTTTCCCCAACTCCCATAGCAGAAAAGTCGTAAGTTCATAAAGATTGCTTCTAGTTCGGTGTTTCTCAATCTCAGCAACCTTAAGATGCATGGAATTCAATTCCCAAAATTCCCCAGCCAGCATCGGGAATTCTAAATGTTGAAACCTGTCATTCTTGAAGTTGCTGACGTTGAGAAACATGGCTGGGGTTGCTTGTTTCATTCTAGGGTTGGATGAATATTTGTGGTTCCTCTGAGTTTTCTTGCATTCTATTTCTAAACCAAAATGCACATTTTTTCCCCAAAAAAACCAACTTGAGACCTGAAGTCATATACAACCTGTTGGTCTTTGTTTTAGTTCTGATGGCCTTCTCCAACTACTCTTTTCCAGCATTTTGAAGCGGAAAATATACTCGAATATAAATTCTACAATAGACTAGCTACCAAGTAATACGGTTTTAATTTAATTTAATTTAATTTAATTTTAATTTTTTTATTTTTTTTTAATTTATATGCCGCCCTTCTCCAGAGACTCAGGGCGGCTTACAATGCGTTAAGCAATAGCCTTCATACTTTTGTATATTTTTTATACAAAGTCAGCTTATTGCCCCCACAATCTGGGTCCTCATTTCACCTACCTTAGAAAGGATGGAAGGCTGAGTCAACCTTGAGCTTGGTGAGATTCGAACTTACAGTAATTGCAGACAGCTGGATGTTAAATGCTGCCTTAAGTAGGAGGCATTAGCCTGCTACGCCACTCAGGCTCCTACATATACAATGAGTAAATAAGCTTGGTGGAACTTTCTTTGGATTATTTTTATTTAAATAAGCATGGTAAGTGTACTTAAGGTCTTACATTGCTGGGTTTTGTTTGTATCCAGAAGAACTGTGGTGGCGCAGTGGTTAGAATGCAGTATTGCAGGCTAACTCTGCCAACTGCCAGCAGTTTGATACTGACCAGTTCAAGATTGATTCAGCCTTCCATCCTTCTGAGGTCAGTAAAATGAGGACCCAGATTGCTGGAGGCAACATGCTGACTATGTAAACTGTTTAGAGAAGGCTGTAAAGCACCATAAAGTGGTATATACCTCGAAGTGCTAGTGCTAGTGCTATCCTGTTTTAAAATGAATCAATTTTGTCAGTTGGGAGGTTGTAAAACCCAGCATTTTGAAGCTGCTTTCAGCCCTAGAATTCTCAGATTGTCTGCCTAAATCTATCCTTTACTATTATTATTTTTTTTTATATGGTATTACATGCTTTGGGCACTCTTCCAAAAAAAATGGATATAGACTGTTTGCAGTTTAGGTTCAAATTGTTATTACGCATCACTTACATATAATTATCCACAATTGCCTTAATTGGTGTTATTATCACTGTTTGTTTTTGTTAAATTAGCATATTATCTATTTAAATTGTGCATTATTTTCCCCATTAAAAAGCATGACTTTCTCTTCACAATACAGCATAGATCTAAATTACTGCTGCCTATCACTATCATAACTGGCTTAATTGCAGAAAATGTATATCCAATCATTGCATCTTCCATCCCATCCCTGTGATGTTATCAGTCCCAAATTCACTGCTGTTTGGGACATACGCATATGTAAACATGGCATTTTCCAATGAGAAAGGAATACCAAAGATTCTTTCAGTATTTCCTTTTGAGGGATGAGATGGTTTGATTCTAAAAGCACAAAGAAGAATTTATCACTGTGTTTCTTACACAAATAAAGTTTATATATCTCCTGTGTGTGCCTAAATAGCTTGCCCTATTTATCTTGAAGCCAAAAGAGTAAATAAGGGATTTTTATTTTTAAATTTCTAAATACATTCATTGGAGAGATTTATTTGATTGATTAAAAAAAAATTCCTACTGAGATTTTTTTTTAAAATGAGAGAAATGAAAGGAATAACTTGTTATAAGTTGTGCAATTAATGTAACAAAACAGTTCGGTACACTTAATATATATCAATAATGTCTTTGTGCTCTTTAGAATCTAATAAAATCATCCATTCAGTAGTCATGGGCTGTCATGTCTAGGTTGCCCTGATTTGTGAGTGTTTTATGAAGAAGAAGGAGGGGGAGGAGGAGAAGAAGAAGAAGAAGAAGAAAGTTTCTACAGTCCTTTGAGATATTCAAGATTATCTATTGATTTTATGCCTTGCAAGTTCAGTGAGTATTATATGTTGACTCCATATTGGAAATAGTGGGACTAAAAATGTGTGAGAGGAAGACTTTAGAGAGATTATAACAAATAAAAGATTCCACCTGGAGACCAGGGATGGGTCAATGGGAAGCTTTTTACTAACTGAATGTTCAATCACTATTTTGGCCTTTCTGAAAGGTTGGAGGAAAATTAATCTAGTTATTTCTGATCGATGAAATGTCACCTGTCAATGGCTAAATTAAGATGTCCCTTCAGTACCTCAATTTTTCTTTTTGCTCGTAGAAAAGAGGTGAACCAAACGTATCCCTTGCCTAGTCTATCTGTGCAACTCCTACTGTCTTCTTCTCTCACTCTAGGATGAGTATCAGCTTTTAGATTCATTGTGTGCCACAGGTAGAGTAATAAAAAGGAGGGGGGATGAGAAAGAATAAAAGTGACAAGTGTTAAGAAATAAAAAAAATCCTTCATCTCTGCACTGCGCATTTGGGCCAAGTTTGAATTCAACCATCCATTTTGGGGGAAATAAAAACTCTTTTTTTTTCTTACTTTATTCCTTTTGGTTCCAAACACCTTAGGTAAAATTATTCTAGTTGGTCACAGTCAGCCAGACATTTAGACTGGATTTGGCATTTTTATCCACCTATTGAGTCCTTCCCAAGGATCTGGGAAAGGCAATGAGTGGGTGCTGATCAATTGTTGATCTCCCTTGCCTTTTTCTCCACCATTTCTGCTGTTATTACAAGTTCTTTCATTTCAGCTTTTTTTCCCATTCTCTACCTCCTTTATTCAAACTGCATTCTTGTTGTATTTCTTTGAGTTGTTCCATAGCTCTGCCTAGAACTGTACTATTTCTTTTTTTATCAGCTGTTGGCTGGTTTATTGTAGTCTCTCCATTGATGGATTGATAGAAACATTTCTGATTTGATGAATCATTGACAGAAGATGCCTAGTTTTTAGTGAAATCCTTTTCAATAGATTTTTAAACATTTCTGCTGTTGTTATTAGGTCTTGATTTTTACTAACTTCAATTTTTATTACAGTCTTTTTGAGTTTCTCATAGATCTTTCCAAAAGCGGATTGCTTATTTCCTTTTTCTTTCTTTTCTCCCCCCCCCCCCCCCCCATTTTCAGAATGTCTATTGCCATTTATATTTTGGTAGGATTGCCTCTGGTCTTATTGAAATAACACATTTTGCTTAAATTGGATGATCTGTGCCTCGTACTATTCAATTTTCTCAGCTGTTGCTGTTATTTTTTGGGTTATTTGTTGATTTTCAAAGCTTCTTCAATTTTTATGGTGCTAAGACAATATTTTATTCAGTTTGTATTGATGCTTACATTGTTTCATTTTTGCTCTTTCATGCTCTTTAAATTACTTGCTTCTGATCCTAATTTTTTTATCTTGTGTTCACATTTGATCTTCCACTTTGGGATTAAAAATGCTTTCGCTTTTGGTTTTCTAATATTGATACCCAGTCCTTCTGCAGCATTATTATTATTATATACTTTATTCATTAAACATGAAACTCAGTCAACTGAACATTTAAAAATGTGTCACAAATACGATTGACTGGTGCTATTGGTTGATACGGGTTGGTGCCAGCATCCTAGGTATCAACCAAGTACCTTCTTAAGATGTACGATGTTCCAAGTAGCACAGTTTTTTTGCACTTCTGCTGGTGTTATTGCAGGAAGCTGCAATTTCTTGATGTGTTTTGTAAAATTCTTGGACATGGTACCAAGTGCCCCAATGACAACAGATATCATTGTTACATGTTTCATCCATAGCTGTGTAGTTTCGATGGCCTTGTTGCAATATTTCGTGATTTTTTTCCTGTTCTTTTTCTTCGACTCCTGGGTCTCCTGATACAGCGATATCAGTAAATTGGACGCTTCGGTTTTCAACAACTGTGATGTCTGGCATGTTGTGGTCCAAATGACGATCTGTCTGTATTATTATTATTATTATTATTATTATTATTATTATTATTATTATTAATTTCATTCTGCCATATATGTATATTATTATTATATTTTCATTCTGCCATATATGTATATAATATAAGAATAAAAAAGTATATATGCCTATTATGTAGGTATGTTGAACATGGTGAACTCACTTAATACTCTTCCACTTCCTATATCTTCCATAACAACAATCCTGAAAAGTGTTGGTCTGAGAGAGTGTCAGCCCTTTAAGGCTGCCATAAAGAGGAGGAGATGAGGCTTGAACTTTTACCTACTTATTTTTCTCTGTAGATAGGGTCGCTTGGAGATGGGATGGGAGGGGGGAATTCCTGGGTTTGGAGGCAGGAGCTGAGAAGATTGAGCTGGGAGATGGCCAATAAGAAGTTGAGGTTTGGGGGAACGGAAGGGGAAGGTTTTGGGGTCAGAGGATTAGTATTGGCTACGATGAAGTTGGGACCAGATCTGTCGTTCTCAATAAATGAAATATTTCAGCAAAGTCTAATTGCTTGGGAGTGCAATTTATTTGAGATGACATCGGAACCTGACAGAGAGTATGTTTGACCCAAACTCACCCAACTGGCTTTCATGCTGAAGATAGGCCTAGAATTTACAGTCTCCTGCTTTCTAGGCCGGCATCTTAATCACTACCCCAGGGTAGTGTCCAATCTTGGCAACTTTAAGACGTGTGGAATTCCCAGAATTCCCAGCTAGCCATGATGGCTGGAGAATCCTGGGAGTTGAAGTCCTCAAGTCTTAAAAGTTGCTAATTTTGGACGCCACTGTGCTATCCTATACTGACTCAGAAAAATATTCTCAATCATTCAAAAGTACAATTTAAATGGGCCTACTTATGTCACTCATGGAAGCTCTCTGTTCAACCCATCAGCCTAACTTTCAAACAGTTCTCAGTTGGCTGTTGTGGGGGTAGAAAGGAGGGAGGGAGATTTAATTTTAGTCTGTTACGCTATTCAGGAAAAGTTGGGATAAATCCTTGATAAATAAATCTTCACCTTCACTGCAGCTTTTAAAAATGTTACAAGAGATTGTTGGTCACCTGTCTTGTCATATCCGAGTAGCAAAGTGTATAAAACCAAACTAACTAAGCAAGACAGGTACTGATCTTAAGCAGATTGCAAACATAGTAGTTAGATTTGTTTCTTCCCCTACCATAGCTTGAGAATCAAGAAAATGAAATATATATATATATATCAAGAAATCAAAGCTGACGTACAAGCAGTTCTGTATAACGCACAACCTTTTCATGAAATCAAGGCTGTTTCCGAGAGCAAATTCTCTAGTGTTTTGTCCAGTCACAGTGTAAATTATTCAACCACTGAGTAATCTACAGAAATCTAGATTTTATATCCTTCTATGTCCTCGATATGAGTTTTATCCCCAAATAATGACAGTGAGTCATTTTTCTATCACCCATTAAATCAGTATCTATGTTGGCAACAGCAGATTTTACTTAACAGCTCCAGCAGTTAAACACAGCAGAGATATGATATTGTGTGGAATCACTGGAAATATAACTTTGCAAGCTGCAAGGTTTTTGCTTTTCCCATGATACGAAGAAACCTATTTTCTAGTAGACGGTCGACCTGCAGTTTCTCATGGACCAATCTGATGCACATCCATAATTGTAAGAGTTAAGGGAAGCTCATCTGTCTGCTTTTACTGGGTTCAAATCCAGCAGTCAAACTATGGTTGGTTGGCTTTCATATAACAGACTCCCCTTGTAGGTTATAAGGTAAGGAGATATTTACATTGTTAACATAAAGCTGTTTGAAGTGTCTTCATTGTTATGTATCCAGTCTCTCTCTCCCTCCCTCTCTCTCTCTCTCTCTCTCTCTCTCTCTCTCTCTCCCTTTTTTTTTTTTTGGTAAGAAATTAACTAGGCATCACTTGAAAGGAGCAGTTGTCTACCATCCTTATTTTTCTATTTTCACTTTGGAAGTGGTGAAATATTTGAGTCATAAATTATTTGGAGGAAATGATCTGTAGAATTCAGCCATTATCAGATGAAGACAGGCATATAGTATCACAACGGTGCAATGCTGAAACAACTATTATCTGAAGCTTTGGAAAATTCTATGAAGTAGCTGGCTAACAACTGGAATACTTCTCCAGTAGTTGCTTCCATATTGGTATAGTATATAAGCTCCACAGTCCTTGCCAATTCAAAAGCCACACTGGGTTTTGTTGGCATGCGGGGCACTTACACATCCTAGAAGTGTCCTTAATCAATATTTTATTTTATTTACCATATGTTATACTTTGGAGCAAGAGGAAGAGATGTCATCTGAATAACAGAATAACAGAGTTGGAAGGGACCTTGGAGGTCTTGTAGCCCAACCCCCTGCTCAAGCAGGAACCCCTATAATATTTCAGACTAAGGGTTGTCCAATCTCTTCTTAAAAACCTTGAATGTTGGAGCACCCACAACTTCTAGGGGCAAGTCATTCCACTGATTAATTGGTCTAACTGTCAGGAAATTTCTCCTTAGTTCTAGATTGCTTCTCTCCTTGATTAGTTTCCATCCATTGCTTCTTGTCCTGCCTTCAGGTGCTTTGGAAAACAGATTGACATCCTCCCTTCTTTGTGGCAGCCCCTTAGATATTGCAATACTGCTATCATGTCATCCCTAGTCCTTCTTTTCATTAAATTAGACATACCCAAATGCTGCAACCGTTCTTCATATGTTTTAGCCCCCAATCACCTATTCATCTTGTTGTTCTTCTCTGCACTCTTTCTAGTGTCAGGCCAAAGGCCCAACTGTTCCTATTTTACTCTTTTAACCATCCGAAACAAAACCAGCAACAACAGACAAACAAGATCTTGAAAAGTTAGGATCCCACCTGGCTTCTGGGGCTGTAAACATTTGCTGCTCTTTGAGAGAAGAGATGAGCTGAGCCAATCCTTGGAAAAGGGGAATGGGTGGGAAGAATTGCTGTCTGGTTGCAGCAGCTTTTCCCAAATGCAGATAGCAACTCCAGTTGTATTCCCTCACATGGCATAAATCCATTGAGGGTGATCCAAGTAATGGCATTTAGATGTCCTACTGGAACTAGTGCTAAATAAGGGAAGTATGAATATCTTCTCCCAATTTTCCTACTTTGTGTTTTTTCTTTCTACGTGAGATTTATGTTACAAGTGCAGCAAGGACTAAAGGGTAATGCTCAAATATTTGCTTTTATAAACTACTGGCATGATCTCCCAAAAGGGCATATCTAAACTTTTCATTTTAATCAGCCATATTAACTTGGAGCAGAAAATATCCTTATGGCAATCAGCCATGCTTTATAAAAACAACAAAAGATTAGTGTCATATACAAATCAATAAAGTCCCTCAAGGGGACCATCCTTTTTCATTTCCACCCTCTTTTTTCTCACATATGTTTTATGTGTGTATAGCTTGCTAAAATAGATGTACCAAGACTATCCTCAGCTTAACACAGTTATTTTAGCATTTTTTTTAAAAAATGGAAAATGATATGTTGACACAATCCTTGCCAGGGGATTCACCAGGTGGGGAGGTGGTGGGGGGAGCTGCTAAAAAAATGCAAAAGAAACAAGTCTGCTCACTTCTGGCAACAACACCACATCCAGAAGTAGGATGATGTGAAGGATAGAAAAGATGTGTAGACACCATTACCTGTTCTCGGTGGTAGACCTGGTTGAAGGTACGTCTTGATGAGTTCCTAAGAGATATTGGCTTTGAGACTGGAATTTAGAATGCTGAGATGTAGAGACAAATTATGAAATTTCATATTCCCCATATGAAAAAGTATTTCCTTATGATTTTCCTCATCATTCTTTTGTCAAAGAACAATAGGTCTTCAATCCGGGGAAGGGAGGGAAGGGAAGGGAAGGGAAGGGAAGGGAAGGGAAGGGAGGATGATTGTACACACAAATTACACAAATTGGATCTTGATTCTTAGCGAGTCTCTTAGCAAATATTACTCTGTGACTGTTTTTGCAATCAGTATATAATAAATCATTTTATTTTTATATGTTTTTTTATTATTTGAATGCCAAAAACAAACAGAAAGGGAAACAATACGCAAAGTTTTAAAGAAAGTGGGTTGGGAGGGAATCTGCAGTTATTTAAATTCTGATACAGTTTTTCCTCTTGTTGTAAGGAGGAAATTATCAGTGGGAAATAAGTAAAGAAAATGAAATGTTTTCTTTGTGGGAGTTAGTTTGCTATAATACGTTGCGCGGTTGGCCACATTTCCAGGAGAAGAGAAATGCCAAGATTGTAACTGAACATCATGTGTTTTATTTTGACAAAAAGAAATGGTTGGTTGTTGGATTTCTGAGTGAACTTTTAGACTAGCCAGGTAAATGTTTCCTGCTGGCTTTTATTCAGTATTCAGACAAAGAATTGAGGAAGGGGTGGGAGATCAGGAAAAGATGCGTATTACATTTCTTGGCGCCATTTCAGTATTGATGGTCATATTACAAGTCAATCTGGTATCTGCAGTTTTGTTACTGATATACGTGCCTGGATTTCTAGTCTGCTGTTCTCAATCATTATTTTAACTGAGCCTCTTTAGGGCTTTGTTAAGAAACTGATTACATTAAATCACCTAAGCCTAATAAAAGGCTTCTGCTAATGCGGAAATCTCCAAACTCGGTGGACAAAAAAATGTTCTCTTTTTAATACGCTGCCTTTCTGTGAAGGATCTTTCTAAATTATCCCAGAACTAAAACAGGAGAGGAAGAAGAAATAAGGTAATCTGACACAGAGTGAGCTGTCTTGCTCATATGGGAGCAATTTTGAAACAGCCATAGAGAATTTCATCGTCCCTTCTTTTGTTTTAGCCTATATGCTAATGCAGTTTCCTCTTCGTGCAAGTAAATATTTTACAAGTAGTCCTTTCTTATTGATTGCAATCAGGACTGGCAGCCCCATTGCTAAGGTCCTTAAGGGAAACACCTGACTGTGCCTGACTTAAAACCTCGCTTCTGCTTCTAGCATTAAGTCAGTGTTACTCAACCTTGGTAGCTTGAAGATTGGTGGACTTCAACTCCCAGAATCCCTCAGCCAGCAGCCCTGGCTGAGGGGTTCTGGGAGTTGAAGTCCACCCATCTTCAAGCTGCCAAGGTTGAGAAACACTGCATTAAGTGAATCAACATGGTCATTAAATGAGACACCATGGGGTTGGAGTTGCAATTTCACTTCTTCAGTTTCTATTAATTCTGCTTGTTCGAAGCCAGTTATGAAATTCACAACTAATAATCAGATGATCAAGGGAGGTTGCAATGGCCGTAAATGCAAGGATTGGCCACAGAGGTGGGGTTTTTTTTCCAACTAAATGAGGAACTTGGCAAGCAAGGTGTACCTGTACTGTGTTTGTTTTCTTTTTAAATAAATCACCTTTTGCTTCTTCTCTATAAGGTATTCCTCAGAAATTTGGGTTTAATTATGTCAACCATAGATTTTTCACATCAGTTTTCATGGTTTTGAAATTTTGTGAGGGAAAACTCGCTTGGATATAAATTTGCCAACCTATATTACTGCATCCGCTAACTGGTGCTTTTTTCCATTTTATATTAAAAATTAGACATATTCTGATAAACTTTCGATTAATTTTATTTTTTTTAAAGTTAAACTCTTGTTAATTAATAAAAATGTTACAATGAATGCATGCTTCATAATATTGTGGTCCATCCACAATATAGAAACTAATTAAGTTGATTGACAAAATCAGATGATTTAGCTTGAATCAATTCAAAGCTTATACCATCTGTATGGGTTCGAATTTCATTTCAGAAAACTAAAGTATTCTTTGTATTGACTGTGATTAAGATATGCAAAAATTATAGCCCCGGTATTTGCGGGGGAACAGAATGGATTGATATTTGTAGGCAGTGTAGTTTTTTTTGAAAATAATAAAGTGCTATATCCAGTGGTCTTTTTAAAAGTTTTTTTTAAAAAAATATTTTCTTTTAATAGAAATATTCCATCATTCATTAAACATTGTGTTGTCTGGGTACAAATTTTTTGTGTCATAATAGTTAAAGCTTACCACCATATTTATTGTCTATATTTACTCTTATTTTAATACTAATACTTAATACTTAACATTTCTATTGTAACATTTTCATAACTTACTTAACTTTATTATATATTACTTTCATATTTATTCTCTAACCATTGATGAAATAAATCCCATATATTATAATAATCAGATTCTTTCTTTCCTTTAATTGTAAGTGTTAATCTATTCATTTCTGCACATTCCAATCACATTTTCATCTGTAGGAATCTCTTCACCTTTCCAATTCTGTGCAAATACAATTCTAGCCATGGTTATTGCATGAATAATCAAATATACATTTTCTTTACTATAATTTTCTGGTAAAATCTCCAACAGGAATATCTCAGGTTTTAAATCAATATGCTGGTCTTTTTTAAAGTTGTAAATGCTCCAACACTGGAGATTTTTTAAAAAAGATTGGAGAACCATTTCTCTGAAATGAAATAGAGTTTCCCGCTTGAGCAGAGGGTTGGACTAGACTGTCCCTCCCAACCAGTAGTGGGTTGCCCCCGGTTCGCACAAGTTCTATAGAACCGGTAGTAAAACCGGTGGGAGGCTCCGCCCACTCACCCCGATGTCACTAAAATGCTTCTGCGCATGCACAGAAGAGCGAGCAAGCGCACGCACGGTCCCGCTGTAGACCGGTAGTAAAGGTAAGTAGAACTCATCCCTGCTCCCAACTCTTGTTATTCTATTAAAATAACCTAATCAATCTTAGGGACAGATGGGTCAGAAAACTATGTAAAGAGCTGCTGCAAGGATTACTTGAGATATCTGTTGAATAAAGTTGTGGGAGCTCACTTTGAGTTAGACTTCAGCTGTGCAGCTGCACCTGAATTTGACTGAGGTATATGGTCTGGCAAGGTTTTCTAAGAAGCATTATTGACCCTGAGGAAGTAGAGAGTCCAGTTAAAGTTCTGGAAGGAAGACTGTTGAGAAGGTTTTGGGCCTGTTTTGACTGTCTTTGATTAATTTGTTACATCAAGTCCATAAAAGTATCAAAAGATCTCCTTGGACTAAGGGATTGTTTCTTGATATTTTATAGGATATATTTCAAGAAGCTAGAACATGCTGCCCTGAAGGAATCTATCATCCATAACAAGTCAGGATTATCATGGTCGAACACTCCATTTTGCTTTCAACCAGTGGCCAAAAGCTTTGCATGGTTGGCAGCAAGGACTGGACTTTTGAAGAAAGTGTAACAGGTAAGGCCTCTGGCATCCTTCCTGGCAACTTTATAAGGCTTCAGAAAGATATTTATTCCAGTTTCATTTCTTAGTATATGAAACAGCTGGTTTGGCCAAAAAAAAAAAAGTTTTGTATTTGTAACTGCGAAATCTAAAACAAGCAATTGTTAAGTGGATCTTTCTATCCTTGGATGTTTAATTACATAAAAATGTTTAATTACAATAGATGTACTCATAAAACTATACATTGCAAACAGGAATGTATTGACAATTCTTCTTACTGTCTCATACAATGACAAAGTAAATATTCATTTGGACTATTTAATTTTATTTATTGTATTGTATTTTAGCCAGATTAGATAGTTTGCATACGAAATAACTACTTCTAAATTGTTTCTATATCCTTTGCCAGTCTCCTTTGTACAAAAACTAGAGCCAAAAAGAATCAGTTCAAATATACCATTATCAAATAATCAGTTTTAGAAAACTACAAGCTCCAATTCTTATCTACCTTCTGCCTTTCATTTTTTTAGTGCTTCTCTCAGTTCATCCTCCTTATTTCCCTTTCTTTGAATATTAAATAATTCCTTAAGAGAGGTTTCTGAAATTATCTTTCCAAGCTTACCATGCAATAGTTGTACCTTCACGGAAAGGATTTGTTTGTTTGTTTTTGAAAACTACAGAATGAGTTGTGATTTCACATCGGGAGTATTTAACAGCATATAAAACACTAGGTGGCACAGTGGATAGAGTGCAGTACTGCAGGCTACTTCAGCTGACTGCTAGCTGCAGTTCTGCAGTTCAGATCTCAGCAGCTCAAGGTTGACTCAGCCTTCCATCCTTCCGAGGTGGGTAAAATGAGGACCCAGATTGTTGGGGGGCAATATGCTGACTCTGTAAACCGCTTCGAGAGAGGGCTGTAAAAGCACTATGAAGCAGTATATAAGTCTTATTGCTATTGCTACCCTGTCTTATATTTTTTAAACCTCCAAAATAAGCCCTTGGCCTTATTTTCGGGGAGGTCTTATTATTTTGGGGCACATGGAGCAAGATGGGGCTCCTCTTGCTGTCTTACCTGATTTCCAGCTCTGTGTTTAAATATTTTTGAGCAGGGCTTATTTTCGGGGGGAGGCTTATTTTAGCGCATACGCTCAAAGGCCCGATTAGGCTTATTATCAGGGGATGTCTTATTTTCGGGGAAACAGGGTATTTGTAAAATTTTGGAAAATACAATAAGATAAATTAATATGAACACTGATAATGACATTATTTTATCTCCAGGCTATTTTTTTTTAATTTGATTTATATGCCGCCCTTCTCTGGAGACTCAGGGCGGCTTACAATGCGTTAAGCAATAGCCTTCATACTTTTGTATATTTATACAAAGTCAGTTTATTGCCCCCACAATCTGGGTCCTCATTTTACCTACCTTAGAAAGGATGGAAGGCTGAGTCAACCTTGAACCCGGTGAGATTAGAACTTGCAGCAATTGCAGGCAGCTGAATGTTAATCACAGTGCCTTAGTCTACTGCACCACTCAGGCCCCTATTTCCATGTGAGGGTGGGGGAGAGCTAAAAATGTATGGGTCTCCGGGTAAGGTCTGTTTGAACAATGTAGTATGTTGGAGAAGTGCTCAGATAATGCTCAGATACAGATTATCCATAGTATTCTACCTTAATTATAGTACTAAGTGGTTCTCTTGTGGGCACACATGGGCTTTTATAATTCCAGGAATATCTGCCTGATATAGGTAAACATCTCAGGAGTAGAGAGATCAAGAGCTATTCCCTTTTTTTGCCAGTGCTGTACATATTACAGTCAGAGAGTATCAAGACTATATTATACAGTCTTTTGGAGATAATTGGTTACCATTATTTGGAGATAATGTGATGCTGTTGAAATAACAGATATACTTACGAAAACAGAGTGGTCCAACCCTCCCACTCTGTTCTCAGGGAGAGGGTTTTGATGACAGCATTTCAAATATGTTCAAGGAGAGGAAGAAAAAAATATTTGCAGCCTGCTGACTTCATTTGTGTGTATCATAATGAGTGGGACCAGCTTGCTATTCCTCCTTCATCTTTTCCTGTGAGGGTGAGAATCAATTTGTTTAGCCAACAACAGCTCAAATTGTGGTGGTAGTTACTGTTCCCCGTCCCTTAAAAGGAATCCTGTATTGATGACAGCCTGTATCTTTCTTGTTTTTAAATGTCAGAGCTGGCAGTGCCTCCTAGCACCAATTATGCAAGGGAGAGAACTGAAACTACCACCTTTTATTTTACTGTGATTTCCCCCAACCAAGAAATGGTCACAATTTTCCCCCTGATCATTAGTTATATATGCTAGAATCTGTTTCTGCTTCCTGATCCATCCAATCACTGCAGATGTACCAATACCTGGACCCCATTATTCTGATTTGAGGATACACGAATCTAACACTAGCCCTCAACTCCCTCCTGCTGAAAAATTGCCAACACATCTTGTTTCAGAGCTCGTTATAGTTTGAACTACGTCTCCAAAATAGGAGGATTTTTATCCTGTTTCTTAGAATGCTTAGAATCCAGCAGATGCTTAGCTGAGCCATGAGTTTGTTCCTATGGTGGTAACTTACATTTACATAACATAATGTGTAAGAATAGTCATATTCCTGGGGGATTAAATCATGCCATTCCTTTCCTTTTTTGGAGGGGCCAGATTTATGTGCTGCATTTTGCATTATGAGCTTAAATGTGTGATACATGCTTTCTTGCTTCACTATTTTAAAAGTGAGATCTTTGTTTTTATATTAGCCTATATTTCATTTTACCTGCTTATATATTCTACTTTCTGACTGTCTTGTTATTTTCCCCTTGTACCTATTTTGAGAAATTGTAACCTATATTCTGTTTCTTAGTAAATACCTTAGGTTACAGTGCTGATCTTTTTTTTATTTGAATCCACTGCGTTATATTTAAAAATGCTTCTATCGTTAAAAGTTTGGGATCAGCTGTGGAAATCTACTAATCCATTATTTTTAGTACTTTAAAGGTTCTTGGAAAATAATTGCAAAATTAAATAATGTGTGTGAGCCAAAAGATAAGTGCAACTTAAAGTTCTCTACAATATTAAAGATATGATCCAGACAAAAAAAATGACTCAGAATGAAAATTTACCACAATTTTAATTATTTCTTATAAAAATATGGTTTTTTTAAAATAAAAAAATACTTAAATTGGGGTAAATAGTCTCTATGCATTTGACTTAGTTACTTTTATATTGGTGGGAAATCATAGTGTAATGGAAGGTATATGCAGTAGAATTTGTCAAAAACCAGATAAAATTTCTTTTGTTGTAGCGGTATTACCGTATTGTACCCTTAGTGGCTAGGATTTTCAGTGTTTTGAAGTTATGAAATATGTTACATGTTGAACTTGTATTTCTAAATATGGTTGACATTTTATGATTCCCATGAATAGCCATAAACCTTTCTCAGATAGGACAGGACACACGAAATAACATCTAATCCATTACTTTGTACAGTAATTGACCTGAAAACAATTTTTATTTGATTATAATAAAGAAGCACTTCTCTAAGTAGGTATATTATCTTCTAAAATTAGATTTTGATTCCCTCTAACTCTAGCACAGTTAAGAAGAAGAAGAAGAAAAACCCTATAGTATACTGTCTGAAAATTATGGCCAGATTTCAAATTGTCCAGGTGTGTTTATTTCCTAATTTTGCCTATTACCAATTCATCAAAATGCTTTTTCCCAAGTTTATATTCTTGAGGAGATATTAGTATGCAAGTACTGCTTGACTGGACCTTTGTTAAGAAAAGTTCTTCAAGTACTTATACTGGTAGGATCTTACTCAGCTACTCAGCTACAAATACGCACCCAATGAAAGACATTGGCTAGAAAGTGGCTTCCTAAAATCGGATAGAGTAATCCAGTCCTTTTGGATGTGAATTTTTATTATTAACTTTGCTGATAATTGCATTTATTTCTTCAAGTGATGGTATCTAAGGATACAACCACACTTTTCTTCTTGGACTACAACTCAAATATTCATTAAAGCTGTTTATGACTCCCATAAGCCAACAGTGATGAAGTGCCCAAAATCAGAGGCCCTTCCCTTCACTCCAATAACTTCCTGTGGCAAGAGAATAAACAATCCAAGCCAACCATTGTTGGATGGTCAGCAAAGTCACTTCTCCGTTTAGCAAGGAGGAGCAAAAGAGAAAAGCCAGTATGCGGAGTTTGGGGGGAAAGAGAAGTTCCTAAAAGTGGGATGGAGGATGAAAAAAATCAGAGCCCCTATCCGTGAAAAACCATCTTACCTGGTAGCTCTAGAAGATCTGCAAACATTGCCATCCAATAATAAAATTTTGAGAAGGCCTCCTAAGGATCACTGTCAGTGGACAAGATATGGCTCAACTAACATTCCTTTTCTATTAAGCCCCCATTCTCTATTCTTGGAGGTCCATAAATCTCCACCCTTATGGTATTTGAAAAGTAACAATGCAGCCCACTTCCACAGAGCTTTTAACCCTAGTTGATTGTAGTGAGGAATGTAATCATCATCAAGCAGTGAATATTTCCAGAGTCAGGACCTGTTGAGCTTAAATCCTGTGAGGGAGAGGGCTGAGAGAGGAAGAATAGAAATATATATTTAAAAAAAAGATGGGGGGAAGAAACAACAACCAGAAACTGAGGTTGAGGACACAGTAAAAGAGAAGAACCTGTTGTTAGACTTCTTTGGTGAAATCTGTAAATCCTCCCAATCTTTCAAAGATGTCTAGCCTTGAAGAGCCTCATTTTCTTGAGAGACAACTGAAGTATTGCCTCAAGAGCTGTCCAGAAAAATAACTATTTACAAATAGTCATATTTGTATATAGTCATTGTATTGCTCAGACTGGCATTCCAGACTTGACATAAAGTATTCCTGCCAAAGATGGCTTATTTCTTTAGCAAGGTATTGCAATTTGGTTTAATCATAGGACAGACTGAAGCTTTAAGAAGACAATGAATCTATTTTTCTTCTTCCTTTGGTTCGTCCAGATTTTTCCTTTTGGCACATGGAACTACCTGTTTGCCCCACGCCTCTTTACATAGAGAGGTCCCTACCACATTAATTGTTTCAGGTATCCATTTTGCGAGAGAGTGTTAGAATTTATGTATTGTTTTGTCTTGTTTCACTTTTTTTATGTTGTTGTAATCTACCAGGAGTCCTCTGACTGAAGCTATAAAAGGTTTAAGAAATAACTTTATATAATATAAGCTATAATAACCTCATGTCATATTCTCCATATTAAATTCAGTTCAGTTTTCATTTAGTTCTCCAAGTGCCCAAGGACTGTATGAGCTTCTGATCATTGTCAGTCTTAACCCATTGAAAGGCCCTCAGTAGAGGTGAATTAGACTAGTTTCACATGTTACAGAATGTGTCTTGGACTATATAAGAACAACCTTCTGTGAACAGGAGCCATATCTGAATTTGGTCTATTTATCTATATATGAGGAATTTTGGATTTCATGTGCCTGGAGTATGATTTATTTTTATCCTGGAAAAATACTTGTATACTTGATGCCAGAAAATGGCTTGATGAAATGTGCCAGCTTTTAGTCTTTGACTTGGCTCTTTATTTGGGTAAGGAAAGACTAGACCAGTGATAGCTAACGTTTTTGCCATCATGTGCCAGGAGCGGGGAGGGGGGGTCGCATGCGTGCATACCCACACCCATATTCTATGCGTGCACGGCCCCCCCCCACGCTCCCCACATTCCTGGCATGTGATGGAACGGTAGGCCCGTTTTTTGCTTTCCCCAGCCACCACAGCCTTTCTAGGAGTCTGGGAAGGGCGAAAACAGCCTCCCCACCCCAGAAGCCCAGACTCTTTCACCCTTCCCAGACTCTGGAGGCCAGAAATGGCCCGTTTGCCAACTTCCGTTGGCTGGGGACAGCAAAAAACAGGCCTTCCGGTCCCACCGGAAGTTGGCAAACGGACCGTTTCCGGCCTCCAGAGGGCCTCCAGGGGGGTGGGGAAGGCCGTTTCGCCCTCCCCAGACTCCTAGAAAGGCTCTGGAGGCTGGGGAGAGAGAAAAATTGGCCTTTCCCACCATGCCCCGATGTCCTCCGGAGGCAGGAAACAGCCCAGAAGGCCCAAAAATCAGCTGAGTTCGCATGCCTACTGATATGGCTACGCATGCCAATCTGGTTCCATCTAGTCAAGTTTCAATTTGTTGTTTAAAAAATGAGTTGTGATCATTTTTACATAATTATTAATGCATGTTATTTAGATTTTCTTTGTTTGCTTTATTAACCGTACATTAACTTTATCAACCATATTAACCGTACAAATTGTTTAATTTTAATTTCTATATTTTCTTTTTCTTTGAAGTTAATAATAACAACAACAGAAATAGAATTTTTGCAGGTTTATATTAAAGCCTCTCATATTATTCTAATGCCACTGATCTCCAGGATTGCAAGTTTTTGCTTTAAATATAAATTAAACCTTGAAGTGTTCATTCTTTTACTCTTTACAAACCTGACACCTATTCCCCTTTGATCTGGAAAGTCTACTGAGAAATGATTACCTAAAATTTAAATGGGGTCCTTGGGGCTATCGGAACCAAGGTGGTTTTCTTGCAGACATTTCATTACCAAACTAGGTAACATCTTCAGTGCTCATCATCAGCATCAGTGAAATTTAAGTGCTTGCATTCAACTGGCAACTGAACATTGGCCACCAGATGTAGTCAACATGGCAAAAACAGGGAACTTTACAGGTTGTAGTTCAAAACCTAGAAATGGGGCCAGTTCTCTACCCTTCTTTTACAGCATGCTCTATTTTTGTTCTTGGAGAAAATGTTGAATTTCAACTCCCATTATTGCTCGGGGATTATGAGGATTGTAGCCCAGTCCATCTGGGAGAACCAGGTTAAGGACACCTGCTCTACATCACAAATGATTTTTAAAAAGGTCAAATCAATCAAGCTGGTAAATGCAGAATTCATATATTTGTTCTTCTTTGTGATCAGGGATTTATGTGAGGTAGTAAGGCTAGCCACCTGCTCCTCTACTTTAATTGCTTTTAAAGCAATCTTGCCTAACTGTTGGACAGTAACTAGGATTTTGTTTTCCCTCTGATGGGTGACAGTGCCATCTGCAGCATTTCCTTCAGTTTAAGGTTTGTGTCAGGATTTGCTAATGCTGTATCTGAATTTGAATATTAGTAGCTCGGGTTGGTTTGTTGGGCTGTTGGGCTGAGCTCCGATCCTGTATCTATTTTGCAGCAATCCATATCAGGGAAAAAATCTGAACATTTTAATAAACTGTTATACCTCAAAAAAAAATCCATGCTTTTTCAAAATTATCTTAAATTTCTTTGAAATTTTTCCTACACTGTAGATCAGGGGCTCCTTGAATCCTGTACCTTTGAACAAGAATCAGAGCCAGTTCTGATTTCTACAATGCATAAATTTTTACTATAGAGGGTGAAAGATGGACTGTATGAACAGAATTGATCATATTCAAAGCTCTTTTTTTTCTTTATCATAACTCAAGCAATATGGAAAATCAGTCAAATCATGGTTTCCAGAATTTGCATAATAGGCAGGATGATACAATTCAGGATGAGTTAGACTTCTGCTTTCTTACTACAGTATGTACTGTATTAATAAATAAAGTTTATTATTTATTATCATTGCTAAAATCCGGGTCAAACATAAGTAACTCTTGCCTTCCAAACCTGTACATCCATGTCAAGATACCAGGTCTAGAAGTTGGTATGATGGCATTCCAGAAGTAGGATATGAAAGAATTGTAGGCAGCAGCTAGATTGGCCGATTAGAAGCAGACATGGAAATGAAAAGCAGATTGATTCCCCATCTTATCCCATGCAAAATTCTTAGAGTTTCAATCTCAGCTTCCCCCTCTAAAAGTTTTTAAACTGCTACTCCCAGAATTCTGAACATGCTAGCTGTAAATTCTAGGATTTGCGGTTCTAGCCTATTTGAAAAGTTGCAAATTGTAAAGGGTATATTGCAGGGGTAGGATTCTACCGGTTCGGGCAAATCAGTAGCTCCGACGATCAGCTGGGAGTGAACCGGTTCGCTCCGAAGATCAGGTCAGCCTGCCCACCTGCCCCTGTGCTTCACTTACCTTTATCTTCTCAGCTGATTGGCATGGTCGAGTGGATTACCAGCCTCAGCTGTTTTACTCCCAAGTGGTAACACAGAAGGTTAGTATTTGTAAAACTGTGCACACATGCGCAGTGCATATTAGGCACGTGATCACCGACTGGTAGCATCCCACCACTGGTATATTGTGTAGGTAGTCCTTGACTTACGATCATTTGCTTAATTGCCAGTCAAAGTTACGACAGTGCTGAAAAAAAAGTATCTTATGGCCAGTTCCTCACAATTATGTCCATTACAGCATGTCCAAAGTCCCAGAATCACAATTTGGATGCTTAGCCACCAGCATGTAATTGAGATGGTTGCAACATCCATGCATCAGATCACCATTTGTGACCTTCCAGACAACTTCTGACAAATGAAGACAATGGGGAAAGTTGAACTTAACAACTTCAACATCAACCATGGCAAAAAAGGTCATAACTCACTTAATAACTTCAATGTTTAGCAACAGAAGTTCTGGTCCCAGTTGTGGTTGGAAGTCAAGGACTACCTATATAATTGTTATGCTGAGGATTGAGTAAAACATAAATAATGGAAGGAGGAAGCCCCAGAACAGTAATATCACCTAGCTGCTCAAAACAAGCTTATTTTAAACATTAATAGAAGTTGACTTCCTTCCTAGGATGGCTCATGACTCTTTCTTCTTTTGGTTCCACATTTATGATTCATGTCCCACAAAGAATGGTCACATCTCTTACTTTGCCAGTAACTCAGTGTAGAACTGAGGTTTGATGGCCTTATATTGCTGAATAGTCTTTGTGTGTGTGTCCAGAGCAATTGTGGGTTTCAATTTTTTTTACTACCAGTTCTGTGGGCGTGGCTTGGTAGGCGTAGCAGGGAAAGGATACTGTAAAATCTCCATTCCCACCTCACTCCAAGGGAAGGTTACTGTAAAATCTCCATTCCCTCCCAACTCCAGGGGAAGGTTACTGCAAAATCCCCATTTCTTCCCAATCAGCTGGGACTCGGGAGGCAGAGAATAGATGGGGGTGGGGCCAGTCAGAATTTTTACTACCGGTTCTCCGAACCAATCAAAATTTCCGCTACCAGTTCTCCAGAACTAGTCAGAACCTGCTGAAACCCACCTCTGGTCCAGAGAGAAGAAAAGCAAGACGTAGTCAACTCATTCAAGCTGGTCACCAACGATGGCTCATATTACTAGTGATATCCATTAGAGTGAGGAAGACATATCTGATTATCACAACCTAATGTCTGATGGTGACAGCTCTTGTTTTTTCTCTGGTGGTCTCTTTTGGGAGAATTTAGACATTGCATGGGAAAAATAAAGATGGCAGCTTTGAACTCCAAAAAGTCTACCACTAACCAAATGCTCAGGAAAGACGGAACTAAGGATAGCTTTCTACTGAGGTCAAACACCGGGATGTTCCTAAGGCATCTACTGTGTTTGTAATACTTTTCCCTCTTGTACTCAGCGAGCAGACATTTGTCTGTCTTAAGCAAGAAGGCATAGACATTGGCCATTATGTGCAACTACAAATTTGGTTCTCTAGCTCCATTAAATACATAAAAAGTAGCATATAAAAATTGCTTTCTCAAAGTAGCAGCTTTGTTTTCCACATTACCACATACTGGGTAATGGGGGAAAAATGCTAAATACACACAAGTCCTGAAGCATATTTCTTTTCTGGAATATGAAAGGGATTCATAAAAGTGATACGGTTTGCCAAGACAGTCTTTTGTTTCAGTGACAAACATTTTAAGCCTTCTTGCTTTCAGAAACACGGGCATAATTTGATCCAGGTAATTTGCTATAAAAGAGACTCCTAGATTGTAAAAGATAAAGTAGATTGTTATCTGGAAATAAACCCAACTAAATAAGAAGCAAATTAATTTTAGAATCTGGTTGCAAGTTGATTTTCTTTATTTCTTTTTTGTTGGTTTGTTGGGTTTGTTTGTTTATTTCTCTGTCTGTCCAGTGGGCCATATCTCAGTTCAGGTCAATAATCTATCACCCATCTGTCTTTAAAATTCCCTCAGTAAATGTTTGGATGAAATGAAATTTCATTCTTGAAATATGTTTCAATTAAAAAGCGGGCAGGATCTTCCCCAATTTATTTTTCTTTTCTTTTTTTTACTTTTAGGTGTTACAACTTCTATTCATTGTTTTATCACGTCCATTAATCATTATATTACAGTTCTCAAAGAAGCTTGGCAGGGAAGGTGGAAAGTTGCTTCAGACTCAGTGAATCTCCAGAATTTGAATGCATTGTCCCATAAAATTAACTGAAGTACTCTGTTAAAATTATGTAGAAGTTTTGTTGGCCCTTCTAATCAACCACCGTTCCATTACTGAGTTTGGATGGGTAATGTTTTGTTTGACAAACCTTCACTTTAGTTCTGGAATTCAAAAGATTTGAGTTGGCCTGTTCTTCCCTCTCCCTTGCTCAGTCTTTGTGCCACTATTTTGATTGTTTCCAAATACTATGGCAGTGGTTAAATCAGTGTCACTTTGGAACATTTAAAATGCCATCTTGAAAATCTGCATCTGAGCACAAAAGAACAATCAGGCACCAGAAAAGTGGGTTTTCTCTAGCCAGGTTTCTAAGGGTTTATGATAATAGTATAGGGCAGTGATGGCTAACCTTTTTGCCATCACGTGCCAGGAGCAGGGGAGGGTCGTGTGCATGCACACCCATAATTCTATGCACTCCACCCTGCACATGTGCGCATGACTCCCGTCCCCTGTTCCTGGCACATGATGGCCCAGTAGCCCGTTTTTCTCTCTCATCAGGCTCCAGAGACTCTATAGGAGTCTGGGGAGGGAGAAAATGACCTCTGGAGCCTGGGGACAGCAAAAAAACGGGCCTTCCAGTCCCACTGGAAGTTGGCAAACAGGCCGTTTCCGGCCTCCGGGGGGTAGGGGACCCTGGTTTGCACCGGTTCTATAGAACCGGCAGGAGGTTCCACCCACCAACCCCAACATCATCAAAAGGTTTCTGCACATGTGCAGAAGCTTCTGCGCTTGCGCAGAAGAGCGTGCAAGCAAAGTGTGCGTGTGTGGCCCCATTGTGAACTGGTAGTAAAGGTAACTAGAACCCACCCCTGGTGGGGAAGGCCGTTTTCGCCCTCCCCAGACTCCTAGAAAGGCTCTGGAGCCTGGTGAGAGAGAAAAACGGGCCTTCCCCACTACCCCCCGAGGCTCTCCAGAGGCAGGAAACAGCCTGTTTCCCTACTTCTCCTGGGCCTAGAAGGCCCGAAAATCAGCTGGCCAGTGCTGAGTTCGCGTGCCCACAGATATGGCTACGCGTGCCACCTGTGGCACATGTGCCATAGGTTCATCGTCACGGGTATAGGGCCTATCATCTCCCTATGTTATAGAAGTACTTTTAGGTTTTTAATGCAAGTTAATTATATTTGAAATTTCTTTTACAGCTTTTTCTCGTAACAAGCACCCTTTTGATGCCAGAGATATATTTAGAATTTCAAGGGTATGTTTTTGGTTCACTCATAAAACAGTTGCCAGGGGAAGGAATTTTGCTACTTATTCACCAGAAGGCAAAATGAAGTTACTTCCCATCATAGCTTCTAATTCTTTATTAAGCCAGTTTACCTGAGAAGTTTTTTTTCTGGGCAGGTAGACATCTTTCCAAACAAGGAACTGGGTTGAAGCTACCATCATTTTTAATCTGCAATGCAATATATAGGGTTTATGTGTATCCCCAAGGCATTCTTCTAATGAAAGTTATGCTTGAGGCTAGTGTTTTTCAGCATGCTAGATCCTTATTTAATGAAACTTTGAAAAATAATTAAAAGATGGGTTATAGAGCTTTGCTGATGCCAAGGGAGATAATTATATCATCTATTCCATCTAAGAGGGAAAAAAATAAGAGAACAACACGTCCTCATTTTTAGAGAATTTCTCTTTGAGACCAGTTTAGAAAGCAGAATTAAAAAAAAAAATTCCCACTAGTAAGGTTCCTTAAGGATGGTCTCCATCATTTATTCCTGGTTTAATAGGTTAATTTGTTGGCCTCAGATGGAAGTTTTCTGGGCTAATGGTGATCTCCACTGGGTGGAGTTGCAGAACTCACAATATTCCTGCCGTTTCTGCTCCCATATAGTTTCACAACTTAGAAAACCTGCCTTGATCTATCTATAATGACCAGACACGTCATTTTTTCTTAAATTCTTGACTACTGTTGCTTAGTTAGATTATTACTTTCTTTTACATCCTGCCCAGGGGAGGGCTTCAAAAATTTTAACAAGGGGTTCCCTGCCTGGTTGCTGGGTGGGCGTGGTCATGTGGGCGTGGCCTAGTCAGCCTCCTACACCATGGTGGGGGAGTGTTTTTGCCCTCCTCCGGACTCCGGAGACCCTCTGGAGGTTGGAAACAGGCCCGTTTCCGGACTCCAGAGGGCCTCCGGAACCTGGGCCTACCGGACGTTCGGACCTATTTCCGGCCTTCCCAAATTTCCGATAGGCCCGTTTTTCACCCTCCTCAAGCATCCTCACACGGCCTGCACTTATCAGCATACAAAACAGGCCACGTGGGGACTCCTGGGAGGGTGGGGAGGGTGGGGAGGGGTGGGAGGGCCCAGCCAGGAGTGGGATTTGGGGTTTCTCCAAACTGCACAGAATCTTAGCAGGAGGTTCTCCCGAACCCCCAGCTGCCCACCTCTGATCCTGCCATTTCCTGCCCATCTTCTGATTCTCTGTGTCCTATTGCTTTTCAACTGATTCACTGTGGGTATAACATTACCCATCTTTGGAAAGTCCCTATTTCTAAAATATCATAGCCCAGGAATGGACAACTCTGTTCATTCCCTTAGCCCCAACTTGCATGACCAATGACTAAGGTTCGCATGAGAAGTAATTTAAAATAACTGGTTGGACAGCTAGTTCCAGGTCCTAAGAAAATTAAAACTGCCTATTTGCAGCGCAGAGCATAATTCCAGGCTTTCCTGCTTTGGCCAATTGAACAAAAGTTAGAATGTAAAATAGAAGGTTATCCAAGAAGATCTCAAAATCAAGATTACAGAAGAGAGACAAAAATTACCTCAATATTAATGAAGGACTTTAAAGATTCATTTCCAATTCGTGGTCTGAACTGAACCAAGATTGTTAGGAGCTCTACATTGCTACAGAGCGGGGGAAACGATATGCTTCTTTAGTGTCACACACAGTTCTCTTTATCAACCACATGATGGACCTTAGATGAAGCTTGATTAAATCATCAAGGACATTTTCCAGCCTTTAGTTGGGATTTAGAGGATGAAGGATGTGCTCTTCCCCTCTAATTTGAAGTGCAGTTTCAACGAATGACAAAGATATACAGTAAGAGTTTACTCCAGTACGTAGAAGCTTTGCTTCACACAAAATGGAGGGCTGATAGAATATAATGAAGAAGATGCCTGTGGATGGAATTGCCCTAATAATAAAGATATTCCTCATATCATTATAAACAGGAAAAGAAGTATATTAGGCCATTCCATACAATTGAGTTAAAGATATATTTTTTTTAAAAAAATGATTTTTTAAAATCTCCATTTGTGCTACAGTTCACGGTCTGTCAAGCAAATAATATACTTTTTAAGAAATCCCAAACTACATATTTGAAATAATAGCAGTTTCCAAATGAACAGTTATGGTCTATTGAACAAATCCTTCAGTGTTGAAAAATACTTTAATATACTTGAAATACTTTAAGAATGCCTTTTGGAATCTCTTGTCATTGAAGAAACATAGCCTAAAATTCCTTGACATCCAAGGCAGCTGTTTTAATAGTTAGGAGTAAAATCAAAATTAACATTAACATTAAGTATCTACATAATAGGTGATGTATTATGAGCTGCATGATGGGAGGGAGTTCTGGCTGCAATATCTGTTATACCATTGATCACCAAATCAGCCGATTTAACAGAATAACAGAGTTGGAAGGGACCTTGGAGGTCATCTAGTCCATGTTATACCATTTCAGACAAATGGTTGTCCAATCTCTCCTTAAAAACTTCCAGTGTTGAAGCATTCACAACTTTTGGAGGCAAGTTGTTCCACTGATTAATTGTTCTAACTGTCGGGAAATTTCTCCTTAGTTCTAGATTGCTTCTCTCCTTGATTAGTTTCCATCCATTGCTTCTTGTCCTGCCTTCAGGTGCTTTGGAAAATAGGTGTACCCTGTCTTTTTTGTGGCACCTTAAATATTTTCCTGCTTTGCAAAAGTCATTTTCTATTTCAGACCACACCCATTTATTTAATGCAGTTCACTGAATTTTAAGCACTGTGGCTCTAGCGCCAAACAGTTGTCCTCAGTTAATTATATACCGCTTGTTCGTTTTAATGAGGAACAGATGATTTAGCATCCCTGGGTCAGAAATCCCTAAGTATCAAATCAGCAAAAGCTCGGGCTCACAGCCTCTTCTAAAATTGTTTTACAAATTGTAAAAACCTTCACCTAAATATGTAAGATTTAAAGCAAGGTGTTTGAAGATGCACTTACTTGTATATTAATTTCCTGAGGATATTTTTAGTAAGGAAAAAAAAAACCAGACAACCTATTTATTCATCAAGTAGGGCATTTGAAAAGAAGAAAAACATATAGTAATTTAAAAATATAAGTAGATAAATTCTGACGTTTCTAACTTTTAACTGCAAAATTAATTCACAACACTTCCATTTATACAATTTTGTTTCTTATATTTTTTTTTTGTTCCCAATTCTAATCCTTTGAGATAAATAGAAGCCTGTGTGGATTAGCTGCAAGGGGCTTTAATGAAGTGCTTCAATCTGTGGAGGTGCTTTGTTCCTTCTCTACAAAGGGTAGAAATGGAGTGGCTCATCCTCAGATTGATGCTTGATTTTGTAAATAGGGACTTCAGCTAATAAACAGAATTCTCTGTTAGCAAGCAAAGTGAAGTGGTGTAGCATTCTTGGTAATTTGGTATTTGGGTCTTCAATTTGTTGTGAGAAAAAAAAAATCAAATACTCTGAGCAAATGAGAAGGAATGAGGACTCCTTAAGTCCTCAAGAACAGGGTCCCCAGTCCTCCAGGCTACAGCCTACTAATTAGGTCATGGCCTAATTAGAATTGGGCCACATGAATGTCCAGCTGGAGAGTGCGCACACATGCAGTTCAACTTGCGCAAGCAGTGGGATTGTGGGCATTTGCGTGTATGCACACTGGCCCCCGCTCGCACAAGTCAAGCTGTGCACGTGTGCTGGCCTGCCACTCATATGGCCCATTTCTCTCCCCCCACTCCCACCGCAAGCTGGACTGCCAAGCCTCAAAGATTGGGGGCCGCTGCTCTAGAAGTCACTAATACAGTACATAATACCTTATTATTGGTAAAAGCAAAGTTTCCCCCGTCCAGCATGTCTGACTCTAGGGGCAGTGCTCATCTCAGTTTCTTAGCTGAGAAAGCCAGCCTTGTCCAAAGACCCTTTCTGTGGCCATGTGACCAATATGACTATACGCTTTCCCTAAAGGGGGGTATATTTGCAGCAGTTTGTCTCTACTAGATCTAAACAGATGAGCCAAAATTGGCTGGAGAAATTTGATTTTAAAATTCTTAGCGGTTATTGGCTTATTTCGTTGACTCGTTCTGGGTCTTAAAAGGTAAAGGTAAAGGTTCCCACACACATGCGTGGTAGTCATTTCCGGCTCTAGGGGTGGTGCTCATCTCCGTTTCTAAGCCGAAGAGCCAGCGGTGTCCGAAGACGTCTCTGTGGTCATGTGGCCAGCATGACTAAACTCCAAAAGTGCACGGAGCGCTGTTACCTTCCCACCAAAGGTGGTTCCTATTTTTCTACTTGCATTTTTTACGTGCTTTCGAACTGCTAGGTTGTCAGAAGCTGGGACAAGTAATGGGAGTTCACTCCGTTATGCGGCACTAGGGATTCGAACTGCTGAACTTCTGATCAACAAGCTCAGTGTCTTAGCCACTGAGCCACCGTGTCCCTTAGTTCTGGGTCTTACAGTATATTAAATATCCCACCAGCAATTAAACAGTTAATAGTGTGGAGGAAGAGACCTATGAGTTAGTAACAATTGTATCAAGTTGAAGTACACAGAAGTAAATAAAATATCCTCAGGGCATTTTACCTTTAATTAATTTTTAACAGATAACCTAGATATATTTGTGTTGAAGATCAAGTAAATTCTATTTTTGGGGTATATAGTTTGATTTCAAAACTAGATATGTAAATAATACATTATATTAGTGTAATATATGTTGTTAAAGGAAGGAGAAAGGAATCAGTGAGCGATAATTACTAAATAAAATGGTTTCTTCATAATTTAACACTTGTCGTTTTAAAGTTGAGCAGCGCTCAAGATGGCATTATTCATATATTAACAAATCCCGTCTTTCTATTTTGGTAATCAGCATTAAACCAAACAAGGTTGATAAGATATTACCATCTTTCTTCTTACAAGCTTTGAGAAACATACCAAAGGGGGAAAATGCAGTTATGAGCTGCTTTAAGCAAAATGCATACTTGGATATGACATGTATTTCAAGTGTAACATCTTGCATTTTAAGCGTGCTGGATTCTACAACTCACAGTGTGCTCAGGTAATTAAATAAAATAAAAGACACTTGACTCTATAATAATACACCTGAATTTCAAAGAGTAAGGTTGATTCAAGACAGCTGTAAACAACACAATTATCACACAATGTTCTTGTTAATGTTTGGCACAACTCGAGTTTCTCTGAGTGGTTTTTATAGTAATAATTTGTGTAACTGTTAAGAACAGAGGTGTGCTTGCCACTTCCGGTGGGACTGCGACATCGCCGGACGCTTCTTTTTGAAGCACCAGCCCAGGGCTTCGTAGAACCGCAAGAACAGCGACTATCGGCTGCCTTGCGGTTTGAAAACTTTCCCCCTGGTATGAGGGGGGAAAGTGAGTAGACGGGTGGGGTAGAGCTCCCTGAGAGTGCCAGATTTTACCCATAATCTGGCGCTCGAAGATGAGAGCTCCCCGTTAAGCCTGTCAGTACTCCGGACCCTGGATGTCTCTGCTTTGCAGAGCTAGATGTCGTTACCATCCCAGCAACCAATTTTAAACAAATACTTCTTGAATCAAGCTGGCGGAGCACAAGTTGCACGAATGAAACAGCAAGTATTTTTTTTCTTTTTTTTTAACTCCAGGGACTTACTTTCTTTAAAAGATTTTCCCTAAGTGGAAAGTGAAAGCAAGATGGCGTTTGAGTTTCAACGGGGCGTGAAGAAGTGAAAGTTAAAAGTAATTATTGACAAGCCCCTGTTTGAAACGTAAAACTCCTTTTTGAAAAGTGGATGAAATAAGAAAGGATGCAATAATAATAATTCAAGCAGCAATACAAATTACAAATTGTAAAGGGTCTTGTTTTTTTTCTTGAAACTCTTTTTTTTCCCTTTTTTTTCTGTCCTTCTGGAAGGGAAGGAAGAAGGGGGGCAAGATGGCTGGTCTTTTTGAAAGCAAAGAAAGCAAAGGAGGGTTAATTAACCCTCAATGGTCTGATTTTGAGGAAGCTTTGAGTTCAATTACCTCTGCTTTATTGAAAAGAATTGATACTATATTTCAAGCTTCTCAAGCTGGAAACAATGAAATACATGGAAATACTGAGTTGCAATCTAGCAGTGGGGGATTGAATGAAGAGTTGGGAGATGTAAAAAAACAACAACAGATCATAGCAGATTTTACTGAGGAGAGAAAGATGAATGCTGAGCAGAATAAGGAGCAAGAAATCTTGAAAATTTTGGTTACACAAATTTTTTTTTATAAAACTCAATCTGCATTTAAAGAGCTGTTTCCAGAAGAAGCTACATTTCTGCAAAAATTTTATAATATGCAATCCCAAAAACCGCAAAATTTTACTGGAGTTAAAAAAGGCAGAGGGATCAAAGTTAAGAAGAAAGTTCGTAAAAAGGAAAAGAAGAAAGACTGGAGAAATGGAAAATAACCCTGCTTGATGAGATGATGGTCCTTAAAAAGTATTGTTTAACTGTTTAAAGATTTTGAATTTTTGGAAAAAAAAAAAAAAGCAGACAGCAGTTTAATGCCAGTTAACTAAGTGATAAGCAACAATGAGGAGGCAATTTACAGCTGTATTGGAATATTTTGAGAAGAATAAACAGATCACAGCAATGCTGGTGTGTTGGGCTGTGAAATATGCCCTGACTTGAATGATTTGGAATATTTTATTAAGGACTGTAATAAATCTGGATCTAATTGTAATCGCAGAAGTTTTATTGAATATAGTAAATTGGAGTTTCCTGTTTGATGGTAATAAATATAAGGCAAAAGGACTATGGACCTAGAGCAATTGCAGGTGATCTGGTGGTTTCCCTAATACGTCTGATGAATTTACTAATCTAATTTTTGACTGGATTTGATGGATACTATTTCAAATATAATTATAAAGTCACTCAGGTTTTTTTTTTTTATAAAGAAGCAATTTTTTATTTAGGTGGGTAGACGTAAATGAAGATATTCTATATGCTGTTGGAAGATGTGAAGACAAGAAGATTAGCAACTGGTTTAATCTAGTAGGAAGAATTTAAATGTTTGATATACTTATTAAATGACGTTTTATCTGTATTGATAAATTAATAAGAGGTTTTATGGTTATATTTTTTTTGAATTAAAAAAATTATTATTTTTTTTATTAAGTGTTTTAACTATAATTGGACCTTGATGGTTTAAAAGTGGAGGACAGAAGACTTTATATAGTATTTTATTTTAAATTTGGGTTTTTTTGAATGAGGGTTTCTTTTTTGTTGTTGTTGTTGTTGTTGCTGGGTTTTTTTTCTTTGTTTTAAATGAAAGAAGTTATAAAATATCTTGTTAAATTGTATAGACTTAATAATTTGTTAAGTATTAATTAGCTATATTGAGTAATGATAGGTTTGATTAGGTAATACTTTGTTTTATTAACTGCTGTAATTATAAATGGAGATTAATTCTGTTGAATTAGATGGAATAAGAAGAAAGAAGACTTGCTTTCCTTTTATCTAATTGTTTAATGATTAGGATTATGATAAGTGTGAAATGGAGTTTAATTTAGAGAATTTGAGCTGTATTTTATCTTGTATTTGCTCTGGGAAGTCGGGGGGGGTGGTTGGGGAGGGGGGAGAAAATGTATGTAAAACTTTTAAAACTTTTTCAATAAAAAAAGAACAGAGGTGTGCTTTACTAATAGACTTTAATAAAAAAAAGTTAAATGTGTATTCTAATGAGAATGCAAATTCTCAAGATTTCAAAATACAGATAATCGTCAACTTACAACTAGTTGCTTAGCGATCCTTTGAAGTTACAACAGATCCTAAAAAGCTTATGACTTGGATTCAAGTTCCGATGTCCATCCCACCCACACCCCCAATGACAGGTACCTAGGATTGTTCCTTTGCAATTTTAAGAAATTAAGGAAGAAGACGCAAGAAACAACAGTGCCTATATTCAGTTTTTACCCGTATTTGAGTTGATCATCCAACAGTTAAATTGCAATGCCCATTTTTCTTCAGCCTACCCTGAAGTAATGGGGGGAAAAAACTTCAGATATATCCTATTTCCCCCAAGATAAGACATTCCCTGATAATAAGCCCAATCTGGCTTTTGAGCGCATGGCAATAAGACCAAGCGCTTATTTCAGGGTTCAAAGAAATATAAGACAGGGTCTTATTTTCGGGAAAACATGGGTAATTCCCAAAGGTGTTCAGGATGATGTGATGTTTAAAATATTGTGCCTGGTTAGAAAAGGGAAAATAATGCCATAACTGCTTGGAGGTTAAAAGTTCAACTGTAGTGCATTTTACCTTTAAATCCTGTGTAAACAATATTTAACTAGCTGTGAAATTGCTAGAAAGGAGAGATTGCAGTCTAGATGTGAAGTGCACAGAAAATATAACATCAGGTAATCATTGTATCTGAAAGAGGACCAAACAATAGAAATAATAAAGTAGGAGTAATTGCTGTTCATTGATTAAAGTGCTAGAAATGGCTGACTTAGAACTAACTCCACATTTGAGAGAAAAGAGCATCTTGGGTAGCTATGTATCCTACACTTACATTTTTGAAGAGCTTCTGAAAGACCGATTTGAACTGGGAATTATGGATTCAAGCATGGATCACATAACATGCCTGGTTCAGGGGTGGGTTCTACTAAAATTTTACTACTGGTTCTGTGGGTGTGGCTTATTTTGTGGGTGTGATTTGATGGCCATGTGACAATTCCTTAGGATGTAACAGAGGTACTGTTCTACCAGGCTTTTAACTGCTTGCAGAGCCGTACCGGTCTACCCATTTGTTTTTGGAACGTTCCGGTCTACCCATTTGTTTTTGGAAAGTTCCAGTCTACCCATTTGTTTTTGGAGTGCACTGGTCTACCACAACACTGCCTTTTACAGCTGATCAGCTGTAGGGCGGCCCTTTGAAGTGCGGCAGCAAGAAACTTAAAAGAATTAAGTTTTTTTCCTTCTAGCCGATCAGCTGGGACTCAGGAGGCAGTGAATAGATTGGGGCGGTGCCAGGCAGAGATGGTATTTACCGGTTCTCTGAACTACTCAAAATTTCCACTACCGGTTCGCAAGAACCGGGGAGAACCGGTAGCAACCCACCACTGGCCTGGTTATATGTATTAAGTGGTCAGGATTTCTCAATGTGTTTATGAACCTATGTGAACTTCCCCTGTATTCTCTTATTTTAGTTCTTTATTAAACAAATTAAACAAATAATATTCCCGTCAACTCACACACAGTCCGAAGGGATGATAGTTTGGAAACCTCTATGCTACAGCATATAGCAAGCAACATTATACCAACATGTTGCTCAGCTCCTATTTTCCCCGGGGTAGTGCTTCAAATTAGTATTTTTAGATTTTTAAGAGGCATTGAAATGTTAAATGTGTGCAGATCTTCCTGACTCTAGAGAAGCCCCTCCCCCCACCCCCACCCCCCAAAAAAGCATGTTCAAACAGCTTTGGTTACAAGAGAATATTTTAACTAATGTCCCCGGATGATCTATAAATGAAGTATAAATCAGAATATATTTCTTTTCTACCTCAATCTAATGTTTTTTTTTTTAAATTCTGTTTAGAATGGTAGGCCTTCTTTACTATTTGTCTCGTATTGCAATTATTTTGCCCTCAGGCAAAAATAGCTGCTTTTTAAGGACTCAGTCCTTATCAGACTATAAATGGATATGAGATTTTTGTCTAATACCTAATTCCTTCAAGCTGTGAACACTTGCAAATCATTATCTCTTTCTCAATTGTGCATAGTACATACTACTTAAATAGGCTGGTAAGAGAAAAACTATGGTAGGTATTAATGCAGAAATTGGTAGAATCCTGCTCTCTCTCCTCCTCCTCCATCAATGTACAGATACAGTATATGCATGCTGAGGTTCAGTATACAAGTAGTCCTCTCTTAGTGACCACAATTAAGACCAGCAACTCTGTTGCTAAGCAATGCAGTTGTTAAGCGAGACATTCCATGACTGCAACTTGTGATTTTACTTCCGGCTTCTCCATTGACTCTGTTTGTTGGATGCCAGTTGACCAGGGGTGTCAAATTCGATTTCATTGAGGGCCGCATCAGGGTTGTATTTGACCTCGAGGGGTTGGGGTGGGCGTGGCCAGCTCGATGTCACTCGTGTTGGGGTCACCTGTGGTGGCCCAAGCACTCTGCCAGCGAAAATAGGCTCCTGACCTCCGTTTTCAGCTGCAATGGTCTCCACCCCTTTGCCAGTGGGAGCTCCATTTTCACTGGCAGAGGCACTGTGGGCCAGTCCTTCGTTGTTTACAGGGCAATGGCCAGATCTAAGCACCCTGTGAGCTGGATCCAGCCCCCGGGCCTTGAGTTTGCCACCCCTGGAGTTGACAAATGTGCAGACAGTGATCAAGCGATGGTTATAAACACCCACTAGTTGGGAGCTGCCCAAATATCAATCATGTGACCACAGAGAGAGTAAAATGGTCAGAAGTGTAAGGACTGGGTCATAAAATTACTTTTTCAGCTCTTTTGTAACTTCAGACAGTCACTAAACAGGGCAGCCATTAAGTGAGTTCTACCTGTAGTAGATATAAAGGAACATTGGTGATGTCCACAAACTATAAATAGAGTAAAAGAAAAGGGAAACTGAGATGCATTGAAATGTCTCTATCAGATTGTTTACGTATAGGGGATATTTGACATCCTCACTAAAGTCTCTTCAGTAAACTAAATTTTCATGGGATAAAAGGACTTGTCTAACTGGTTAAAAAACAGAACGCAAAGAGGTGAAATAAGTAAGCAAAATTCTCATTGGATGGAAGTAGGACCCCTCTACGATCTACATTAATTAAGAGCCAGTTTGGTGCAGTGGTGAAGGAATCAGGCTAGAAACTGGAAGACTGTGAGTTCTAGTTTTGCCTTGGGCATTAAGCCAACTAGATACCTTGGGCTGTCACTCATTCAGCCCTAGGAAGGAGGCAATGGCAAGCCACTTCTGAAAAACCTTGCCAATAAAACTGCAGGAACTTGTCCATTAGTATCCAATAATATGATACAATTGAGCAGAAGTTAAAAAAAAAGTGTTATAACCATTATAACACATTGATCTGATTCAAACATAATGCTGTACCAAAAAACAAAGTAATGACATTAAGTTGCTCGACTGTTCTTTTCTTGAGATATTACTAGTGCTTTTTTAACTTGTTCATAAGCCATCTTGGCTGAGAGATAAGCTGTACATGTCCCTGTTTGTAGATAATGCAAAATTGTTCAGGGTAATAAATCCAAAGTAATGTGAAAAGCTCCAGAAATATCTTTTTTATCTAGACATGTGCAAATTATTTGAACTAAATCTAACAACAGTGTACATTGAGGCAAATCCCCTAACCTCAAATACATACTGATGGAGTCTGATTGGTATATAATTCAGCAAGGGGAAAAAAAACTTGTCATAATAGAATAATTAGGAAACAGATTTAAAGTAAAAATGGTAGCTTTGTAATTTATGTGTTAGATTTATGTCCCATCTTTAATTCAAGAAGACACATGTGATACTTTCTCATCTTACTTTTTTTCCAGAGCGCCCTGTAGTTAAGTTGGCTGAGGATGAATTGGGACCTGGGTCTCTTCGCTCCTAGGCTAATAATATATTTTAACAACCACTGGCTGTTGAAAGTAATTCCCTTACCCAAATCTGTGTCACATCTGCATACGGACAACTGTGTGCAGTTTAAGTTGCCACTCTTGGATAAATATACAATAGAATTTTTAAAAAACATTCCAAAGGAAACACAACCTAATACCAGGCAGGAGTAACTTCTTGAATTCATTACCAAAGGATGTGATTGTTGTGGCTCTGACCCCCGAGTCCCTCTTATCGGAGGAAGAAGGCTCTGAACATGAAGAAGAGGAGTCGGCCAGGCCTCCCTCTCCAGGACCCTCCTCTCTGGCAATGCCTCAGGTGTCTGCCGAAGGAGAAGAGATTGGCCAGGAGCCAGGTGTCTCCGATCAGTCGGATAGCGACGATAGAGATAAGTTGTGGCTGCATCCACGCAGGGTCGGCGAGACAAACATACGCAGTAGAAGAGGAGGCGTGCCAGAGATTAAGCTGAGTCACTGGACCACACCCCACAGGCTATATAAGGGAGTGTGGTAGCCAGTCAGACTCTGTGACGGACAAAGCTGAAACTTCTGGCAAGTCACTTTGCACCTCTGGAAAACAACCCCTAAATCTGCTGTGGATTTAATTTACGAACTGGACTGTTTGGGTGCGTGTGAGAGACGGGGACAGAACAGTGATTATGACTATTGATCTACATGATTTAAGCAGGATTAGATTCAGTCATGGGGAAGAGATCTATCAAGGGCTATTGAACCTGAAGACTCCATGCCATCTCTAGTCTTGGAGATAGTCCGCCTCCAAAGAGTCTATGATGACTCACAGCAGCCAGGGGTGTGTGACTGGTTGCAGCCAGGTTGGTGCTGTTAGGTGGGTGTGGCTGGATGGACATGGCCTGTACGGCGCACCCAGCACAATGTTTACTGGACGCAGCTGTCTCAATATGGCCAGGTATGAGTTGTCCCATTTTGGCCTCCAAACACCAGTTGCTATTGCACAACTCAAGGAGAGAGTTATGTCTTTCTACTCTGCTTATGATAGACATGGGCTTTTCTTATGTTTGCATAATATGCTTACAAGGTAAATCACCCGATCCTTTGATCTAGTTCAGAATAAGGCAATTCTACCCACATCCAACCTAAAATAATAACAAATGTGTCTTCCAAGCAAGGAATCTGTATGTATTCAAAATGCTGAACACAAAAAAGAAAAAAAATCCATATATTTAGAGTAGGGGAATTCCCAAGGTTTGCAGAATGTTAGGTCATTGTTAGAAACAATTCCTGATTGTGATCCTTTCCATCCTTTCCTTTTATATTTGATGCTCCTCTGTTTCTAGAATCAGAACTCTGGAGTGTATGTTTACTCCTTTTCATTCCTGACCAACAGATATGTGCATACATGCAATTTACACATGAGCGAGGTACAAATCTTCATATACCGTATTTTTTGGAGTATAAAATGCTCCAGACTATAAGACACACCTACCTTTTTTGGTGAGGAAAACAAGAAAAAGAAATCTGCCTCTGCCTCCCAGCAATTTTGCCTTGTTGCAGCAAACAGGAAATAGCCTGCTTTACTTTCATCTTCGTTTTCAGCATAGCTTGATTAGAACAAGAAAAAAAATTTTCTCCCAGCAATTTACCTCCTTGCAGCAAGCAGCAGAGGCCCGCGCAAAACAGCTGAGAACAAAACAGCTGAGAGTTGGGAGGCCGATCCAACAGACAATCAACTTCTGCTAATTAGGCTATGCTGAAGCTGAAACGAGCTGTTTTTTCTTGCTGCTTGCTGCAAGGAGGTAAATTGCTGGGAGGCAGAAGCCAAAGGATGGGGGCCAGTGGGTGGGCAGGGCTACATTTGGTGTATAAAACACACCTAATTTTTCACCCCCTTTTAGGGGGAGGGAAAGATGCATCTTATACTCCGAAAAATATGGTAATTTAAAAGTACAATTTTAAAGAAACTTAGGAAACCTCCTGTTAGGACTGAGGCCATCGATAGCAGGAAAATTAATACTAGAACCTTCTTGGCATCCAGCAGCAGTTTGGGGTGAAGGTGATTTAAATGAAATAAAACTCTATTCTGCTGGCTCATTGTTCTTACCCGCTCTAATCTCCATAGTTCTTTTTAAACAAAGAAAACAAAGGATCTGGATTTGTGATCCCTAATTTTGCCCTGTAATCTTTGATTCCAAAACTAAAATTTGTTTTGTGTATAATGTACTTTATGGAATGCTTTATGAATATGATATTTAAAGCAGGCCTTTGTTTTGTATAACAGCTTGGAAGGAGTATATTTTGTTCGAAGTATAAATTAAGGGAAATGTTATTTTGAAGCTTTGCATGGCCCTAATACAAGAAGAGTAGATGGCTCTGGGGAGACAGGGCATCAAATTTTTCTACCTGAAAAATAACGATCAATCAATCAATCAATCTTATGTATGTACATATGTATGTATGTATGCATGCATGTATGTATGTATGTATGTATATATGCATTGTTTTAAAAAAAGCTCTAATCATGGCATAATTTATAGAAAGGGAATGGAAGGACTTCTCAGGTGTGACACCCCCAGTACAGAAAGATCATTTGCTTTAAAAAATGGTATTAATTTTATATTTATTTCAGAGCCTATCAAGCACAAAGATTCAGGACCACATGTTCAGTTACAGATAACAGCCTACACTAAATTGGTGCTAGATAAAAGTTAATGAAATTAAAGGGGGCTGGACTTAGATCATTTGTGGGAACGTAAGGACTCCAGACTGATTTCTCTCTTGACTCCACCCCGACACACTCCCTTATCTTCTCCTACTATACTGTGTTAAAGCTTCCTGTTCATTCAGTGCTGGAGACTTTCTAGCTGTAACACATTTTTATGATTTATTATAGTTTTATAGATTTATTTATAATTTGATTTGTTTTATTGGTAGTACTTTGTCAAGAACTCTGTGACTACACAGTCGGATAGAAATGTTTAAATTAATATTTAAATTAATAAATACATATGTATTTTCTGTTGGTTTAGCTTTATTCTTGAGAAGATGATAAAGAAATATGTGGACTGTTAGCTGTTGGCTCATATCACTGAATCCTTCTTCATTATAAAATATTAACCTTTGCACGGAAGGGATAACTATATTTTTTTAAAAATACTTTAAAGATATAGTTTCATCTCTAACTCAGCTTATAGTTATCTACGCAAGTAAGTCATTTTCATCTAATAATCCTTTCTTTATTAAATGGAGACTAAGTGTTATACTTTTGTATTTCCTCTTATCTTCTCCCCTTCTCTTTCTTGTTAAACTTGATTTTCCTATTAAATTCCATACAGAGAAGTGGTGATATAATTTCAAGTTAAAAATCAGAATATAAAACCCGAATCAGATAATCATGGTACTTAGGGATTAAAACCTTCTCCTAGTTTTGATATAATGAGTAATTTAGTAAATCTCAATGACATTTCTATTACAGCATAAATGCTAATGATAGAATCAGTGGTGGGTTTCAAACATTTTTACTACCGACATGCGTCACGTGTGCACCAGGGGTGTGTTCTAAAAATGTTTACTACCGGTTCTGTGAGCGCGGCTTATTTTGTGGGCGTGGTTTGATGGTCATGTGACAATTCTTTAGGATTTAGCAAAGGTACTGGTCTACCAGGCTTTTAACTGCTTGCAGAGCTGTACCGTTCTACCCATTTGTTCTTGGAGCATTCCGGTCTACCTATTTGTTTTTGGAGCGCACTGGTCTACCACCACACTGCCTTTTAACACTGATCAGCTGTAGGGCGGCCCTTTGAAGCCCTGTGGCAAGAGTTTAAATAGTTTTTTTTTCCTTCTAGCCGATCATTTGGGACTCGGGAGGCAGCAAATAGATTGGAGGTGGGGCCAAATAAAAGGTAAGAATAATGCGGGGGGGGGGGGCGGGAGGGCCCAGCTCCCAAACAAAGAGAACCGGTTTGGTGACGTCATCACCGCTACCAGCTCAGCCGAACCGGGAGGAACCCACCACTGGTGTGCACGCAGACCTTCTGTGCATGCGCAGAAGATAAAAAACACATTACTTCCTGGTTAAAATCAGGAAGTAATGACATCGATGGAGGTAGCAAAGCTCTGCCATCGCTACCAGATCACCAAATCACCGGCCAAGATCGCTACCGGACCAGGTGATCCGATCCGATCCGGGAGCATTTCACTCCTGCTTTTTATCTCATTGAACCTAGAATCCAAAAGTTTTATATCTTGTGACAGATACAAAGCATACATTACACAAGAGTTCATAGGACAAACCGAAAGAAACTGAAAAGGAATCTTTGGAGATGTATCTCATTTGAACTACTATTTGGTTTGGTTGTGCCCATAGGGACAAATAACAATGATGAACAATCAACAAGAGACCTTCAGCTTTAGATACTTAAATGTTAGACACAGGTGCACAATAGAATTCTTTATTGGCCAAGGTTGATTGGACACACACAAGGAATTTGTCTCTGGTACCTAAGCTCTCAGTGTATTTACAAGCAGCAAGTGATAAATCATGATCATAATCATAATACAATCATCATAAATTATAAGATACAACACTCAGTGATAGTCATAAGATGCTCAATGAATAGATAATAGGAAAGATGAGAAGGATAATAGTAATGCAGCCCTACTACACGGTTTGATATGACATACTGTGATTTTTGTCCCCTTTGCCAAACCAGGCATGGTCATGGCCAGCACGTGACGCATCTAGGCCGCAAGTTTGACAGCCCTATCCTAGGGCATAAGACAATATTGTGGGAATTAGTTATCTAGAAATGTGATGGCATGTGGAAAAAAACTGTCTTTTTGTGTTTAGTTGTTTTGGTGTGCAATGCCCTATAAGGGGTGTCAAACTCAAGGCTCGGAGTGCTTAGATCTGGCCTGTGGGGCTGCCCTAGAAACAGCGAAGGACTGGCCCACGGTGCCTCTGCCAGCAAAAAGTTCGGGAGGGCTCGGGAGGGCCACGGGTTTTCTCTGGCAGAGAGTTGCAGGAGACCGTTGCAGCTGAATATAGAACTCGGAGCCCATTTTCACTGGCAAAGTGCTCAGGCCACCACAGGTGCCCCCAACACAACTAACATCAAGCTGGCCACACCCACTCTGGTCATGCCCACCCCGGCCTCCCGAGGTCAAACATAAACTTGATACGGCCCTCAATGAACTCCCCTGCCCTATAGTGTCGTCTTGAGGGAAGAAGTTGAAACAGTTTATGTCCAGGATGTGAGGAGTCTGTAGATATTTTCTCAGCCCTCTTTCTACCCTGTGTAGTATACAGGTCCTCAATGGAAGACAGGCTGGTTGTAGTTATTTTTTCTGCAATCCTATCTATCCATTAAAGTCTGTGTCTGTGCTGTTTGTTTGCTGTGCCAAACCAGAATTTATTGAAGGACAAATGACAGACTCAATAATTCCTCTGTAGAACTGTATCAGCAGCTCCTTGGGTAGTCTGAGCTTTCTGAGTTGGTGCTGGAAGAACATTCTTTGTTTTGCTTTTTTAATTATGTTTTTGTTGTTAGGTGTCCATTTCAAGTCCTGGGAGATTATAGAACCCAGAAATTTGAAGTTCTCTACTGTTGATACTGTGTTGTCTAGTATTGTAAGAATATTAATAGTCCTAGGGTTGGCTTCATTGTCTCCCAACACATTTTCTTCCATTTGCCCCACCTCCATGGTTACCTATGGGAATTATCCTATACAGTATAAGTTCTCTGTGGATCTTGTATAGTTCTGCATGATTTTGTTAAATCTTAAAGAATTCATTGCACATTACTATCAGTAGAAAGGTATTACAAATATAGGGATCTGTCCCAGGATGGGGGAGCAGTTAAGGTAATTGATTTTGCCTTTTATCTTATCTCTTCTTGTTTTGTATTCTACTCCATCTTCTTGGACTCTAGATTTTTATTGGATTTCAACTGTTTCATTTTGCTGTCTGCTGACTTAAAGCACTTTCATATGTCAGACAGCGAAGGAAGAAATGGATCTGCCAGATGAAAAGGCTACTGAAACCTTGAATACGTCCCACAACTCTATTTTCCACAATTTGATGTTAGTCAGCAGAAGTATCCATAAGGCAGTATAGCAAGTGCTGCATTTCTTCCCAACAGTCTATAAATGGATTTTTTAAAAAAGCCAACAACTAGCTTAGTGAGCATTAAGCCCCCTTATTAGCCACAGAAGTAAACCACTTGCAAATAAATATGGCGTCCAGAGTAGCAGTGGAGCTAGAGAATAATAGCTAGAGAATGTGGTTGATTGAACTTTGAACAAGAGCACCCTTTTAAAGTAAAAAAACAACCCAAAACACTAATCCTTTGTTAACAGTAAAGTTGCACAAAAATTGTTTTCATGAAAATGTTAAAATTAATTGAAAGCTTGAGGATGTGCAGTTGCGTTCTTAATAAAAAAGCAGTGTCAATTCTGCCTTGGTATTGCAGTATTGCAAATTAAATAGTAACGTGTATTTTTTTTCTTTAAAATGTATCTTTTCCAAAGTTTAAGTAACTTAAAACTTACTTTGGATAACATGAAATATGCATGTATTTCTTAGACTACAATTTCCTCTGCATTTACATGAGAGTAAGCCCCATTGATCTCAATAGAATTGGTTTCTGCATAGATATAGATCGGATTATATGCATAGCCCCTTTTTTTTAAAAAAATAGTACTATTCATTTCATTGGCATATCAAAGTGCCTAGTATTTTACAGATTAATAGAAAGGGGCAGTTTCTTGACACGAGATGCTTGTAATGTATATATTTTGGCAGTGGAAGAGACAGAAGAGTGGAGCAGAAAATAATGGGTATAATTACATGCTTTGGCTCAGAATAGTGCTTTCATATATCAATAGTTACTTCTTTTTACAGCATGAAATTATTATCGGTCTACATGTGACAAACATATTCAATAAAGTCATTTCAGCAACGTTTCTTTGAAGATTTAATTTCAGGTTGGTGCTCTTGTTATCTCTTGTTATGTCTACTTGAAATTTTACATGGGTGTAAAACTGAATTGCATATAAACAAATGTGTCCAAATGCTGGAAGGGTGAAGAGGTTAATTTGAAGAATAAGGAAGAAGTGAAATAAATCCAAATCTGCTTCATTTTCTTTTTTCAAAACAACTTGTTTATGTATATAAACTTTTCCTTACTTTATTTGAAGGATAAAACAACTTCCATTTCCCTAATTAATAGGTGATAAAAAGTAATTCTATCTAAATAAAAGTAGTCCTTGACTTCCAACCGTGATTGAGCCCAACATTTCTGTTGCTGGGTAAGACAGTTGTTAAGTGAATTTTGCCCCATTTTACAACCTTGCTTGGCCAAATTTGTTAAATGAATCACTGCAGTTGTTAGGTTAGTAACACGGTTGTAAAATGAATCTGGCTTCCCCATTGTCAGAAGGTTACAAAAGGTGATCACATGACCCTGGGACACTGCAATCGTCATAAATGTGAGACAGTTGCCAAGCATCTGAATTTTGATCATGTGACTGTGGAGATGCTACAACGGTTATAAGTGTGAAAAACAGTCATAAGTCACTTTTTTCAGTGCCATTGTAACTTTGAACGGTCGCTAAATGAACTTATAAATTGAGGACTACTTATATTTATATTAATGGTGTAAGCCTTGATATGGTTAGTGGGTCAGTGAAAATAAATATGAAGGAGGAACTGTTTGGAACAAGATGTTCCATGTTGTAATTCACAGCTTTCATCACAAGATCTAGTTTGTTTCCTTAGTTTGCTAATGTGGTTCTAATCTTGAGCAAGATAAATGCTCATCTCTCTGGATTGTTCAACCCATGGCGTGACGGTGTGAGGTAGAGGCAAACAAGAAATCAAGGAAACAGCCAAAAAACAAAAATGACTATGCTGTGTATAACAGCCAAAAAAAAAAATGATTATGCTGGGTAGGACAGCAAAACAAAGAGGATTTTGCGGGGAGTAACAGTAAAAATGAAATGATTATGATGGGTTTAATAACAAAGACAAAGATAATGATGCTGGGTTTAACAGTAAAAATAAAATGACTACGCTGGGATTAACAGCCAAAAAATAAAAAATATTATGTTGGGTAGGACAGCCAAAATAAGGAAAAGTATGTTTAGATTAACAGTAAAAATGAAATGAATAAGTTGGGTTTAAAAACAAAAACTAAGATGATAATGTTGAGTTCAACAGTAAAAATAAAATGATTATGCTAAATTATGTTTATGTTGGGAATAGTAAAAATGAAATGATTGAGTTAGGATTAATAGTAAAGTAATAAAGATGATTATATGGGGAACAATAGTTAAAATATTTTTTAAATACTTACAATAACTGTAATTATTTATATTGTTAAAATATATCCATCTAAACAAAAAGAAAGAGAAACATGGAATGATATTTGGTTAGGATTTAAGATTTAAGTAACGGTTTTTTGGGACAATGGTATAGTTAACTTGATAGAATTTTGGGAAATAACTGAGTAAAATATTAAATTGTGTTAATTGAAAAATAAGATTTGTTAATGATTTGTATCAAATTGTGACCAGATCAATGCTTCGTTTTGGGAAAGTTGTGTTTTATGTTTATGTTTTAAAAAAGAAACAAAACTTTTTTTCAAAAAAAAATCAAGGAACTCTACTCCATAGAAAGGCTAAAGCTGCTTTTATTGCGATTGGCTATAGTAACAGATTTTTAACCATCTGATCATGCTATATCTCTTCCTCCTTACAATTCATTAGCTTAATACATTTTGAGCTGTGGCTGCTCGGAATTCTTGGCACTGTGATAGAAATCTATATTACATATTGGCTAGACCAGGGGTGTCAAATTCGATTTCATTGAGGGCCATATCAGGGTTGTGTTTGACCTTGGGGGGCCAGGGTGGGCGTGACCAGCTTGATGTTACTACCTGTGGTGGCCCAAGCACTCTGCCAGCGAAACGGGCTCCCGAGCTCCGTTTTCGGCTGTGACGGCCTCCTGCAACCCTCTGCCAGAGAAAACAGAGCTCAAAAGGGCCGCACGAAGCCCTCCCAAACTCCATTTTCAGTGGCAGTAGCATGGTGGGCTGGCCCTTTCCTGTTTCCAGGGTGGCCCTGCGGGCCAGATCTAAGCACCTGCAGGCCGGATCTGGCCCCCAGGCCTTGAGTTTGACACCCCTGGGCTAGACAGTGGTTATTTCTAGTACCTTAGGCAGTGGGGTATAACCCAGCTGCATTTTTTTAAAAAAACTATAAAATGAATAATTAAAGGCCCAAACATATAAAAATTAGTATACAACCCGGAGGTGGGTTCTACTTACCTTTACTACTGGTTTGCAACGGGGGCGTGCGCACAATCTTCTGCGCATGTGCAGAAGCGTTCTAATGATGTCGGGGTTGGTAGGCGGAGCCTCCCTCCGGTTTTATTACCGGTTCTATAGAACCGGTCCGAACTGGGGGCAACCCACCATTGATACAACTTATAACAAACTTCCTAACTTTCAAATTTCTATGCGTTTTGTTACTTATTCTAGTTCTATAACATATAGAAGTTCAGATTTCTCTTTCTGCCATAGTGATATTTTTAATGTTTAAAAAGTTTCAGGGATTCAATTCAATTGCAGTTGCTCAACTGATTGATTAATCAAATAGGTCTGTGTAAGAGCTCTAAAAATAGCTCTGAGGAAAACCTGGTTTTTAAACTATGAATTTGGGTTATATCAGGCCTTGCTGATGTGTGTTTATGTGTATTGCTTTTTGAAGTTATATATTTACACCTTGGAACGCTTATGCTTTTTATGTATAAAAAGTGGAACCTCTGCATTATATGAATATGCCAGTGAAACTTGTCCATTAATCATGTTCCTTGATTTATATGAAGTTATTTCACATTGTATAGAACAGTTGCATATGAGGATAGCATTAAGACCACTTCCAACCTAGAAGATAAAGGAGAAGAGTAGCTTATCTTCCATCTTCAGTAGCCAGTTTTTCCATTTAAAGGTAGATGTGATAGCAACAATATATGCCATCCCATAGGATTTTGAAGAATGTCTGGAAACTATCAGATGCATCAAAATATCAAGTAGTTTTCCCTTTTCATTGTCAATTACGATGGTATTTCCTTTGCCTGATGTGAAATAAACACATATCACTTCATTCTTTCATCTTTGGCTGCTTTCATCTAAGAACATAGAATATAGATGTGTGGAAGAAGAGATGGGGAACCTGATAAAAAGCCACTGAGCTTCAAGAAAGCAGTAATATCTCTTTTTGGATTCTGTTATAGTAGATTATCTTTAAATTTCAAGAAAAAAGAAACACCTTTCATTTAATTTATCTTGAAAAGCCATTTGAACTTCAAGCAAAAATGTCAGTCTTGAATTCATATAGTAGGTTCCAAACTTTTATTTGCAAATGCCCCTGAAAGTAATCTTTTCCAAAATCTCTTGACATTTCCAAAAGTTAGCCTCTTAGGAGCAAATGCCTGGAACAAGTGGGAATATTCTGTTCTGTCACAAATCTCTTTGCTAAGCATTTTATTTCATTTAAGGATAGAAAATAAACATGTCATCTTTGTTTGAAACCCTCAAAAAAGGAGTATCAACCAGTGTTTTAAACAGATTCTTCTACTTACATCATGGCAACTCTTAGTCTCTTGAAATCCTTGTTAATATTTAGCCTGAATCTCCCATGATATTATTTGGCTCTGATTTATCAGAGAATAAACCTGCGTAATTCTTGTATCTGAAATATTTTAAATATTTGGAAGCACTGCCATATATTTTTTGGATTTGTTTTGAAGATAGATAGATAGATAGATAGATAGATAGATAGATAGATAGAGCGATCATTCACTTACTTACTTACTTACTTACTTACTTACTTACTTACTTACTTCATCAATGGTCAAAGACCAAAGCAAATACAGGTAATCCTTGATTTATGACCACAATTTCTTTTTTAAAAAAAAGTTTTTTATTAATAATTCAAATTTAAAAAACAATGGATATGGTTTGACTTCATGGTTTGACGGATATTTGGAGGATCCCGGAGCTATGCACCTTTCGCCGCGCTCTTAAGACCTTTTTATTTCGTCAGGCAGGCCTGGCCTGATTCCCCTTTTCTAATTAATACTATAAATTTTAATTTGTTTTAAATTATTGGGGTTTTAATATTTCTATGGCCAAATTTATTTAATTGGATTTTAGTGGGTTTTAAACATTGTATTTATATGTTTTATTTATGGCTGTTCACCGCCCCGAATCCTTCGGGAGGAGGGCGGTATACAAATTAAATAAACTTCAACTTCAACTCTCCGGTTTCTAACATTTCCATCTAATTCAAATTAATAAATAATATATTCCTTAATCTATACACAAATGTACATATATCTTACTTCATTACATGTCAAGCATACTACATAATTCCTCCTAAACAACTATATCCATTTATGACCACAACTGAGCCCAAAACTTCTATTGTCAAATGAGGCATTTGTTAAGTGAGCTTTGTCCCGTTTTACAACTTTTCTTGCCATAGTTGTTAAGTGAATCACTGCAGTTGATAAGTTAATAACCCAGTTTTTCAGTAAATCTGGTTTCCCCATTGACTTTGCTTGTCAGAAGGTCACAAAAGATGATCACATGACAACAATGGTCATCAGTATGAACCAGTTGCCAAGCATCTGAATTTTTATCACATGATCATGGGGATTTTGCAAAGATCATAACAGTCATAAGTCACTTTTTTCTGTGCCATTGTAACTTAAAACGGTCACTAAATAGACTGTATACAGGACCAACTGTATACTAAACAACAGGAAAACCCGGTATGGTGTGTGAAACGTTTCAACTTTTAGGGGTGCTCAAAAGTTGTGACATGCCTTCTAAAGGTATATTAATAATTTAGATGTGCTTGCTAAGTAACTACATAAGTATCATAACTTTTTAACATTTTGTTTGTTTCATTAGGTATATATCAAAGGGTTTTAGATAAAATTGTATATTAATAGAAAATAGAATTACCAGAGTTGGTAGATGATTGAGCAACTGTTTGTGATGCAATTACAAATTTAGTGACTTTTCTGGAGTGGCTTGTCATCAGCATATGTAGTTTAGGCTTGGTCTACAGTAGGAACAGTACAGAATTACACAGGAGTTAGTTGGTTTGCTTCCAACAAGCAGAGACAAAATTATGGAATGCTTTACTTTGGGATGGGTAAATATTTGGTATATGAGAACAATCTCCCAAACAAGTCCATTCCAGGCAGGGATCAGGTTTTGCTTAGGTCATTGTCAATATTTCAATTCATACCAGGCCTTCTTAGGTCCTTAGCAAAGGCAGAGAATGGGCTGATAGGCCTAGTTTTGCAAATTAAACATGACCAGGTTTCCACAGGTATGGTTTCCACATGCTAATCATTCTGACACTTCTCCTCTAAATCCATTCCAGTTTCTCCATGAGCTTTTATAATTGGTTCCCCCATATATGCTGAGTGGGGAATTCTGGGCGTTGAATTGCACACATCTTGAAGTTGCCAAGACTGAGAAACACTGAACTAAATAATCAAATCACAAACGCTTATGCTGAATACACTGAGATTTTTTTTCCTGAGGAAAATCACATTTTAATTTTGCAAAGGTTGTAAAAAAAGAAAGGGCTTTCTTATAACTGAGTTGATCTGAAATAATGATACTGTGACAGTTTATTCAAGAAATATTTCAGTTGCTTCAGATTACCTATTATATAAGTATGTTATGAGCAGCCAAGTCAAGCTACATCTGATATCTAATATTTTTCTATGTGTGTTTTGCAACATTATTGAAATGGAAGTATTGAAAATCATCTTTGTCCAAACAAGCAACCTGATACTTGCCAGATTTCAGCAGGTCTTAAGGTGATCCCCCGAAAGAACTAAAATTTGAAGTGCTTTACTCCAGACCCTGATTGAAGCTGGTATGCCTAATGATAAACTCCAATGTGTAGAAAGTTAAATTTACTTTTCTTAATATCCCCGAAGGCTTGCTACTATTAAATTATATATTATATTTTGCTTCTCTTGCCAGCTTTATCTAATTCTGAGCTTTAGCCTTCATGACTCAGTTCTTACAGAATCAAGGTATAGTCTGATCTCTTTCATAGTTTATCAAACTTGCCTTCCATGTCAGTCTGGGTCCATTTTGCTTCTCTGCTTGTCATTCCATACCAGACTCTTAAAACATTACTTTCACTATCCCTTTTTTAGGATCATTCGTCCTTTGTTTACGCTTTCTATTGCCATCTCCTGATATTCTGCCAATTTTTTTCATTTGGATTCATTTGCTTTTCTGAAATCTGAAGAATTTGGTTAAATGTTTGCAGCTTTTTCTTCCGCAGTTATCATGTTTTAACAAGATAAATACCTCTCTATTTCAATCAGTGGTGGGTTTCAACATTTTTTACTACCGGTTCTGTGGGTGTGGCTTGGTGGGTGTGGCATGGCTTGATGGGCATGGCAGGGGAAGGATACTGTAAAATCTCCATTCCCTCCCCACTCCAGGTGAAGGTTACTGCAAAATCCCATTTCCTTCTGATCAGTTGGGACTTGGGAGGCAGAAAATAGATGGGGGCGGGTCCAGTCAGAGGTGGAATTTACCGGTTCTCCGAACTCCTCAAACTTTCTGCTACCGGTTCTCCAGAACTGGTCAGAACCTGCTGAAACCCACCTCTGATTTCAACCCACTAACTTCTACAGTGGTCAGGATTATATCCAGGATAGTTGACCCCACTGTTTTGCTTCCACCATTGGAAAAAATGAAATTTTCAGCAAGTAATACCAGCAATCTATAGGACCTTCCACTCCTAGATGAGTCAATTTCTTGGCATGTATCAAGGTCATTGACATCTGTCATTCCTGCTGTAATCTGCCCCATTGAGAACTTAGTGAATTGATTTAGAAGATCATTGTCTGCTGGATATCTGGCTTATAATAATGTCCACAGTGGTGCCACTTTTCTGCTTGTTACTTCTTTTAAGATGATTTGAATAGGTACTCCGATATTCAGTGACATGAAAAAGAGCAGCTGTAGACCATGTATTTGATAGTATATAAAGTTTGACTTCCCCAAGTCAAACAATGTGAAATTATAGGCAGGATTTGCCTTTCCATATAGAGGATAACTCTGCAACAAATTGATCCCCGTGTGGGAGCTTTTCTGTCAATATCCTGGACCATAAGCCTTAATTGAACATAGAGGAGAGAAGCTGGGGTTGATTGAAAGACTGATATGAAGATCAAACCAGAGAAATTGATGTGACAAAATGGAGAAGTATCATATGATAGCAATAGCACTTAAACTTATATACTGCTTCACAGTGCTTTACAACCCTCTCTCAGTGGTTTACACAGTCAGCATATTGCCCCCAGCAATCTGAGTCCTCGTTTTATTGACCTCAAAAGGATGAAAGGCTGAATTAACTTTGAGCTGGTGAGAATCGAACTGCTGGCAGTTGGCAGAATTAGCCTGCATTCTAACCACTGCGCCACCACGGCTCTATAATGATGAACATGAGAGGTTCACCAAAATGAAGTGCAGTAAGAACCCCCTAATTAATGTTGTGAAAAATGGACCAGATTCACTCTTCCTAATCCCATCGAGATAATGATAGAATTCTGATGACTTGAAGGAGAAAACCTCCTCCTTCCCTTCCAATGTGAACATGAGCCTTCATAATAGCAGGACATGAGTTAGGAAAAGAGCTGCAAATTGAGGATCACATGTTGCTTATTCAATGGCACAAGAAAGAAACATGCTTTCCTGGTTTACACGCCAGCATTATGATGTTGGTGACAGCATCATTAGTTACAGCTTATATCGCTTTTCTGTTTTCCGTAATAATATTTGGAAGGCGGTGTGCTAAAACTCTGCTTCAACAGAAGTTTGTGTCCTTTTCTTTGTGAGTAGTAACAAGCTGCTTTTTTTGTTTTGGAATGCAGCATTTTAAAAAGCTAATTTTATAATCAGTAAAGAAGCGTATATGTTCGAGGGAAGTAATTATAGTTTTATCTAATGTAATAGGAAAAATAGATTTAAAACATTTATGTTTTTCATCTCATTAAATATTCAATGTATAATTTGTCCAGCATATTTAATACTGTTGAGCTTCAGATGATGATTCTCTATTAAGCTTTGTTTGTTTTAAATAAGTACTTTATTATTGTGCATCTCTCATGGTCCATTGCATTTCAATCAGATTGTGACAATTATTATTATTATTTATGAGAATGATTGTACATCTCTGTTAAAACATTCCTTCGACTTAATCAAGTTATAGGAATAGATTTCTGCTTAGATAATATCATTTCCCACTGTAACCCTATCTCAGAGCTTCCAAAGCATGGATTGGCAAACAACTCTACCAAATAATTAAAAAAGGAAGTAATAGATAATTTTTAATGACCAAAATACTGCAGGTTTGCTACATGTAATGAGAATACTGCAACCTCACCCAAAACTGTACATAATTTGGCTGAGATTCCTTATACTGACATTGTGGGATAGAACAGAGTGATTGTTCGGTTTAAAACGCCTAACAGAAAAGTTTAGAAGCATATAAGGAATAATTTGATCCTGTAGTGAAGTTCAATGTAGTGTAGAAATAAAAAGAGATGCAACTATTTGTATTCTTTCAGCTATTAGTGAATCAGTGGATAATAATTGATAAAATAGATTAGGACCACATAGATAATTCTCCATAGTTTCTTCATGCTGCAGATCATATTTCTCTCCTATATACTAAGCTTGATAAAAAGCGTCCATGAACAAGACCTAAAAAAAGATGGATCGACAACATCAGCAAGTATTGTGGGCCCAATTGGCAAAAGAAAGCTCAGGACCGTATTGGTTGGAAACATACAGAAGAAGCCTTCATCCTGCAGTGGATAGACAGTGGCTAAAATGATACTAAGCACTTTGATGTGCATCAAAATCCTCCCTCCCTCCCTCCCATCCTTCCTTCCTTCCTTTCATCCTTCCTTTCTTCCTTTGAAAGTTACTGCAACACCTAGAATCATTCCATTTTCAGGGAGCATTGGATAAGGCAAAAAAGGCCCAGAAATGCAATATAATATTTTTTTAAGTAATCCTACTCAGAGTTTTCCCATTGTACACCTGAACTGATTCTCTACTTGGATTTCCCCATATATTTAACATGGACAGTTAGAAAAGCTGGGCTGAAAAACTAAGCCCCCTCCTAAACATACTGATGGGCTATGAATTCATTGGCAACATCCATTTTGCTATCCGAGTTCTTTGAGACCTAATCTTACCCCTAAGTGGGTTTGTTTTTCCAGTGGGACTTTCCCATGATTTTAACTTGAGCAGCCAGAACAGCTGGGCTGAAAATCTCAGACCTCCTAAGTATACAGATGTCCCGCGAATTCACTGGCGACATCCATTATGGACCTACCCATAACTCTAACTGGGTTTACCCGCCAATGGGATTTCCCTATGTATTTAACATGGAGAGGTAGAAAAGATAGGCTGAAAAACTCAGTCCCCTCCTAACCATACCAATGTGCTGCAATTTCATTGACGACATCCATTTTGCTTGCCGAGTTCATAAGGACCTAATCCTAAGTGGATTTTTCGTCTATATGAAACAGCAGACACCTGATATGGAACTGAACAGATTTGTCTTGCATAACCCTAGAAAATATGAAAGAAAACAACTGATTTGAATGCAGTTTTTCATTATTTAGTTCCCTCATTTTTCAGAAGACAAGAATCACTCCCTAAAGATTTAGAGAATTGGACTTATTTGCACCATTGACAGTATGTAATGAGTCAAATTCACTAAGGTATTGATAGGTATTGGCAGGGGTGAAATCTACTTACTTTTCCTACTGGTTCGGAAGTGCGCACTCCGTGCACATGCATGCATCACGTGCAATTGTGGAACCTCTGCGCATGTTCAGAGGGTCAAAAACATGTTACTTCCTGTTTAAAACCAGGAAGTAATGACGTCTGGGTGGCTGGGCAGAGCTTCATGCTGCCACTGCTACCAGTTCACCAAACCACGCACCGCCGCCGCTACCAGTTCACCCAAACTGGTGCGAACTGGTAGCATTTCAGCCCTGGGTATGGGCGACCAAAAACCATCCAGTTCCTGTGAAGCCAACTACTCAAGCTAAACGAAAAAAATATTTTGAGTCTTTTCAGCCAATGCTTTTTTGCTTCAATGATATCTCTTCCACACAATGAGGCTCTGAAACAAGTAACTTTCTTCTCAATGTGTTTCAGAATGAGGGAAAGGAGTCTCATAAAGGGATCAGATCATGTATGGTGTCAAAGGTCTAAAATCAAAGCTTGGAACTCTGGAATGGTGCCGCCAGTTGAAACAGGCCATGTCAGCTAGATGGAGGAAGTCTGGCCTACATTATTGTGTGGGTTAATTACTGCTTTCCATCCCTTTTCATCATATCTGCTCCATCTTGAGAACAATAAGAGGATAACAGATAAAAGCTTCTCTTGTTTTTCTATAAGCTCCATTCAAAAGTCTATATTGTTACCTTGTGGCACGTAATAAGAACAAAAACCATGACAAAAGCTTTGGCAAAGAAATCCAGATCTAGTTTTTGTGCTGCTTTTGACTGCTGGTTTTTTGAGGGGTGGGGCAGGCCTTTTTGCCTTTGTCTCTGATGGTATTGCTACTTCCCTTAGTTTAAATGTGTCAAGATGAAAATAGTACGCGACGCATAATAATGTTCCAGCTGATGTGTACGTTTGTTGCAGATAAAAAAGAGGTGTCCTTGCAATGTATCTCGGAAGGACTGTTGGGCTTGGACAGAAAAAGAAAACAAGCATTCAGATTCTCCACTTGTACACACAATGACAAAGGCACCATTCTGCAAAACAAAACAAAAACATCACAAATAAACCCTGTCCATGGAAGATAAAGATAACAATCAAATTATAGTTTTGTAAATTGCTATGGAGGGGCAGTCTAGATAGAATGAATGAATGAATGAATGAATGGGGATAAGACTTGCTTACAGATATAGTATTAAAGATGAACTTGATAACAGCGACTTCAAAAGCCACATTTTTCTTTTCTGGAGTGATAAAAGAATATCCACCGTTACCGATAAATATCCTGAACAGTCTATTGAACAGGCTGTCAACAGATGGTGACAAAATGTTATCATCAGTTCCCCCATTTAAAACCAAACAAAAATCTGTCAACTCGGGTTGTAAAGCACTGCACACCCTAACCTATAATTCATAGGATGCTCGGTGATTTATATTTACATCAGATTGCACAGAGCATCATGTTTAAATGCGTCAAGACCAATACAAACAATAGGGTGTATGTGGCGCAAAATAATAATCCAAGTTATACATCTCAGGAAATAGGGGTTTTTTTTTTCATAGTAATTTCTCTGAGTCATCGATGCCAAGGCATGCGTCTATGGAAAACAATCCAAGTAACCCTACTTTTATTTGCACAATGAATAGAGCATAAAACTACCAATAGGCAAGTGCAAAGAACTCAGCATGCCACAAAGCTACAGGTAGAAACATTTTCCTACTAGGGATCCGGGGATAAGAGATTCTGTTGCTGTTCTGACCCAGCTCCCCAAACATGACAAACCCTCTTAGGAGTGTCCCAGGAAAATGTTTCTCTCTCACTGCAGGCTAACAAGTCCGGCCAGCTGGAAGATGAATAGTTGTCTGCCACAGCTATTCATCTCTGCCCCCTGCCTTTTATCCCCAGAGCTAGGGTGGGGCTTCGCTAGTAGCAGTGGCTCTTCCTTCCCAAGGATTGGCCCACAGATTTCCACTGCTCTCCTCTCCTCTACCTTCTGCACATTTGCGCGTCAGGTACTGGACCCAGCTGTTCCTTCTCTTCCTCATCAGCCACTTCCAGACCTGGGGCTGTTGACTCTCCATTTGAGGGCTGACCACCAGTCAGGCTCCTCCTCTGTCTCTCTCTCTTTGCCAGCTCCATTCCCTCTTCCCCCGGAGCTCTCAGGTTGCCTTTATGCTGACCCTTACTCCCAGGCATCCTCCATCTCTGGTTCAGCTGCTGGAGGGGCCAGCAGCCGACAGGCTACAACAGTTGCATTCCTAAATCTTCTAGGGTGAAGAACCCAAGATTCCCACAGCACTACCAATAGCACTTAGAATTATATATCGCTTCACAATGCTTTTTTACAGCCCTCTTCTAAGCGGTTTACAGAGTCAGCATATTGCCCCCAACAATCATTTCTCTGACCTTGGAAGGATGGAAGTCTGAGTCAACCTTGAACCGGTCAGGATCGAATTCTTGGCAGTGGAATGCAGCCTGTGATACTGCCTTCTAATCAGTGTGCCACCACGGCTCCAGACCATCCCTCAGGAGTCCCCCATTTCATTTTTAAAAAAAAATATCCTCCCCACCTGCCCATATACACTCACAGGTAGTCCTCAATTTATAACCACAATTGAGCCCAAAATTTATGTTGTTAAGTGAAAAATTTGTTAAGTGAGTTTTGCCCCATTTTGCTTGCTTGGTTGTTAAAAGAATCTGGTTTCCTGTTGACTTTGCTAGTCAGAAGCTCACAAAAGGTGCTTACGTGACTCCTGGACATTGCAACTGTCATAAATGTGAATCAGTTGTCAAGCATCCGAATGACTATGTGGATGCTACAACGGTTGTGAAAAAGTGTGAAAAACAGTCATAAGTCACTTTTTTTCAGTGATGTTGTAACTAAATGGTCACTAAGTAAACTGTTATAAGTCGAGGACTACCTGTATATTTGTACATATGCTGATACTCTGAGAACATGTATAACCAATTTAGTCTATTAAAGCACCAAGCTAGAAACTGGGAGACCATGAGTTCTAATCCCACCTGAGCCATGAAAACTATGGCTGGGAGACTTTGGATCAGTCACTCTCTCTCAGCTCAATCCACCTCACAGAGTATTTGTTACGGAGAGGGGAAATACGAGGAAGAAGCATTAGATACATTATGGCCTTGAGTTATTTATAAAAGCAATATAGATAGATGATAGAAGGAGGGAGGGAGAGAAAGAAATGGGGGGAGAGAGGGGGAGAGCTGTGTATCAGGTTCCAGCCTCATTTTGAAATATCTTGTATACAGTGTGATCTGCATAGACACATACAAAGGAAGCACTATTATGCAAAATTTCCGATGAGCTCCAGGTTTCCAGGAAACATAAGCACATTTTGTGCCCAACCATTTTGAAACACTCATGTAGGACTAAATAGACATGGGGGCAGCAGAATGTATATATGTAGATATGCTGTAGACATGCGTATCTCTATGTCTACATCAGGTTGCTACCAATTCGCTTGCCCACACATGTGTGGTGTGCACCAGACGTATATGCATAGTGTGTGCCAGGCGCACGCTGCATGTGCAGTGCGCACCAAACACATGCACACATGCGCAGTGCACACCAAACGCACAGTTCATATGGAAAAAGGAGCCATTTGAAGGTAAGTAGAACAGCGAGGAGGGGAAACAGCTGTGCCGCGCGATTTAGATTCACTAGAAAGTAGGATTTCCTGCTTTCTAGTGGATATAAATCGTGCGGCACAGCTGATTGTCAGAAATATCAATTGGACCAATTGATAGCTTTTTTTTACTACCAGTTCGCCGAACCGATAGATTTTATCACTACCGGTTAGCCCAAACCAGTGCAAACTGGTAGGATTTCACCACTGGTCGACATATCTATAACATGCTGTTCATATACAGAATTGGCTGTAATATAAGAGAGAATGAAGCAGACGCTTCAGGTCCTAAAATCCTGACCCTCAGCCATTCTTCTTAAATCTTCAGGTGATTCATTTCCACTAAATGAGAGGGCTATGTATACCCACAGGATTCTAGGAATTTCCATATCACCATTCAGTGTAGGTGTATCTTTTCTGACCTGGGAATAGAAGATACCACCTCGTTCTGAGTTTCACGGAGCTCCACATTTGAGCTCCTGGAGATCTCTTTCCCCACCTGTATTGCTATGATCAATTGCCCCCTTTGTGATCCCTATAGTGTATATTTAGCAATCTTGTAGTGCTCTTGATATTTCATTGGCTCCTCAGTGTGATCCCCTGCCATTGCTTTTCCAACAAAGTGTTCAGCTAGGCAGGGAGGGTAAAAATTACTTAGATTATAAAGATTTGTGTCACTTAGAGATGCCAACAATGGAAGCTGTTTCTTTCTTTTTTTATTTTCTTTCTTTCTCAGTGACTTACTTAACCGCACTCTTGATTTTTGCATGTAGATCAATAAAAGACATTTGTTTTGGACCCTGCTATTATACTTTTGCTTGTATATACAAGAGTTTTTGTTGTATTGAATGGCGGAACCACAGGTTGTTTCCATGCTCCTACAGAGTTCTTTAAGCTCTATAAAAACAGTGCCTGATTGGAGATATTGCGTGTTATTGACAAAGCTTCAGAGAAGCAGAGGATCTGCGAATGTCAGTAGACGGGAGGATTAGCCAGTAGTCTGTCATTTTTGATTATAGAAAATGTATGTGTTGATGGACTCTTAATTTACCAGTCATTCTTTCTTTGAAAGTGTGGAAGAGGATGTATATGCAACCTGGAATTATTTTACCTGTTACCTTTTTTTTGGAGGCAGGGGAGGATAGGAATTCAAGGAATAGCTGGAAAATAACAATGAACACTCACCTCTGAGTAGAGTTAAGAATTTGTCTTCATGTTGAGGGATGGATAATCAGCCAAAAATCTTGGCTGCTATAGAAATTGGTGAGCATTCTTCTCTCTTCATTACTCCTTATTACTAGTAAAAAGTGAAATGGGGGACTTCTGATGGAGCCATGGTGGTGCAGTGGTTAGAATGCAGTTCATTGCGTGATAATTGGTATCAATGGATAGAAATTAAAAATAAGGGATGTATAGAACAAAATAAAATATAAAATGTGATTAAATATGTCGATTAAGTAGGAACATGTGGGAATAGATGAAGAAAGTTAAGAATTAAGTACTGTCAGAAAGACGTTGAATTGTATAATTATTATCGGTATATTTTTGTTATAGAGGTATTTTAACTTGTATTTTTGGATTTTAAGTGTTAATAAAGGTTTTTCAAAAAAAAAAAAAGAAGAAGAATGCAGTTCATTGCCAGAAGTTTGATTCTGACTGGCCCAAGGTTGACTCAGTCTTCCATCCTTCTGAGCTCAGTAAAATGAGGAGCTGATTGTTGGGGGCAATATGCTGACCCCAACAAATCATGTAGAGAGGGCTGAAAGTACTGCGAAGCGATATATACCAGTAGGTCTTAAGTGCTAATGCTGATGCTATTAGGGTGCCGTCGGCCAGACAATGTCGTCTGGCGACCCCCAGGGGGAGAGCCTTCTCTGTGGTGGCACCCCCTCCCCCTCTGGAACGACCTACCCCCAGAGATGTGCACGATATCGGACCTCCGGACTTTTCGTTGGGCCGTTAAAACTCACTTATTTCATCTAGCCAGGCTGGCTTGATCCCATCCATTGGTTTTAATTTGAAATTAATTTTAACTGGGTTGTTTTAAATTGGGGGCTGAAATTATTTAATATCTTTTAAACTGTTTTTCATTTTTGTATGCTGTGTTTTTACTTTGGCTGTTCACTGCCCTGAGTCCTGCTGGACAAGGGCGATATAAAAATCAATCAATCAAACAAACAAACAAACAAATAAATAAATATTTCTATATTTCAGCAAGGCTATTAGAACTGGCCTGCAAAAATCTGGATGGCCACTCTACAGATGCTAACAAGAAATACAAGTAGCCATTGATTTACAATCATTTGTTTAGCAACCATTTGAAGTTACAATGACACTGTAAAAAGTCACTAATTTCCAGTCCTCTCACTTATAGAGTTGCAGCATCCCCATTACGTGATCAAAATTCGGACACTTGACAACCAGTGTGCATTTAGGACAGTTGCAGCATCCGGTTTCCCATGATCTCCACTTGCGACCTTCCAGTTGGCTTCCAACAAGCAAAATCATTGGGAGAAGCTGGATTCACTTGATGACCATATGTTTCACTTAACAACTATAGTAAAAATGTGATCAAATAGGGCACAACTCAATTAACTTAGCTTAGCAATGGAAATTCTGATCCCCATTGTGGCCATAACAGGCAATCTGTGCAGAAAACTCTTAATGTCTACGGAGATTCTCCGTCATCCAGGTCATGGTTGTCCCAAAGATGCTTTTCAAAGGGCTACTGGAGTCTTCCTTAGTGGTTTTTTTTCCCCTTGAAAAGGCTTCACTTATTATCCAAGAAGCGTCTTCAGTTCTGACTGACTGTTGGAGAATGGAAGGATTTATATTCTTTGCAGTCATCTGGTCATTAGCACTTCGAAGGTCGGTCATTAGCTCTCTGAAACTTGTTGAGGCCACTTGGGGAGGGGTAATCTGTACTCTCAAGGTCACCTGAATCAGAATGCAAATGGGTGTGGAATTTTTGGGACTGCTGAAAAGACTCTGTTGTAGGCAGGAGACAGGTAGTATTCTACCCCTCCCCCTCTGTTGAGAGAGGGCTGTTTAATTTTAACCTAGATATCTTCTTCCTCCCCTTTCTCAATCTTACTCTCATTCCTGGGTCTGAAACCTGACTTGAAAAGGGTCCAAGTAATCTGTTTCATTGTGAGTCTATCAAGGTAGTCCAGACTTGGAAGCCAAAGTTATGAATACTAATATTATGTTAATGATAAGGTTACAGTACTAGAGTCTTGCAAGTTTGAATAAATTTTGCCCCTCTCTCCCTTTATCTTCATGAAAATTAGGGAGGGTCAAATCTGATACACTTTTTCAAATTACATTATAAAATACGACTTTTTGGCCTTACCAAATACCACTTGGTAAGGCCACACTTGGAATACTGCATTCAGTTTTGGTCGCCACGATGTAAAAAAGATGCGGAGTCTCTAGAAAGAATGCAGAGAAGAGCAACAAAGATGATTAGGGGACTGGACGCTAAAACATATGAAGAACAGTTGCAGGAACTGGGTATGTCGAGTTTAATGAAAAGAAGGACTAGGGGAGACATGATAGCAGTGTTCCAATATCTCAGGGGCTGCCACAAAGAAGAGGAAGTCAAACTATTCTCCAAAGCACCTGAGGGTAGGACAAGAAGCAATGGTTGGAATAATCAAGGAGAGAAGCAACTTAGAACTAAGGAGAAATTTCCTGACACTTAGAACAGTTAATCGGTGGAACAACTTGCCTCCAGAAGTTGTGAATGCTCCAACACTGGAAGTTTTTAAGAAGATGCTGGATAACCATTTGTCTGAAGTGGTGTAGGGTTTCCTGCCTAAGCAGGGGGTTGAACTAGAAGACCTCCAAGGTTGCTTCCAACTCGGTTATTCTATTCTATTCTACATTTCTGCCCCGAATTCAAATTTCTTCTATTTGACTGTTGTCTTGGTGCAGCTCTTCCTCCTTTTCCTCAGGGTTAACCCTTCTGCCCATTATATTCCTTCAAAGTTCTCTGAAGCTATAGCTTGATCACCTTCTCATAAATATCTCCTAAAAAGAAGGTTGGGGACTGGACAAAAAATGACGCCAATCCAGTAATGGCTTCTTGAGGAAACATCAAACTTTCTCAAAAAGGTGGACTTCCTCCCTTAAGTACTGGCAGGACCACTTCCTGTCTCAAGGAAGAATTCACAACTGCCTAACTGTTATCTCCCAGGATATCCTTGGATCTAATATACACTTAGTCTTAAACATATGACCATTCCGTGACCATTTGAAATTACAATGGTCCTGAAGAAATAGACTTGTGAACCATGCCCAGCTGTTGGAGTGTCCCCACAATCAGGTGATTAAATTTAGATGGTCGGCAGCCTATTCACACAACCACAAGGGTGATTCAATCCCCCACCTGACTATCATCTGCCTAACTTTTTTGGCAGACCCAAATCCGTGCCCAACTAGCCTGTCCCATTTCCACGCATTGACCTTTCACCTTTTTTGCACAGCCACTGTGGCGGAAGCAGAAACTCCATGCTGCGTTTGCTTCCTCCTGTTTTGGGCCCAGTTTCTCCCATGAACGTTTCCATAGCTATGGAAATTCCAGTTGCTTTCCTTTTCAATCCAACCTATTTTACAAGATTGCTGGGTAAAATGAAAGAAGATCTCTATGGAAGCCATGTTAACCGCTTAGGACAAAGACGGGATATAAATCGTATGAATAAATAAAGAACAACTAAGTAGAATTTGTCATCTCTTGCTTGATATGTATCTTCTTTTAGCCCAGTGTTATATGGATAAGGTATAAAGAAAGGTGTTACAGACAATAGCAGAAAAAATTAATCCATAGCGGGAATGATGAACTGGATATGTTTGACAATCGATAGAAATCTATTCTGAGTACTCGACAGAGATCAGTGGAATCTAAGACTTACATTGAACAGTTGTCCTCAAATATGAATTGTGGTTTGATGGAAAGGTTATTCATGCTGGCATTTAATTTTAACTGGAATAATGCCTGTTGAAAAAGGCAATAGTGGTGATCATAACTGTTTTTGTTTGTGTTTATTTGAATGCCTGTCTGCGTTACATGGTTACTAAAAAGTTGGCCTTATTGTTCGTAATGACATCATTCAATATGACAAGATTTTTGTAACACTGAGATCTTGGCATCAGGTCTCACCTTTAGGAAAATTAGTTTCCTACACATCATATATAAGCTGCGATATAGCACTGCTCTGCAGAAAACAAAGATTTACTCTTATAAGAGTCTCTCCTGTTCATTTTTATGACTTTAAATAACTGCAGATTTGCAGTACGTGAAAGCCATGACCTAATCGAAATATAACTAAAACTCTTGTCTGAATACAAGATTTGTTTTTTTTTTATTGAAAAAGTTTTAACAATACAAATTTTTCCCCCTTTCCCCCCCCTCCCTAGCCACAGATTGTAGAATACATGTAAAAAGAATATATAAATCCTTCCCATCCCCACCCTAACCCTCCCCCTCCTCCCTCTTCCCTCCCCCCCTTGACTTCCATTATATGCAATATTAATATTCCCAAACAATATATATGTTATTCAAACTTCCATATCTTTTTTCTATATTTACTAACATACTAACATAGTCATCTCAGCTAAAAGCGATATAATATTTTCTAGTCTGATACTTATTCTGTACATACTCAATCCATAATTTCCATTCCTGTATATACTTCTCATGGGTCTGATCTTTTAAAAAAGCTGAAACCTTTGCCATTTCTGCAAATCCAGCCATCTTCTGGGTCCATTGATCAACCGTCGGTAAAACATCACTCTTCCAATGTTGGGCAATCAACAACCTAGCTGCTGTCACCATATACAAAATCAATTTAGTTTCACCCAGTGTAAAGTCTTTAACTATACCCAATAAAAAAAATTGCGGAGAAAATTGTATTTTTTTCTTTAAAACATTTTGCATAACCCACCAGATTTTTATCCAAAAAGCCCTCACTTTCCTGCAGGTCCACCAGATGTGATAATATGTAGCATCTAAACAATCACATCTCCAACATTTTGGCTGCACATTAGGGTACATGCAAGACAATTTCTTGGGGTCTAAGTGCCATCTATAAAACATTTTATAAAAATTTTCTCGTAAATTTTGTGACTGTGTAAATTTAACGTTCTGAACCCATATTTTTTCCCATGTTTCCAACATAACTGGTTGAGAGAAATTTTGTGCCCATTTAATCATACAATCTTTAACTAGCTCATTTTCTGAGTCTCTTTCTAACAAAACATTATAAACTCTCTTAATGTGCATTGGACCTGTCCGCTTCATCTGTTCAACCAATTCTACTTCATATTCCATTAAACCAGTTTGTTGATCTTCTTTCCATCTCATCTGTAATTGATTGAACTGCAACCAAGTCAACGATTTCCCTTCTTCCAACAGCATATCCAAAGTCTTCAATCGCCACCTGCCCTCTTCAAAGTAAAGTAACTCTTTATATAAAAACCCCCCGAGTGACTTAATATTTGTATTCCACATGGTATCAGCGAGATCCAGCCAAAACGGAATCTTATAATCCCAATTAGTTCGGTGCCTTCTCCAGACTCTCAGCAAGGCATTTCTAAGTAAATGACTGTTAAACACTTTATCCACTTTGGTATCATAAAATAAGTATGCATGCCAACCCCAAACCAGGTCATGGCTTTCTATATTCAACAAGTCAGTCTTAGTTTTCCCAAACCAATCACTTAATTGTATCAATGCAGTTGCTTCATAATATAATCGAAGGTTTGGGAGTTTAAGACCACCTCTCTCACGAGTATCTTGCATTATTTTCAGTTTGACTCTTGGTTTTTTATCATTCCAAATAAATTTGTTCAGTCCTTTTTGCCATTCTAGCAATGGTTTGTCTGATTTAAGCACCGGTATCATTTGAAATAAAAAGATCAGTCTAGGTAAAACATTCATCTTTACTGCTGATATTCTTCCAAGCAGTGATAACTGCAGTTTCTTCCAGTTTTGCATATCTTTTTGTATCTTTTGCCACAGAACCTCATAGTTATTTTGAAACAGTTTAGCATTGGAGTCTGTGATTTGTACTCCTAAATATTTGACCTTTGAAACAGTCTCGAAGCCTGCCATTCTTTCCAGTTCCTTTTTTTTGCTCTCTGTCAGATTTTTGACAATCATTTTAGTTTTCTTCTGATTCAACCTGAAACCAGATACCATGCCATACTCTTCTATAATATTTTTCATCTGGATTATTGAGTTCATAGGTTGTGATAGGGTAACAACCAGGTCATCTGCAAATGCCTTAGTTCTATAGTCCTTTTGCCTTATAACTATTCCAGTCAAGGAATTCGAGTCCCGTATTGCATTGAGTAAGACTTCTAAAGTTAAAATAAATAATAACGGGGATAATGGACAACCTTGTCTGGTGCCTTTTTGTATGTTAAAATTCGATGTTAAGCATCCATTGATAATAAGTTGTGCATGTTGCTCTTGATAAATTGCACCAATCGCTTGTATAAACCGCTCCCCCAAATCCATTTTTTCCAAAGTCTTAATTATAAAGTTCCAATTCACGCGATCAAAGGCTTTTTCCGCATCCAAAAAAACCAGCACTGCAGAGATCTGTTTATTCTTATCTAGATAGTCCATTAAGTCTATAACTTGCCTAACATTCTCCTTCATATATCTGCCTTCAATAAATCCTGCTTGGTCATGATGAATTATCTTTTGAATAACTGGCATCAATCTGTTGGCTAGTACTTTTGCAAAGATTTTATAGTCTGTGTTTAATAAAGATATTGGTCTATAATTTTCTGGTTTCTTAAGACCTGATTCTTCTTTCGGAATCAATGAAACAAAAGCTGTTTTCCATGAGGAAGGTATCTTACCTCCTAGTTGTATATTACGAAATAAATCTTTAAGATGCTCAATCATTTCTTCTTGTAAAGTTTTATAATAAATTGCAGTTAAGCCATCCGTCCCTGGAGCTTTAGCTGTTTTTAATTGTTTTATAGCAAAACTGATCTCCTCCACTGTTATCAGTTGTTCCAAACTTTTCTTTTGGCTCGTTGAAATTTTTGAAACTCTCTTGTTTTCCAAGTATTCATCTATAGTAATATTCTGTATGTCATCTTTAGCATATAACTTAGTATAATATTCCAAAAAGGCTTTTTTAATTAGATCTTGTTGGTAAACTTCTTTATCAGCATATTCAGTACTATCAATAATTCGTGTCGATGCTTGCTTCCTCAAAGTATACGCCAACCACCTGCCCGGTTTGTTAGCATTGGAAAAAGTATTGTGCTTTGCAAATTGTAAGTTAGTTGCCGTTTGGTCTGCTATAAGCATTTGAAATTGATCCTTCAGAAGTTTTATAGCCATTTGCAATTTTCCGTCTGTTGGTTTTTGTATCAATTGTTGTTCTTTCTTTTTTATCTCAGATTCCAATTGTAGTCTTTTCTTCTGCTGACTTTGCCTGTGTTTAGAATTCATTTGAATTAGTACTCCCCGCATATATGCTTTAGCTGCATCCCAAACTGTTTCAATAGGGGTGCCTTTGTTCAGATTAAATTTAAAAAACTCCTTTAAATGCTTTTTGAGTTCAATTATATTCTTTTCATATCTAAATAGATTCTCATTTACTCTCCAGGATCTTCTTTCTCTTTTACCCATCTCAATTTCCATCCAGACCGGACTGTGGTCAGTCAAAGTCCTAGGAAATATCTTTATTTTCTTTACTTTAGAGAGTAGATTAGAAGTTAAGAGAAAAAAGTCTATTCTGGAAAAGGATTTGTGCCTGTCTGAGTAAAAAGTAAAGTCCAGTTCATTTGGGTTTCGAATTCTCCAAATATCTTTCAATTCCAAATCCTCTTTCAGTTCGAAAAAAGCTTGTGGTAATTTATTCCCTATTTTGGCCGTGGTTTTTTTATCCAATCTAGGTTGGATTACTCCATTCCAATCGCCCATTATTATAGTGTTTGAATAGTCCCAATCCAAAATTTTTAAATGAAGTAGCTTGTAAAAAGTTTCCTGCTGTTGATTTGGGGCATATATTCCAACCAACAAAATTGGTCCAACATCTGTAATAACTTCAACTGCAATATATCTTCCATCTTTATCTGCTTCTATAATTTTTGCTACAAGTTTCTTATTTATATATATCACCACTCCATTCTTCTTTTCCTGATTTGAAGCAACAAATTGCATTCCCAATTTTGAATTTATCAAGTATTTCTGATCTTGCAATTTTACATGAGTCTCCTGTAAACAGATAACATCATTATGAAATTGTCTCAAATAGTGAAATATCTTCCTTCTTTTTTGCGGAGAATTCAATCCGTTTACATTCCAAGACAAAAATTTAAGTGCCATTTGACCCTGTCTGAAGTTTTGAGAGCAATTGTTGAAGATTCTCTCCTACAGTAGGAATCTTCGGTTTAGCTCCTCCCATGACTTCAGCTTGCTGTTTATCTTTGGTTCTTTTCTCACGCTGTGGCTTACTATATTCTTGCTGCTGTTGCTTCATTTGTTTAGACATTGCTCTGGTTATGCGTTGCTCTTCCACTTTAGATGTTGTTACTTCCAAAGCCATTGCCTCCTCTGTGATAGTTTTAGACATTTCTTCCAAAGGAGAAGCTTCGAATGGTGCAAAAGGATCAACCACAACACCACCTACTGCTCCCATTAATTCTCTTGCCTCCCTTTGCGACTGCCTTATTTGTGCTTCTGTTTCTTGATCAATCTCGGCTTGTAGTTGAGCTTCTTTCTCTATTGGTGAAGATGTGCGTGGAGGAGGAGAACCCGCTTTCAAAACATTGTAATAAAATTCTTCTGCTTTTTCAATAGTATTATTATACCTAATTATTATTATATTATACCTATTGGGGCATCCCACCTAAATTGTATGTTCTGTCTTTTCAATTCTGTCACCAAAAATCCAAAATCCTTTCTATCTCTTAACATTTTAGGCGGTAGTTCTTTAAAAACTCCAATCTCACTTCCATCAACTTGAACTGTTGTAACAAAAGAATTTTGCAGAATTTCATTTCTCATTCTTCTATCTGTGAAATATATAACCACATCTCTAGGCAGTTGTCTTTGTACCGCCACACGAGAATTAACTCTGTAGACCTTGTCCATCTTGCACAAAACCAGATCTGGTTCCACTTTCAACATAACTGCCAAAGCCTCTGCACAAATTTTCCTAAGATCTTCTCTGGTGTTCTCTTTAACACCTCTCAATCTGATAGCATATTCCATTGATCGAAATTGCATCATAGTAATCTCATTTTGCATTTTCTGTGTAACTTCTTCAATTTCTATAATTTTTGAGTCAGAAGCTCTGAATTTAGTCTCCATCTCTGAGGCAAGATTCTCCACTTTTTTATCAATCTGCAGCGCTACCTCAGACAGGCCTTTAACCACTGTTTGAATATCTTGTTTGAGTGAATCATATTTCTCTTGAAACATTCCTTTAAGCTCCTTCTCTGATCTTTGAATTTCTTTAATAATAATATCATATTGGCTTTCTTCCTTTGTCTGAGATTGCAACTGCGCTGTTTGAGGCTGCTTCTGTTTATGTGTGGGGGAGCCCCCCCCTGGTTGCTTTGTTGCCATTTTACCTCTTAAAGATCTTCCTTTTCCACAAACTCTAACAACTTTTCCCAAAAAGTTCTCCAGATTCAATCAGGTCTATAAGAGTCAGTTGGTATTTTTATTTTATGTTATTTTGTTTTTTGAATACTTCTGCCGCTTCCAGCCGGATTTGTTACTTTAAAATGTAGCCGGATACAGTAATCAAATTACTTTCACTTTCAGCTCTCTCAACTAAGAACAGGCACCATTTTTTTTCCCTCCGCTTTCCTCAAAGCCAATTCACTTTCACTTTAAAAATTCTTTAAAATAGTCCAAAAAGCTTCCAATACTTGCTGTTTAGTGAGAAGTTTGAAATCTTCCTTATTTTTCTTTGTTATTGGTAATGCTGCCGCGCTGTCTTGTTCTGCTTTAAAGCAGAGTTTCCCAGTCGTCCAGAGCTTCAGCAGGGTGGATAGGGAGTCCCACCCTGTTAACTCCCCAGAAGCAAAAAAAGCTTTCTGGGGGTCTCACAGGGGACTCTACCTGCAGCCGCCGGCTCTCCTCACAAGCCCTTTGCGTCTCGGAGTTTTACGAGCCGTTTCAATTGCCGAAACGACTCTTTTACGAGCGGTCGGGCTGGCAGTCTTCAAAGGACCGTCCACAACAGCTGACGGCAACAGCGGAAGACCCTGAATACAAGATTTGTTGATTCCCTAGCTATGAAATAACATTTTTAGGCAAAGAGAGACTTGGTCACATCCAGTAATCCTGTATTTAATAATGTCATGTACTAGATTGGTGTAACAAAAAGGTTTTCACTAGTTTGTCTTTTTTTTTTTTTGATGTGGATTACTTACTTTTTTATTTTTGTTAAATTTTTATTCAATAGCTGAGGAATAATCTGTGAACTCTAATATGGCTCTCCTTCCCCATGAATCTGGTGATACAGTTCTAAAAACTGCACCAAAATGCATGATGTGTGCATATTTCGGGGTTACATACATACATACAGAAATGTGTGCGTTTAGATAATATCTCTATGGAGATTCTCAGTCATCTGGGTCATGGTTGTCCCAAAGGTGCTTTTTCAAGAGTCAACTGGACTTCTGGTTTTTCTTTGAAGACGTTTCGCTTCTCATCCAAGACCTGAAGAAGCTTCTTAGATGAGAAGCGAAATGTCTTCAAAATAAAAACAAAAAGTCCAGTTGCCTTTTGAAAAAGCACCTTTAGGTTTAGATAATCTGTTTATAAATCTATATTTATAAGACTCATCAGATAGTCATACAGTACGTGCTCTAGTCACCTCATGCTTGGGTTTAAATCAAATCATACTTGCATTATTGCAATGCGTTTTAGATAGGGCTGCCCTTGAAACCCACCCAGAAGCTATACTGTCCGTCATAACTTCTAATATTTGGCTAAGTGACCAGTTGTAAGTCAAGGACTACCTGTATATCAAAAAGCAGCACTGTCATGCAATGAGCCTTGTAAATAAGATCCCATTGATTCCTTTCCTTTCCTGTCTTCTACATCACTACAAATAATCTTCAATTTATGACCACAGTTGAGCCCAAAACATCTGTTGCTAAACAAGACAGTTGCTGTTTTGCCCCATTTTATGAACTTCCTTTAGAAACATTACGATTCTTGTTAAATTGTTAAGTTAGTAACACGGCTGTTAATTGAACCTGGCTTCCCCATTGACTTTGCTTATCAGAAGGTCTCAGAAGGGGATCACGTGACCTCGGGACACTGCATCCATCATATATACATGCCAGTTGCCAAGCATCGAAATTTTGATCACGGGACCATGGAGATGCTGCAACAGTCATAAGTGTGAAAAGTGATCATGTCACTTTTTTTCAGTGTCATTGTTATTTTGAGCCAGAGGTGAAATGCTACTGGTTCGGTCCAGTTCACCCGATTACCAGTAGTAATAAAACCTACCGGTTTGGGCAAACAGGTAAAAAAAATATGCTACGGGTTCGGATGAACTGCTATTTCTGATGATCAGTTATGCCGCACGATTTATATTCGCTAGAAAGCAGGAAATCCTGCTTTCTAGCAAATCTAAATCGTGCGGCACAGCTGTGTCCCAGTCCCCCCATCGCCCGGCTGTTCTACTTACCTTAGAAAAGGCTTCTTAATCCTCCTTTTTCAGCGCTGTGTGGTAGCGCCTGCGGTGCGCCTGTCTGAAAAGCGCACATTTGGTGTACACTGTGCATGCATGCACGAAGTGAACCGTAGCGAAGTGAACCAGTAGAAGACTTCCGAGCATTTCACCCCTGCTTTGAAAGTCACTAAATGAAAGCTGTACGTTGAGGACTATCTGTAATGTGCAACTTATAGGTACGTGCTGGCAGCAAAAGCCAACATGATGATGTGACATCCCTTAGCATTATCCGGAAACTTGAATGCATCTAATTTATTTTAAAACTTGAGATTGGAATACAGCACTAGTGATGATTGAAACAGCTTTATCAACCGCAGTCCCCCAACTGTGATAGATTTATAAAACTGGACTAGGAAGATTCACATGTGTATGTTCCTCATTTACAAAATATGGGATGTGTAAATGAGCTATGATAGGTCAGCTATCACAGGTAGAAATCTCATTTTATCACCACTTCTATATTGTGTTTATTACCTCAGCCTCAGTGCTTTTCCAATTTCAGTTCACACAATTTAGGCAGTGTCAAATGTTGAACAACCTGATAATTAATATCAAGAATATACATATTATTGTTAATATAATTATAAAAATGACAGAAGCAAGGATGCTTTATCCTCAGAAATTTCAGCATTGGAGAATAACCGCAATAGTAATAGGAAATGTATCCTCACCTTTATTTATGTATGGGAAATATAGCCTGAAGTTGTGCAGGTAAAATTTAAAAATGTTGTGCAGAGTAGGAAGTAGTGGCATTTATTGAGTATGTTTTGTCTATTTTTTTTTAATGGATAAATGTAAGGGGAGAATAGCTTTTCGTCCTGTTGATATTGTAATTTCTTACCCCACAAAAGTAATTTTCTCCAAATGAGTTTTCTCGCCTTCCCTAAGTCCAGTATAGACCGAAACCAGTGTTTGTTAAGTATCCAGAGACAGCATAGCAAACCAGTAAGTTGCGTTTCTGCACAACAAACACATCTCAGGTCCTTTTTTTCTTTTTGGTAGATTCCAATCAACGTGTTTCATGTGCACTAATGCAAATATTCAACCATGAAATCAAAGGGCAGGAAAACATCTAAGTAGCCTGCTTCTGTCAATGCCTCTCAGCCGTATTGAAATATGAATATATCAAGCTGTTCTTTATTTGCGTGGGAATCTTCAGAAAAACAAGAAAAGAAAATTAAGCAAACTAGACTCTCCACCGAGCTTGGTGGGCTGAAATCAATTCTCTCTGCTTAACATCAAAGCGAACATTGATCCCACTGATTTCTCCTCTGAGTTGCTCTCTGTCATCGCACATGCAGTAGCTATTTTAGAGCCTCAGACTCTTGATTTTCACCAGGAATATTTCCCCCACTTACTAGATGTTTGTTTAAAGGGGTCAGCCATGAGCGCAAGCGGTGTGAACCAATTTACACACTTACTTCACAGATGCTAGAGGAAGTATAGCATTTCTGAACTTTGACTACGCGTATAAGACATACTGTAGTACGCATTGTTCAGGAGACAGGCGTTTATGTCACCTTAGAAAAGGAAGGGAGGAGAGAATCTGCAGAGCTATGAAAATATATAATACCTTCATTAAATAAGGCATTATAAGCTTGAATTATGAGAAAATAACCTCTAATTGTACCCAGTTTTAGCAAAAGATTCTTTTATACACTGCGATCATCATCATCATCATCATCATTCTAGCCATTGTTACCCACTGCAGGATGAAGGTTTCTTCCATGCGTTTCCTGAGCTTTCTTTTGCCAATTGGGCCCGAAAAACTTGCCGATGTCACCGATTCATCTTGTTTTAGGTCTCTTTCGTGGATGCTTTTTATCAAGTGGGATCCATTCTATGACTGTCTTGGTCCACCTGCCATCAGCTCTTCTTGCTATGTGACGATTTCCATTTCAATTCTTTTACTCTCTTGATGATATCATACACTGAGATAGAAAGGTATTTATTGAAACTGGTTTTTTTAAAAGATTAATAATTCTTCAGAATAATTCTCACAGCGGCAGAACTAAGACATAAGTCAACAGACTTTCTTCATCACTTCGCATATCTTGGAATTGAGTACGTTATGCAAACAGGAATCAGAGTTCCTCCAGCTGAGCATTATTTAAATGCATTAAATATATTTAAAAGTCTGCAGATCGTTGTAAACCATGATTGTTGAACCACAGTTTGTTTATAAAGCTCCACTTGGTTGCGTTCACACCAGAGTGGGTTTCAGCAGGTTCTGACCAGTTCTGGAGAACCGGTAGCAGAAATTTTGAGTAGTTCGGAGAACCGGTAGTAAAAATTCTGACTGGCCCCACCCCACCCCGCATCTATTCTCTGCCTTCCAAGTCCCAGCTGATCAGGAGGAAATGGGGATTTTGCAGTAACCTTCCCCCGGAGTGGGGTGGGAATGGAGATTTTACAGTATCCTTCCCCTGCCACACCCACCAAGCCACATCATTCCCACCAAGCCACACCCACAGAACCGATAGTAAAATTTTTTGAAACCAACCACTGGTTCACACCAGTTCACACCAGTGGTGGGTTTCAATTTTTTTTACTACCGGTTCTGTGGGTGTGGCTTGGTGGGAATGGTGTGGCTTGGTGGGCATGGTAGGGGAAGGATACTGTAAAATCTCCATTCCCTCCCCACTCCGGGGGAAGGTTACTGCAAAATCCGCATTTCCTCCTGATCAGCTGGGACTTGGGAGGCAGAGAATAGATGGGGTCGGGGCCAGTCAGAATTTTTACTACCAGTTCTCCGAACTACTCAAAATTTCCACTACCGGTTCTCCAGAACTGGTCAGAACCTGCTGAAACCCACCTCTGGTTCACACATTACATTAAGCCATAAATTATATTTTATATATGGTCATGGTTGGATTTAAGCCTTAACTGAAATCAAATTACATTTCTCAGAGTAGGCCATAAGTAGTCCACTTATGAGAGAGACTCACCAAGTAATCTGATAAATTCTCCCCTCATTACTAAGCCATATTATACGGGCCTCAGCCCTACCTCCCCACATATTCCAGCAACCACTTTGTAAGAATTTGTCCAGCCCCACCTTGAGCAGAAACTCCACTGATATCAGCTCATCTTAGCCATTGAGTTTCCACATAGTCTGACAGCTAATATGCAAAAATGGATTAATGATTAAAAGCTGATGTGAAACACAGGCAAAAATGTCCACCAATATATTTGTTAACAAATTGTCAAAGATGACCAATGGACAATTAGAACTGGATGGGGTATTGGTTGAAGTAGTCCACCAGAAGTCATAAATGTGATTGAGCTGAACTTTCCTTTGAAATAACACTGATATTTAATATTAAACAAAAATTAATTCCACTGAATTATTTCTCACAGCATTGTTCATACATACTACAAAAAAGTATGCATAACGCCTATTTTCAATAACATAAATAATACCAATAGGTTCAAAATATGAATACTTGGAATATCTTTAGGAGATTTAAAATTGTCCTTTCTGACCAGTTGCCTGGATCTCAAATTTCCTTAAGCTTTATAGAAGATAAGTTTAATTTTCCAGTTAGAAAAAAAAATGGATGGTGCAAGGTCAAATGATTTTCACAAAAGGATTTGCTATTATCTTTAGATACGTAGATGGATGATGAAGATGATGATGTAGATCAGGGGTGTAAAACTTGCATCATCACGGCATCATCACATGATCTATTGGGGCTTTTTTCCCCTTCACTAAACCAGGCGTGGGCATTGCAGGCACGTGACGCATCCAGCTTGTGGGTCGCGGGTTTGACAGCCCTGATATAGATGATAGATAGATAGATTCTGTATATTCATAAAATTGAAATAGTATTTTTTAATCTAAGCTTGTTTTTGACATTAATATAGAATGCAATGGAAATTGCTGTTTGAATAAATTATCTCAAAACATTGCCAGAAGTGTATTTTTGCAATGCTTTAATATTAATATCAACCAGTGTTTCATATGGTGAGTATTATGCTTACATCATCAAATTAATTCTTTACAGGAATATTAGGAAGAGCTTGTTTTTGCTTTTCTCAAGTTTTAGTATGGCTGTTAAGAACAGACTTTTTTAAGCGAGATAGAGAACCACTGTTCCTCATAGTTAAGAACTTCCGAAATACTGCAAGTTAAATAATGGTCCCCCCAACTTCTTCTGCCCTCCCCAATTAACCCACAAAACCTGTTTGATGAGAAACCACAGCAAGACAGAATAAATTAGTCTATTAATCCATCTGATTAATTTTGCCATCTTCCCATTTTGCTCTCTGAAAATATTGACCTCTATATCTTAGCTGACATTAAACTTAACATTTCAGATGCAGAACTCTGTGTGACATAAAAAAGCTGAATTATTTGACCATGAGGAACATGTTCAAAAGACATATTTATTAGTCCAACTCAATGTTTATAAATCAGTATGAAAGGGTTTACATTTCCAAGGACTGCTGCTGCATTCATGTCAGAAACACTGAAGAACTTCTGGGCTGAAAGCAGGGGTTAAATCCAGCAGGTTCTGACAGGTTCTGGAGAACCAGTAGCAGAAATTTTGAGCAGTTCGGAGAACTGGCAAATACCACCTCTGGCTGGCCCCAGAGTGGGGTGGGAATGGAGATTTTGCAATATCCTTCCCCCAAGAGTGGGGAGGGACTGGAGTTTTTGCAGTATTCTTCTGCCACGCCCACCAAGCCACACCCACCAAGCCACACCACATCCACCAAGCCCCGCCCACAAAACCAATAGTAAAAAAAAATTGGATTTCACCACTGGTTGAAAGGATAAGCTGGTGACATCACTGTTGCCCTGGGAATGCCCAGTTGGGGACTCCTTTCATGACCCGGCAGGAGCTGGAGTGAAAGACCAGACCCCAACCCCATCCCACGGCAGGTCTCGGATCTCAAACATGGACTTGCTAACATCCTACCCAGTGTTCCAACCACTCAAGCCATCATGCTCCTAAAGTATTTCCAAGAACTGTGTTTTAGCTACAAGTAAAAAAAAAAGCAATTTGGAAAAATGTATGAGAAAGAGAAATTGGAGGTGAAATTGGGAATATCCTGCAAACATGCCAATTATCAAGTCAGAGGTGATATTCAACAACTATAATCTTAATGCAGGATATTCCATTTTGTATGTTAATCCATTTAAATAAGCCCACTACAGAATTCAGTTACCTCTGAGTAGCATTTTCGGTTAATAGCAGAGATGGACTATATCCGTGATGGCGAACCTATGGCACGGGTGCCACAGGTGGCACGTGGAGCCATATCAGTGGGCACGCGAGCTCAGCTTCAGCGCACGTGTGCGCTGGCCAGCTGATTTTTGGGCCTTCTGGGCCCACCAGAAATCAGGAAACACACTCTTTCTGGCCTCCGGAGGGCCTCTGGGAGGGTTGGAAAGGCCGTTTTCACCCTCCCCAGGCTCCTAGAAAGGCTCTGGAGCCTGGGGAGAGCAAAAAATAGGCCTACCGGGCCATCGCATGCCAAAAGTGGGGGGAGCATGGGGGGGCGGGGGCATAGAATTATGGATGTGGGCACACGTGCATGTGACCCCACCATGCTCCCCCCGCTTTTGGCACACAATGGCAAAACGGTTAGCCATCACTGGACTATATTAAAGCTGGAATCAGTTTTACGTGAACTTTTTAAAAGTCTGCTAGGCTTGAGCTCTCTGTTTGAGATTAGCTCGCTGTTTTTTTTTTAATTTCAAATGGGATGCAATTCACCATACAGAGACAGAGACATGCATAAAAGTGAGAAATGCTTTTTCTGAAGGGAGCAAAATATGAAGCTCATTTGAGTAAGTTTGGAGTTGCTTCTAAAAAGCAGCTTCTTGTTTTTCTGCCCGTATTCTTCTCTGTGCTAAACCGTTACATTCATACAGCAGAGCTGTAATATTTAATATTTTATTAGGAAGCTGATCAATTATTTTTAAATGGCTCCAACAACAGGGTATAAGAAAGGCATCCCAGTCACTAAGGTTGAGGCCTATTAGCCTTTGCAAGCCCTGAATTCATTAAATCAGTAAATTGTAGCCTCCAAGTCCATAGTTATTTATTTTAGCTGCATCGGATGGAATCAATCACTTTAAAATACTGTTGTTGTTTATGCATTCAACCAACATGGCAGTTTCACAGCCTGCTCAGTATATTGTCTCTAGTTATTCAGATTGTACAAAACAGGCAAAATAATATCCTCGCTCTTATACTTTTGCTACTGCCCTTTGTAATTTCTCTTCTCTTAAATTCTGACATTGCCATGTATGTAACTCCTTAAGAGTCAGAACTCATGTTCTCCCAGTGTAGGTTTGAATATGTTTAAAAATAACCTTTCACATATGTCCAGATCATGCTATGTGGCTTCCAACAAGCAAAGTCAACAGAGGAAACTATTATAATAAGATTCGCTTAACAAGCATATGATTCATTTAATGACCATGGGGGATGTATTAAATCATGGGAGTCAAACTCACCGCGTCACATTGCCATCACATGACATTTTGTGATGTTTTTCTGCGGAGCTGGGATGGGTGTGGCCTGCGCCGGATGCATCCGGCCTTCAGGCCACCAGTTTGACATCCCTGTATTAAATGAACAAGGGCAAAAAGATAGTAAAATGAAGCACAATTGATTTAATGGCTGCCTCTGGCATTCTGGGCATTCTGATTCCAATTGTAATCGTAAGTCAAGGATTACTTGTATGGATACATCCATTTAGTTTTCTTAACAAGTGTGCAAAAATAGTTTGCTGTTGCCTTCCAGTCTACTTTAGATATTCTGATGTTTCCTAATATAATCCCATCCAAGTACCAACCTAAGAGCCTGGTGGCACAGTGGACTAAACTACTGTTAAAGTAGTATTTAGCTGCCAGCTGCCTGCAATTACTGCGAGTTCAATTCTCACCAGGCTCAAGGTTGACTCAGCCTTCCATCCTTCCGAGATAGGTAAAATGAGGACCCGGTTTGTGGGGGCAATAAGCTGACTTTGTATAAAAAAGAACACTGCTTAGGGAGGGCCAAAAAGCCCTACTTAAGCAGGTATATACAAAAGTATGAAGGTTATTACTTAAAAGCATTGTAAGCCGCCCTGAGTCTCCAGAGAAGGGCGGCATATAAAACAAACAAACAAACAAATTAAAAAACAGGCCTGATGATCCTTAGCTTCCAAGCATAGACATGATCAGCCTTTCTGAAATGGTGGTGGCATAGATAGATAGGTAGATAGATAGATAGATAGATAGATAGATAGATAGATAGATAGATAGATAGATCAATCTTTTGAAAAATCACCTTTGGGACAATCATGACCTGGATGACTGAGAATCTCCATAGACACCTCTAATGTCATATTCTCCTGGAACTATTTCAGGATTTCCCTTAGACATTTATATATATTTATATATATTTATATATTTATACATATGTGTGTGTGTGTGTGTGTACAGTTAATATTTCGGGTTTCTTCCCGTGTGATTGTAGACATGTCCTTAAAAGGACAGTAGCGACGTTTCGACAAAATCACATTTGTCATCTTCTGGCTGATGTTTTCGGTTTGGTTCTTATGGCCAAACTGTGTGATCGTAACTGACGTTTTTGTATGAAAAGAGGCAGAGGTGTATTCTGATTGGTCGACAGTGTTGCTGTATTCTGATTGGCTGATGATGTAGCTGTATTTTGATTGGGTGGATAAGTTATGCTGGAACTAGTGGCAACACAGCCTTTTCGGTTAACCCTTGATCTATGGTTTATATTTTGTGTTAAGATTCGTCTATCTATGAGAGCAGGTTTCCAAATAGTAGGCAGACGGGAAGTGTCATCACGTTTATTCATACAATATGGTCTTTTCTCTATTTCAGTGGCCTCTCTGATTATTCTGCCATTGAGATGTTCTATTTTTGCAACTGTTTTTGTGTTATTAAAATTAATATTATGTCCTGTGGCATTTATGTGTTGTACTAATGATGATGTGTGTTCTTTCTTTTGTACTGAGTTTTTATGTTCCTCAATGCGCACACTCATTCTTCTGTTGGTCTGTCCAATGTATGTTGAGGGGCAGGAAGCACACGGGATTTCGTATATGCCTTGGTCCTCTAATTCTATTTTGTCTCTAGGGTTTCTCAGAATAGACAATATCTTTCTATCTGTGCAAAATATGGTTTTGATGTTGTGTCTATGCAGTACTTTGCTAATTTTATCCGTTGTTCCTTTTATAAAGGGCAAGATGGCTTTCCCAATGTTTTGTTGATTCCTCTTGTTCCTCTTTTCATACAAAAACGTCAGTTACGATCACACAGTTTGGCCATAAGAACCAAACCGAAAACATCAGCCAGAAGATGACAAATGTGATTTTGTCGAAACGTCGCTACTGTCCTTTTAAGGACATGTCTACAATTACACGGGAAGAAACCCGAAATATTAACTGTACACACATATATACCTGTGAAAACTTACATATACATACATACATATATATATATATATATATATATATATATATATATATATATATATA
>WNWU01000034.1:8731965-8760974 GCA_012654045.1 Ptyas mucosa
ATAGAATAGAATAGAATAGAATAGAATAGAATAGAATAGAATAGAATTTTTTATTGGCCAAGTGTGATTGGACACACAAGGAATTTGTCTTTGGTGCATATGCTCCAAATACCTATTGATCTGTCAAAAGAGAAAGTTGATATTGAAAATTGTTTATTTATTACATTTCTATGCATCCTGACTTCCAAGTTGTGAATAATATGGAAATGGGTGCTGAATAATTCCCCCAGATTTTGAGCCTTTCCCCCTTTTTCCTCTCATTTAAATGGGACCATATATTATATTCGTCAATCAAATTGATAATTGAGCAAACAGATCAAAATATCTACAACATGACAATGCAGAATACCGGAAAAAGGATTGCTTTTAGCATATTTTAGTTTCTTCAAAACTCCTTAGTAGCATATTTAAAGATAAAACTCTTCAAATTGGTTTACATTACTGAAAATCATGGCATTCAGATTTGTTTTATGCTAGAGTTCAAAAGATATTTAGTTTCTGGATGATATTTTGTGTCAAGCAAATATTTGCATATGTTATTTTAATTTTCATTTGAAGTGGAATATGGTATCTTTTAATTTATAGAAAATCTGAGCCCAAGTACCTTATATTTATTCTCCCATATTGCTCACTCTTTGTTAATACTAGTTTCCCCCATAAGGGCTATCTCGTATTTCAGTATTGTTAGCCAATACTGGCCATGAAGCTGTGGGTGATGGAAATTTTCTAATACATCTGAAGATGCCAAGTTAGTCAACCAGATTTAGAGAACTGGATATTTGAAAAAGCGTTTGATGAAAAAAAAACATTTGATTCCCATTCCAAATTATTGCCCTATTTGTTGAACAAAATTGTTATTATTCAATCCCTGAATTTTACATAGCTTGTGATTAATTAGGACAAAGCTCTTAATCTTGAAATATGCTCCATTGGACAACAGAATTTTGTTCACCAAGCTATTTAAATAAACCATAACATGTTGAACAAAATTCTGCTGTCCAATGGAACATATTTCAAGATTAAGAGCTTTGTCCAAGTTAATCACAAACTATGCAAAGTTGTTATAATTGTTTTTATATTTAAAAAAAAACAGAAAAAAATCCTTCAGGCCACAAGTACCATGAGTGCCACTGGCTAATTTTCAGTCAGACATTTTACTGTCTTAACAGCTCCTACCAGTATGATTAGTTCCAAAGAATTGCTTTGCATTCTAGATTGAAAATGCTGCCTTGTGTATAAAATGTACTGCAAAAAATAATAACAGCCCCACAGATTAGCTTATTTTTCCAGTGTTCACCCCTTGAAAACTATAATATTTACTTAAGATCTGTTGTGGTATTGAAAGTTTATGAGTCATTATTCTTTGTGGTTAGTAAAAAGAGCAGAAACAGTTTGTCTGAAGAGCAGTGCCCACTGACCTACTTCTAGTCCAGTGATGGCTAACCTTTTTGCTGTCGTGTGGCAAAAGCAGGGGGACCATGGGGGGTCGCGGGTGCCCACATCCATAATTCAATGAGCCCCACCTTCCCGCGCCTGCGCACGTGCCCCCCCCCACACTTCCCCCTGCTTTTGGCACGCGATGGCACAGTGGTCCAGTAGGCCCGTTTTTCCCCCTCCCCAGGCTTCAGAGGCTTTCTAGGAGCCTGGGGAGGGCAAAAACAATCTTCCCCCTCCCCCCGGAGGCTTTCTGGAGTCCAGAAACAGCCAGTTTCCTGACTTCCGGTGGCACCGGAAGGCCTGAAAATCAGTTGGCCGGTGCGTGTATGCACGCTGAAGCTGAGCTAGGGCAACACTCATGTGCTCACCAATATGGTTCTGTGTGCCACCTGTGGCACCCGTGCCATAGGTTCGCCATCACGGTTCTAGTCAGTGCTAAGCTAAATGGACAAATAGTATATATAACCTGATATAAAAGCTGATGCTTCCAAAGGTTTCTAAATATAAATGCAATATTTGGGTTTCTAACTGACTGGAGCATAAACATATCTCAATGGAATAAATAAAATTAAATGATACAATCTGGAACCCAAGGAATGAATGATTGAATTTTGTTTTATTTTCTTTTGTCTTGAGTTTCTTAACCTGGATTGACACTGTTTATCAGAAATCATCATTTTGTCTGTGAATAGATTCAATGTAATTTAAATTTATTCTTAAGCAATTTAAGCTTTGGGGTTTTTTAAAGAATGCTTGTCAGCTTTATTTACATTTATTTTCAGTGGAACTATTTTTGTCCAATATTTTGTATTCTGCAAAGGAAATGCTTTAAGGAAATACCATGGGCAGTTAGAGAATTCTGCAAAGATTATTCGTAAACAAAGTTAAAATATCATATGTTCCGTAGGGACATGTTCAGCCTAGTATACACAAAGCTTATAACATGAAAAAATATACATATTGCTTGAAATACAGAACAGAATCTTGCAAGCCTCGATTACAGGTAGTCCTCAATTTCCAATCATTTGTTTAGAGACTGTTCGAAGTTACAACAGCACTGAAAAAGGGACTTCCTCACATTTATGAGCATGGCAGCATTCCCACGGTCACATGATCATTCAGGTGCTTGACAACAAGGATTTATTTACAATAGTTGTAATGTCCTAGGGTCATATGATCACCATTTGCAACCTTCTCAGCTGCTTCCCACAAGCAAAGTCGATGGGACAAACTGATTTACTTAACAACCACATGATTCACTTAACCACTTCAGTGATTCGTTTAACAACCATGGCAAAAAAGTCATAAAATCAGGCCTGACATTTAACAACCACCTTGCTTAGCAATGGAAATTCTTGTCCCAATTGTAGTTGTATGTTGAGGACTACAAGTATTAATTGTTCTGTCAGGAAATTTCTCCTTAATTCTAAGTTGCTCCTCTCCTTGATTAATTTCCATCTATTGCTTCTTGTCCTGCCTTGGAGAATAGGTCGGCCCCAGTGGTGGGTTGCCCCCAGTTCGGACCAGTTCGCAAGAACTGGTAGTAAAGCTGATGGGGGGCTCCACCCACTGACCCCAATGTAATCAGGAAGCTTCTGCGCATGCGCGCACGGCCCCGTTGCGAACCGGTAGTAAAGGTAAGTAGAACCCACCCCTGGTCGGCCCCCTCTTCTTTGTGGCAGCCCCTTAGATATTGGAACACTGCTATCATGTTTGTTTGTTTTTTAATTTTATTTATATGCCGCCCTTCTCCAGAGACTCTGGGCAGCTTACAATGCGTTAAGCAATAGCCTTCATACTTTTGTATATTTTATACAAAGTCAGCTTATTGCCCCCACAATCTGAGTCCTCATTTCACCCATTTTAGAAAGGATGGAAGGCTGAGTCAACCTTGAGCCTGGTGAGATTCGAACTTACAGTAATTGCAGACAGCTGGATGTTAAATGCTGCTTTAGTAGGAGGCATTAGCCTGCTACGCCACTCAGGCTCCTGTTATCCCTAATCCTTCTTTTTCATTAAATTTGACATACCCAATTCCTGCAACCGTTCTTCGTATGTTTTAGTCTCCAGTCCCCTAATCTTCTTTGTTGCTCATCTCTGCTGAAACTCTATTTCTAGAGTCTCAACACCTCAACCACAGATATATATTATATTAAAGGCAGAGCTTGATTGTTGATCGCAGCACCATCTTGCTGGCTCTGCATTCCACTTTTGGAAACATTGCTGATTTTTTTTTGTCCCTCTCTTTGCCTTCAAACAATTCTGAAAACAAATTTGCTTTCATTAAATGGGATGAGAACCAGTAATAAAATTGCAGGATAATTTTTCTGTATGACACAACTTTGTAAAATAGGCTTTCAAAATGCCCTCTAGCGGAGGCCTACAGACATTAATTGTTTGGCACCTCACCTACAAAACACAAAATAGGATATGAGCTGATGGGGCAAGGATATTGTGCTGCTGTGTTTGATGGAGGCCAGGAAGCTAGATGTTTATTACCCAACTTTAAATAAAGCAGGAACCTGAATGGAGTAGTAAGATTTTTAATATAATGCAGGAATAGTCCCATGATGGATAGCTAAGTGGCTTGCTGAGTTTTTAACTTTGGAATGTAATCTTAGCACGGGGGCACATCACATGTCTTTGAGCATGTAAAAAAAATGCCCCTTCGTTGTTTTCTTTCAACCCTGAATAAATCCCCTCCATTAATTGCTTTTAATTGTGAAGTTTCCACTGAGACATAAACCTATTCGATAGCAATTTTTGAACTTGAAATTTAAATTTAAAAAAAAAAAACTCACGGGCAATACCACGTAATTCCTTCATTACTGAATATAAAAAAGTCTGTGTGCCAGTGGGTGTTGCAATATCATTAGGGCAGAATTAACTTTGGCAAGGAAATGATATCGGTATATATTCCTATGAATTTCTCTGAATCATTACAGATTAAAAGGCTGGGTGGGAGGCGGTGGTTAGGAGCATATAAACCAATTATCTGGTTGAGTTTCTCTATTCAAAAGGTTGAGGATTTTAGGCAGGCATGTTTCATTTCTATAGACAGCAATCTTTTTCGTGGCCTAAATACTCAGCTGTAGATATTGTGAGAAGCTGCCACCAGGGGGCAGTAGGGGGGTGATTAAAAAAAACACAAACATCTAAGAAATGAAAGTTTTTTGAAAGAAGAATCTGTTGCTTTCTTTCTCTGATCCTAGGCTTTTTTCAGCGGCTCTTGGGCTTTTATTACCATCAGCAAATGTACTTCAGATGTCGTCAAATTACTGTTTGTATATTCGCCTTGAGTTCTGTTAAAAATAAGGGGAGAAAAGCCTTGCCACATTCAACTCTCTGTCTTTCTCAACTTCAGCAACTCCAGCAATACTGAATTATAACATCTATTCTATTGTGACTCTATATTATGGTGATTTTATCATGGCTTTATTTTATTTAATATTTTATCATATGGTGGCACAGTGGTTAGAATGCAGTACTGCAGGGTAACTCTGCCCATTGCCCGGAGTTTGATCCTGAAAAAGCTTGAGGTTAACTGAGGCTTCCATCCTTCCAAGTTTGGTAAAATGAGGGCCCAGATTGTTGGGGGCAATATGCTGATTCTATAAACTGCCTAGAGAAGGCTGTAAAGCACTATGAAACAGTATATAAGTCTAAGTGCTATTGCATACACATACACACACATATACACACACACATACATGCATGCATGCATGCATACTTTGGGTGGGTGGGTGTGTATGCTGGTGCTTTACTTAAATTCATGTTTGTGTTTGTACGTATAATGTGTTTTATTAGTGTTTTACATCAGTGATTGCATAACCTCTGTAGGTGCGATACACTACATAAATAAAATATAGAAGCAACTTCAAGATGCATAGACCTCAATTCACAGAATTCTGTTCTAATTATATTCCTCATACCTTAAAGTTGTTGAGGTTGAGAAATACTGATCTTTGCAAGTGCTTTTGACCTATATCTTAATCCTTAGGATAGCTCATTTCCAAGTAAAAGATATAAAAGAATCTGGATAGATTTGTTACTCTGGGGTTTATTACTTTTAAAATAGAGTCCGTTGTAATTTTGTTTTAGACCAGAGGTCTCCAACCTTTCCGGCTCGGTGGACCGGCGGAAGCAACGGGGGCGGGGGGGAGAGAGGGGATGATGTCACAAAAGCAGCTTTGGTTTCATAAATGTAGCTTTCCCCTACCACTTCCGTGGCCCAGTTCTGAATGGGCTGCAGCCCGACACCAAACTGTAAACCAGGGGTTAGGGACTCCTGGTTTAGGCTACTGTATATCTTATAGCCATAGACAATGATGGACCATGTTCACTTTAATTTGTATCAGATTTCAGCATTTACCCAAAGAAATAGGATTCAGAATGTATCTTCTACCTTGTATAATTTCACATTCTTTCTTTCTTTATTTATTTATTAGTCGCATTTCTATGCCGCCCAACTCCCTAGAGACTCTGGGTGGCTTACAGCAAAAAAACAATGCGAACAATATCCCGTAAAAATTTTTTAAAAGAAAACATTAAAAACCCATACACTCCATTCAATGGCCGGGTCTCACAAGATCGTCGTAGTGAGATCAACAGCCCCAGGCCTGCTGGAAAAGCCAGGTCTTCACCGCTTTCCAGAAGGCCAATAGGGTGGGGGCAGTCTGGACCTCAGGAGGTAATTGCTTCCAGAGAGCCGGGGCAGCCACAGAGAATGCCCTCCCCCGCAGGCCTGCCAACCGACATTGTTTAGCTGACGGGACCCGGAGGAGACCAACTCTGTGGGATCTTACCGGTCGATGGTAAGATCCACAAGCTCATTCTACAATTCATGCGCAAAATATTTTTTTTAAAAAAAAATGAGAAGATTGTTTTTTAGGGAATTACGAGTAATAAAGTGTGGTCACTTTATGGACCGTTTCTTAATTTTGCTTTGTTTTACAGTTGATTTCTAAAAGCATTGCTATGGATTTTGAACCCTGACCATATATGAGAAATTTCACTCCAACAGTTTATAAGTTTCATTGGAAAGGGTCTCCAAGTTTGATAATTTTGCCTTTCAGTTTTAAATTAAAAATTTAATTAAAGAAGGCTCAGCCTTATTGCTAAGCTATTAAACATACATTATTGTAGCTGATTATTAATTGTTTAAATCATAAAGGGAATTTAATAAATTTTAGGCATTTATAATGTGGTTTAATATTTTACAATATATTGTGCTATGTGTATGGCATATAGCCAATATAAACAAACAAAACAATAGCAAGGAAATCCATATTGCTATATATACTAGTATTGTGTACTAGATACGTTCTTTTTCGCACACTGATCACTGATTTGGTGATTACTGGGTTTTAAAAATACATATTAAACATGCCTAAATTATATTGGACTTTTTTTTTTCTAATCACAAATTATTCTGGATTAATAGAATGGAATCAATTATCTGTATCTTAATAAATATGTCAGTTTTCAGTCCTCTGTTTTGCAAACCGATACAGTTACCAATTCAAACATTTTAATTTTCATATATTATAGAATCATAGAGCTAGAAGGACCTTGGACTTCTACTTGAGTTGAGTAACCCAACTCACTTCTCAAAGCAGAAGCATCCCAGTCAAATGGTTCCATTACTGGAAGGTTTGGAGGTTGCTGTGTTTCTTCTTTTTCTCTTTTTGGGGTAGAATGCCTTCAGAATTTCCCAAAACACATGTTAACTATGTACACTAAAACTCATGTTGTACCATGCAAGTGGAATTTCTGGGCTGATTGTATACTATGCATCCACCTACATAAATACGTGGCATACCATTATGAAAATGATGATTAAAAATACCAATTCATGACACTTACTGGACAGATTTTAAAATGAATATCTATTATTAATTATATTTTTATCTCTCTCTCTGTGTGTGTAGATGACTCCTGGTTTTGTTTGTTTGTTTCTTCTGGGGCTGCCAGATCTTGTGATTTACTTAAATAAGTAAGTAAACGAAAAGACCCAGCAGCCCAGAAGAAAAAACAAAAGTCATCCACATCATGCAGTGCAATAGCCACTGTGTAGGACAAACAAGCAGAAGATTAGTAGAATGCATCCATAAGTGCCAACTATCAGCCAGAAGATACGATGAAAACTCTTCAATTTCACAACACATGGACAGACCTAACCATAAAGACCTAACCATAGTTTCAACTCTGAAACCATGACCATCCTAGATCAAGCCAAGTCCAGAAATGCTAAAGAATTCCTGAAAGCCTGGCGTCCTGACAAATCAGCCAAAAACAAGGACATAGACATAATCAACTTCTACAGACCATTCAAAAGAGACAGTTAACAAGCCAAAAATGGAACAAAAAGACTAAAACGCCTCCACAGCAATCAACATCCAGATGCACAGAGATTATTAGTACCAAGATTAATATTAAACCAACAATCAAGAAGCAAACAATACCCCATTCAAACTAACAGTAAAGAGGCCAATCAAGGAACCACTAAGATCACTCCTAGCCACACTGACAGGGCAAGCCACCAGAATATAAAAAAGGAGCAACCCCCCCCCCCCCGCCAGCACTGATAATGTTACCTAGTTTGGATAATGCAACGTCTGCAAGAAAACAACCAAGCTCAGAGAGCAGCAAGGACCCCTTAAAGAAAAGAACCCCCAGAGTTGTATCATTTGGCACTATGTGTAAAAAGAAACAGTAGACATATCTGAATGCTCTTCTAGTGTTTGTAGTTTTTCTACATATGTAAAATATGAACTATAGAACACTGCTCTGTTTTCCATCTATAGGGGCATGAATCTTTGACTCTGCGTGTGCTGTCTGCAGTGTACTATTCCATGAGCACTGAACTGTGTATTAAATGGAGGAGTAAATTCACTTTCCTCCTATAAAGGCACAAGAACTGAGGACTCTAATTTGAATTGTGGTATTCTAATGACTTTTGGTCTATTCTTTTGGTCTCATAAACAAGACTGTTTATATCACATCTTTCACATGGTCACTGACTAAGAAGGTAGTGTGATTATACCCCGTTGTTGCTATAGCAGGATGTATTGCCCCATTGTTGAGCATTTGACATAACTATTTGAGATGGGAGCCCCAAACACAAGCTTTTCATCATCATAAGAACGTCTAAACCGTTCAAGATTACCCATCACAAGAAACAATGTTGTGTTGAGACGTTCTATGGACCATCCTCACTCACATATAGCTGCTGGTGAAGGAGATATTTGGGATCATGGTCAGCAGTTATTCTCCAGCTTTCTTTCCAAGTTTACGCTCTACAAGAAAGTTGGCGTAAGACATTTCTCCTTTATAAGTCACAATGGCCCAAGCAAATGAATAGAAAAAGAAAACTGCACAAGACTCAAGCTAAGGGATGGGCTGAGAAAGCAACAGGGAAAAACTGAATGAATTAGACAGCAGGGGGCATTTTTACTTCTTGAACAGCATGAGGTTATTCAAAAACCACACCTGCATCTCTAGTTATTACAGTATACACAAAATAATCTCAAATGTGGATTAAATTATGCTTTCAGTTTTAAAAATGATACTATTGATGGGAATTGTGGCATATAAATGGATGACAAAAACTCCGAAGTGCCATTCTTTGCTGGAAAAACATGGCAGAAATTCAGTGAATGGATTGATGGGGGAGGAGGAGTTAATATTTGTCTGTTTTGTTGTCACTCTTGTTTTCCAATATTTCCTTGCGAAGCTGCAGTTGTATCCATATTCTCCTTAAAGACTCTTGTTTGTCTGTTTGTAACCTTCAGCTGGGCAAAATGGTGCATCATGCTGTCCTAAAGGTGCTTTCTCAAGAGGCAACTGGACTTTCTGGTTTTTCTCTGAAGACATTTCACTTCTCATCCAAGAAGCTTCTTTAGCTGTGACTGGATGGTGGGAAATGGAAGGATTTATACTCCTTGCAGACAGCTGGTCACTTGCATTCCTTTAGAGAGACAGAAGGTTTATCTGTGTCCTCAGGGTCACTTGAGTGGTGCAGATGGTGTGGAGCCTTCTTGGAACTTCTGAAATGACTGTGTTGTAGTCTGGAGATAGATAATATCGTATCCCTCTCCCTCTGTTGAGAGAGCTGTTCAGTTTTGACCCTTCTTTCAAACCAGCAGTCCTCTTTGTCCACAATGGGAACTTTGCTGTCTTTCGAAAGAGTGGCCTTTGTTTTTTAAATGCAGATGGACTGCTGAATCTTGTCCTGATGGGTTTTTTCTCCTGTGTTGATGACTGAGAATCTCCATAGACAGGAGCATCATGTTGCAACAATTTTGGAATCAGATGGGCTAACTTAAAGAATGCACCCAAAATCTGGGGGCCATGATTCCTGTGGGATTGAAATTTGGCAGAGTTGTGGCAGCTACTGTGCTTTCTGTGTATCCACAGTCAGCCATGGTCATGTGCTCATCATTTCCATAGTCCTTGCCAGCTTCCTACAAGGAAAAATTACAGGGAAAGCTCACTCCCACTGCTTTTTTTTTAACCTGTCCGTGGTGATTCTGTTTTTAAGTTTAAGTAAGGAAATATTTCTGAAATAAAGATTGAATGAGTCACATCTGAAAACTATCTCTTCTGAATGCATAGTTAAGCATGTAATTTTAGGAACATCCTTTCGTCTTCAAATATTCATATACTGATACATGAAATAAACATATATTGATATGCTTAAACTGCCAAGAACTGCATCATATTGCTTCATAAATATGAAAGAGAATACAAAACAATGTTCCAGTTTCCTATTCATCCAAAGACACAGATGGGGTCAGAATTCTGTTGAAATTTAGAAGCATGCTGACTTTTTACCTTGTTTAGAACTGTTCATGAGTCTTTAGAACATCTTTTCTCCCTTTTGATGACAAGAAAATTCAGAATGAGAGGATGAAGTCATCACCTTGAGTTTTGCCACAACACGTTGGTTTTTTTTTTTATTGTTTAAGAAACTCACTCAGTCTTGAAAACAGGTCAGAGCATAAAAATTGTCAAGCTTGCCTGGAAAATCAATCATTTTTTGTTCCATCAATGCTTAAGGCAAAAGAAGCCATTTGCAAGGTGAGGTGGCTAGATAGAGTTGAAGAGCAGGTCACCAGCATAAATATATTTCACCCTTTTTTATTTTTCTAAAAGCCAATTTCATCCCAATAAGACATTTAAGCAGGGATCAAAGTTCTTAGAGAAAGAGTCTAAGGCTTTGGGAGAGTGGTCTTCAGGCCTCTTCTTAAAGATGCACCCTGTACCTTTGTTTTCAGTCTAGAGAAGAGACTTGCCTCAAAACCTATAAAAAGGAACAACCACAAAGGAACAATTTTCTTTATTTATAACATTTCTCTTATTTCTGTGTCCCTTTATAGCAGGCACATGATAGAGTTCTGAAGGAGAAAAAGTACAATTTAGGGTGAAAGCAGAACTCATGAAGTAATTCGATCAATCACTTGATCAATCAAAATAGAACTGGAAGGGACCTTGGAGGTCTTCTAGTCCAACCCCCTCCTCAAGCAGGAGACCCTATACCTATACCATTTCAGACAGGTCCAGTTTTTTTTAAAAAAAAAACCTCCAGTGATGAACTACCTACAACTTCTGGAGGCAAGTTGTTCTATTGGTCAATTGTTCTCACTGTTAGGCAGTTTCTCCTTAATTCCAGGTTGCTTCTCTCCTTGATTAGTTTCCATCCATTGTTTCCTGCTTTGCCTTCTTTGCTTTGGAAAATAAGTTGACCCCCTCTTTTTTGTGGCAGCTTTGCATAAGTTCCAAGTTTAATTCCTAGCACCTTCAGGAAAGTTTTGATTTGAAACAGTAAAGAGGCGCACCTATTCAGTATAATGCTGTCTAGCCTAATTTTCTTAAACTAAAATTATCTTCATCTGTAATTCTTGGTCATATTGGCTGAATTGACAGACTTGTAGTTCATAATGACTAAAAGGAGATACAAATTTAGATACATTGATTAGGTCCTACATTTGAGGCATATTTGTATCTTCCAGGACAGGGATGGATTAAAAAAATGCTGATTCAGTGAGGTGGGGTTTTTTTTTTAAGTACTTTATATTTAGAACATTTTTTTTCTGGATTGAAAATACCTGAAATCACTGTCTCTCTCCAAGTGTTTGGACAGTCACCTTTAAACCTTTATTGCTTAACGCATTATAAGCCGCCCTGAGTCTCCGGAGAAGGGCGGCATATAAATTGAACCAATAAATAAATAAATAAATAAAGCAGGTCCCAATTAACTTTTTATAGGTGTGAAAAAGGTTCTTCTAGCAAGTGGACAATTCCATACGATACTGGTTCTATTCTGATAATACCACCAATCTATTTAAATGCTATTGTGAAACACAAGGTGTGTCTGTGTGTGTGTGTGTGTTATTATTACTTTGATTTCCTTCTTAACTTTTTCCAGTTAGGAGTCCTCCGTGAAGAAAAGAAAACTGTGCAAAATGCTACATTCTACCCCAAGTTACTGTATATCTTGTTGTAATACTGGGCCATTTTATTTTCAACAGCCCAAATCCTTTGCAAATTGACTTTTTGGCCTAATGGTTTCACTGCTATATTTTGTGACATAATAATTTATCCATGTTACAATAAAATGCCCTGGCACACAGTTGAGAAATTATTACTATCTACCAGGAATCACTAAAGTATCCATAAGCCAAGGGACAGTGTGAAAAAAGATATTTGTTATCTAACGGACAGCATGGAATGAAGCTGGGAGCATAACCGAATAGGTTTTAAATCTGTCACTTTGAGTAAATTGCACTTGCTTTTCATCATTCATGATCAGTGCCTTTCTATTTACAATGTCTTTTTCATTTTGAATTCATTGTTGACTAATATTTCAAGTAAAAAGATACCTGGCTCTTAATCTGATTTAGCAATGCACAGTGAAGTAGGTCGCCTAGACAACGGTACAGAACAAAATAACAGGGTTGGAAGGGACCTTGGAGGTCTTCTAGCCCAACCCCCTGCTCAGGCAGGAAACCCTATATCATTTCAGACAAATGGTTGTCCAATATCTTCTTAAAAACTTCCAGTGTTGGAGCATTCACAACTTCTGGAGGCAAGCTGTTCTGCTGATTAATTATTCTGTCAGGAAATTAGCTCCTTAGTTCTAGGTTGCTTTTCTCCTTGATTAGTTTCCATTCATTGCTTCTTGTCCTGCCTTCTGGTGCTTTGGTGAATAGGTTGACCCCCTCTTCTTTGTGGCAACCCCTGAGATATTGGAACATTGCTATCATATCACCCCTAGTCCATCTTTTAATTAAACTAGGCGTACCCAGTTCCAGCAACCATTCTTTGTATGTTTTAGCCCCCAATCCCCTATCCTCTTTATTGCTCTAGATAACAGTCATTTTGCATTTCCAAATTGGATGGGGTACATTTGGAGAAAGAGGGTGGGCTTGTGTTCTCGTGATTTATCAGCATTAGAAAAAAAAGTGGATAGTGGAAAGTAGGGAAATTCCCCCCCCCTTCCTCTTAAATTAAAAGCTGGTTCATATAATGAAAAATCATTCAACCTATTTTAGAGCAGGTTTCTCTACCCTTCTTGCTGAGAAGGGTAGTATTTGATAAAAACATTATGAATATAAATGCCTTTTCCAAACTGACATTGTTTGAAGCATGCATGTGTATTGAGAACATGCCAACTGTGCTACTTGGTTTAATTCCATACCTAGAAGTCCATAATTTTGTTTTGTTTTTTTAACTGTCATTTCAGGCTCAAAATGCACAGAATGTCAGGGTTCCAAGGAACACCCCCAACAAAATAAAGCTCCGAGGCCCGAGGTTCCTCAAAGTTCCAATTTTAGGAGATTTCTTTCCTTGATTTTGGGAAGTTGGATTTGGAGAATATTGGAGAGGGTTAGTTTTACCTGTTTGGGAATTGAAGCATTTTTTATTGCTTCATTTCCACTGCTTTGGATAATGCTGGCACCTAAGCTCCAATTACTAGGGCATAATCTGCTTCAAAATAAACACCTCCGAACTCAGTAAGAGCCTATAGCCGTGTTGGCGAACCTATGGCATGCGTGCCGGAAGTGGCACGCAGAGCCATTTCTCCGGGCACGCGGAGCCATCGCCTGTTGTTCTTCCGGGTTCTAGTACAGCGGTCATCTTGTTTTCATGTGCACGGGCGTGGTGGAAATTGGAAAAGCAGCTGCCCATTGCACATGCGCACTCCAGGAAAATGATCTTCCTGTTTTCAGAGTGCGCATGTGCACCGGCCAGCTGGTCTGATTTCTGGCGCGCATGTGTACACAAGGACCGGCAATTGGCGCACGTGCCAAAAGACGCAGAGAGGGAATCCCGGCGGTCACTTCCTAAGGGAGCAGAGCAAGGTAAGTCAGGGATTCCCTCCCTCCCTCCCCGTGCCAGCTATTTGCGCAGTCCCAACCACTGGTGGACCAGCAGCCTTTTGCCCATGCTGCTCCCCCAGTCAGAACGGGGTGCAGGGAAACACGTGAGGAGGCCGCGGTTGCCGCCTTCTCCAGTTGGCGGGTGGCTGAGGCTTGCGATGAATGGCGCAAGCAGGACCGCAGCTCCGCCCCTGGGCTGTAAATGCGCCTTGCGGGAGCGGGGGCTCATGAGAGTCGAACACTCCTGCCTGCCTTACGATGGGCCTTTCCAAGGCAGGGCTGGGCTCTCCAATCTTGGCAACTTTGAGAACTCTGGGAGTTCTCAAAGTCCACAAATCTTAAGGTTGCCAAGGTTGGAGAGCCCTGTTCCAAAGGGCGCCTCCACCCGCGACTGAAGCAGCTGGAGTTGTGTCTGTGCCGGCCGTCCCGTTCCCCGCCGCTCCTTTCCCCCCGGCCGCCCCCTCCTGCCATCGGGCTCACGCCTGCAATTGCCGCAAGTGGGAATCCTCCACGCTGCCAGCGGATCCCGGGTTTCCTCCTTGCTGAGTTCCGAGGGACCCAGCAAGGGAGCGCCACGACCCCGGCTGTGCTGCACTCTCCCCCGAGGCGGCCCCGGCTGGACCACTGCCCAGCCCCGCGAGCAGAAAGCGAAGGGGCAGCGTCTCTGGCCAGCCCGGCACCTGCTCTCTCCTTGGAGGACCCGCTGCCAGCTTTAGGAACAGTGCTGAGCCGAGCTGCCCCGGGAGGAGCGGCCACGAACTGGCGCTGCGCTCTTGACCTCCGACTGAGGGAGTCAACCCTCTCCGTGGGGAAACCACAGCAACACACGGGGAGAGGCAACCCAGTGCGAGGCGGCGGCCCCGAGGCTGGAATCAAAGCTTGCCAGCCTTTCGGGGAAAGTGGAGCTCCAGTTCCCGGCTGCGGCTTCTGGTTGGGGGGATCGGGCCCTGAGGAACGGCAGCTCCTGGCCTCGTGTTTTGCTGTGGGTTTCCCCACGGAGAGGGCTAACTCCCTCAGTCGGAGGCCAAGAGTGGTCCTCCAAGCAGAGAGCAGGTGCCGGGCTGGCCGGAGACGCTGCCCCTTCGCTCTCTGCTCGCCGGGCTGAGCAGCAGTCCAGCCGGGGCCACCTCGGGGGAGAGTGCAGCACAGCCGGGGTCATGGCGCTCCCTTGTTGGGTCCCTCGGAATGCAGCGAGGAGGAAACCCGGGATCCGCTGGCAGCATGGAGGATTCCCACTTGCGGTGATTGCAGGCACCGAGCACGATGGCAGGAGGGGGCGGCCGGGGGGAAGGGAGCTGAATGGGGTGGGGGGGACGGGACGGCCGGCACAGCCACAACTGCAGCTGCTTCAGTCGCGGGTGGAGGCGCCCTTTGGAACAGGGCTCTCCAACCTTGGCAACCTTAAGATTTGTGGACTTTGAGAACTCCCAGAGTTCTCAAAGTTGCCAAGGTTGGAGAGCCCAGCCCTTCATCATAAGGCAGGCAGGAGGGTTCGACTCTCACGAGCCTCCACTCCCGCAAGGCACATTTACAGCCCGGGGGCGGAGCTGCGGTCCTGCTTGCGCCGTTCATCGCAAGCCTCAGCCACCCGCCAACCGGAGAAGGCGGCAACCGCGGCCTCCTCGTGTGTTTCCCCGCACCCCTTCTGACTGGGGGAGCAGCGTGGGCAATAGGCCTCTGCTGGGATGGGTGAATGGGGCGCTGGCGAGTTGGCAGGCAGGGCTGAGAGCGCTGCTGCCGGCTTGGGAACAGCTGTCTCGCCAGGGTAACTGGTTGTCCTCCGGGAAGTGGCGCGCCGGCCCTCTTGGATAAAGTGAGGGCGCAAGCGTAGGGGGCGCACACATGCGCAGTGGGGGTTGCATGTGCGCATGTGCAGTGTGAGGTGCATGCGTATTATCATGGGGAGGGGGTCATGTGCGCATGCGCAAATGGGGGTGTCCATTGCATTATGGGTACTGGCACGCGAGAGGACGAGAAGGCTCGCGCGCTTGGACTTTTGGCACGCAACACCAAAAAGGTTCGCCATCACTGGCCTATAGAATTAATTCTGAGTGAATTTGCAGAATGACATTTTAGAATAGTGAGACTTAAGGCACATTAAAAAATAGTCGTGGTATAAATTGTATTCCAAAGACAGAACTCATGGCTGCTACTTATATAACAGTGATGGCTAACCTTTTTGCTGTCGCGTGCCAAAAGAGGGGGGAGTGGGGGGGTCATGGGTGCGGGTGCCCACATCCATAATTCAATGCGCCCCACCCTCCTGCGCATGCGCACGTGACCACACTTCCCCCTGCTTTTGGCACGCGATTGCACGGTGGGCCCGGTAGGCCCATTTTCCCCCCTCCCCAGGCTCCAGAGGCTTTCTAGGAGCCTGGGGAGGGCAAAAACAGCCTTCCCTATCTCCCCGGAGGCCTTCCGGAGGCCAGAAACAGCCAGTTTCCCGACTTCCAGTGGGACCGGAAGGCCTGAAAATCAGTTGGCTGATGCGCGCTGGAGCTGAGCTAGGGCAACACTCGCGTGCCCATCAATATGGCTCCGCCTGCCACCTGGGGCACCCGTGCCATAGGTTCGCCATCACGGTTATATAATATGTAGCATTGCCCCAACATAGGTCAGTCACCTTTTACGTAGTCTTGGGGAAAGATCTGAAAGGACCGTGAACAAAATCTTCAAAGTCTTGGAGGAGAAAGCCATGTCCTCTGGAAAGTCAGTCAGCTTTGCCAGCAATCCAAATGGACATGATCTCCAAGCAGCTGTGTTTTGGAAGATTCTTCTCTCAAGTGCATTTTCCTTCATTGAATGCTTTGAACAACTATAGACTGCTTCTATTTTTTAGAAAAGGCACCGTACCTTTGCCTAATGTATAGCTCACCAAGTATAGGTACTGTAAGTCCTTGACTTAACAACCTCAGTTAAGCCCAAAATTTCTGTTCCTATGCGGGACATTTGTTAAGTAGAATAGAATTCTTTATTGGTCAAGTATGATTGGACACACAGGGAATTTGTCTTTGGTGCATATATTCTCAGTGTACATTAAAAAAAATACATTCATCAAGAACCATAAGATGCAACACTTAGTGATAGTCATAGGATACTAAATAATCAAATCATGCTAGGAAACTAAATAAAACAATATAAATCGTAAAGATGCAAGCAACAAGGTTATAGTCATAAGTGGGAGGAGATAAGTAATAGGAAGGATGAGAAGAAGAATAGTAATACAGTCTTAGTAAATAGTTTGACAGTGTTGTGGGAACTAGTGTTAGCAGAGTGATGGCAAAACTGGCATTTTTATTTTATTTTTTTAGTTTGTCGAACATGTACAGGATCTAGTTGTTCTAGTGTGCAGTGCCTTATAGCGTCACTTTGAGGGTAGAAGTTGAAACAATTTATATCCAGGATGTGAGGGGTCTGTAGATATTTTCACAGCCCTCTTTTTGACTCGTGCAGTATACAGGTCCTCAATGGAAGGCAGGTTGGTAGCCGTTGTTTCTTCTGCAATTCTAATTATTTGTTGAAGTCTGTGTCTGTCTTGTTTGGTTGCAGAGCCAAACCAGACAGTCATAGAGGTGTAGATGACAGACTCAATCATTTTGCCCCATTTTACGACCTCTGTTGACACAGTTGTTAAGTGAGTCACTGCAGTTCTTAAGTTTGTATCACGGTTGTTAAGTGAATCTGACTTTCCCATCGACTTTACTTGTGAGAAGGTCGCAAAAGATGATCGCATGACCCCAGGATACTGCAATCATCACAAATATGAGCCAGTTGCCAAGCATCTGAATTTTAATCATGTGACCATGGGGGATGCTGTTAGGGTCATAAGTGTGAAAAACAGTCATAAGTCACTTTTTGCAATGCCATTGTAACTTTGAATGATTTAAACGAGGACTACCTGTCTATTGCTCACCTAATTATATCATTAGTCATTTAAGTATCCTTTTTTTTAAAGACTACATATTTAGGAATTACAACCTGTGCTCTATAGCTATATCCTAACTCTAGGTAAAGAGAGGCAACACAATGCCTGTAAATACTGTATTTTTTAGGGGTATCTATCAGACTTCCTCAGTGGAACTTAATTTGTTTAACTCCTTTTGTATTATTTTAAATAAATCTAATCGTATTGGTAAATGGCTTGTTGCAAAGTGCTGGTCTTCAGCACATTTCTTTGACTTAACAAAAAAATGCCTCTTCACAAATGCTTCCAAGGCATTTTCAGGACATAAAAATATTGCTTTACTGCAGTCCTACACTTTGTTTGGAAGCATGCCCACTCATCTGGAGGCGAGAAAAAGGTAAGATTAAGGTGAAGTAGTCGAAATGAGCTTTGGACTAGAGCAATTGAACCTACTTGACTTCTGCTAAATAAGTAGACTGTGATTGGCCAACCAGCTATGGTAGCAATTTTATGTGAACGGTTGAGAGTTCACCCCCATAATAGCTGTGTTATAAGACTGCCATAACATGCTCTCAAAGTTCTAAATAGGCCCAGAGATTCTAAAGTTTGCCTACCTCCACTCCATTGCATTGAAGGAGATTAATATGGACACCAAGATAAACCCATTTTGAGCAGATAGATTTAGGAACTTTTATCAATTTAGGATATCGCTAAGTGGAGAACAGTTTATCATGTCTTTCCTCAAACACGGAATAGAATAGAATTCTTTATTGGCCAAGTGTGATTGGACACACAAGGAATTTGTCTTGGTGCATACGGTCTCATACGGTACATAAAAGAAAAGGTACATTCATCGAGAATCATAAGGTACAACACTTAATGCTAGTCATAGGGTACAAATAAACAATCAGGAAACAATATCAATATAAATCGTAAGGATACAAGCAACAAAGTTACAGTCATACAGTCATAAGTGGGAGGAGATGGGTGATGGTAATGATGAGAAGATTAATAGTAGTGCAGACTTAGTAAATAGTTTGACAGTGTTGAGGGAATTATTTGTTTAGCAGAGTGATGGCATTTGGGGAAAAAACTGTTCTTGTGTCTAGTTATTCTGGTGTGCAGTGCTCTATAGCATCGTTTTGAGGGTAGGAGTTGAAACAGTTTATGACCAGGATGCGAGGGGTCTGTAAATATTTTCACAGCCCACTTTTTGACTCGTGCAATATACAGGTCCTCAATGGAAGGCAGGTTGGTAGCAATTGTTTTTTGTGCAACTCTAATTATCCTCTGAAGCCTGTGTCTGTCTTGTTGGGTTGTAGAACCAAACCAGACAGTTATAGACTCAATAATTCCTCTGTAGAACTGTATCAGCAGCTCCTTGGGCAGTTTGAGCTTTTTGAGTTGGCGTAGAAAGAACATTCTTTGTTGTGCTTTTTTGATGACGTTTTTGATGTTAGCTGTCCATTTTAGATCTTGCGATACGGCGACATGGAGAATTCAAAAGAATAAAATAGTGATGACAAGAGCCAAGCTGAAAACTTTTTCCCTAATGTTAATTTTCTGCAAGAGGCCAGTCAGTTTTCCATCATCACTCTACAGTAATACAGTCCAAACACAATTTCATTTTCTCAGCCAGGCAGATAAACAAAGTTCAGATAAGATTCAGAGAGCATTTTGTTTAATGTGTTTACACAAAAAGAAACAGCATTGTTTATTTGATTATGCTTTCTTTAGTCAAATTTTGAATCCTCCTATAACCAAACTTCTCAATCCACTATGCATTTTTTAAAAAATGGATAAAGCAAATCTCTTTGGTAGACATTGATTGGCTGTGACGTAACTTTATCAATCTGCTTTGAGGACCAAATCTGTCTCAGAATTTCTTAAAACTTTCAAGTATGCCATGTCTATTTCAAAATACACATCTGAGAATAAGAGTATATGCGTATATTTATAATATATATAAAGAGTATATAAAATGTGGAAGTATCATGCCATGGAAAATTGTGTAAAGGGAGAAGTTATAAAGAAGTGAGGAAGATGTCACTTCCAAATACAATTTGGAAGCTCATCATGGTTTCTTTATACAGGTGATCCTCAACTTACGGCCACAGTTGAGCCCAAAATTTCTTTTGCTAAGCAAGATAGTTATTACATGAGTCTTTCCCCATTTTATGACCTTTCGTGCCTCAGTTGTTAAGTGAATCACTGCATTTGTAAGTTAGTAATTTGGTTGTTAAGTGAATCTGGCTTCCCCATTGACTTTGCTTGTCAGAAGGTCACCAAATGGGGTCACTGGCAATTGACTCATAAATGTTAGTCAATTGCCAAGTATTTTAATTTTGATCATGTCATTCAGAATTAGTTGTCATCTCTTTTGTATGGTGACATCCTCCTTTATGTCAGTCATCAGAGTTATGCCCGCTCTGATTTAATGGGCATCCACAGATAATCAATAACACCTACCCCCAATAAATAAGTGAAAAGAAGTTCTGAATATGTTACAATTAACTGCGCAACAATTGGCATTTGGATATGCAAAACCAAATAAAATAATCTCATGGCAGACTCTGTTTACTTGATTTAATCCGTATTAAATAAGTGATAGCACGATCCATCTTAGTCAGTGTAATGTGGTGACACTGTTCTCTCAACTTGTGATAGTCAAGACAACAATTGTATTTATTGTCCAGGCATAAATATTTCTGGATCAGAATATTAAAATGTTTTCTTTAATTCTACATTAGTATGCAATCACCTTTAAATACCAGCACCATCTTGTTCAATCACACAAATTTTCCCAAACTACCTGCCATTTCTCCCTTGTAAATATGATTGCCAGCATCAGAGCCCATAAAATACTACATGTAATCCTCGATTTACAACACTTCATTTAATGACCATTCAAAGTTACAACGGCACTGCAAAAAGTGACTTACGACCATTTTTCACACTTACGACCATTGCAGCTTCCCCTTGATCACTGACTCCCATTTATGATGGTTGCAGTGTCCTGGGGTCTCGTGACAATCAAAACCCATAGGGAAACCAGATTCACTTAACAGCCATGTTACTAATTCAACCACTGCAGTGATTCACTTAACAAATGTGGCAAGAAAAATCATAAAATGGGGCAAAACCCACTAAACAAATTTCTCACTTAGCAACATACATTTTGGACTCAATTGTGGTCCTAAGTCAAGGACTACCTGTATACAGTGTTGACAACTACAGTTTGTTAAATATATCCCAAATATGTCACTAAATTATTTATGGGTATAGACAATTAGCTTGGTTTCAAATTTGCTAAGCTGCATCTGTCCCTTAAAAAGTTAACCAGAGTATTTAGTCTTTTCCTTTATATTATAATAATTACAGGATTTACCTCAAAAGGAACAGTCTTATATGTAGCTAACAGTTTATTGCTCGCAGTATGTGAGGTATCTGGAGGTGATTTCTCCTTGTCCTCTCAGAAAGTCACTTGGTTGGCAAATTTATCTCTGTATTCCTTTTATCTCTATGACATCTCCTCTACAGTTTGTTCTCTGATAGCAGCCCCAGTTTATCTAAGCAAACAAGAGATCATCCTTCCTTTCCTTGCCTGGAGAGATCTGTCCCTTTGTCCTTCCATTGACATCTTTTCTCCACCTCTGAGCTGTTTCTAAAAGGTGCCAAAGTAGATCAGAAGATCTGGTACACAAGAGCAGCATAAATATTACCAAAAATATAATTTTTTGATCATAATCTAATGGTCATCCTGCTTTTGCAGTCCATCTTTAGTCACCCTACACCAGGGGTCAGCAATCTTAAACACTCAAAGAGCCATTTGGACCCATTTCCCACAGAAAAGAAAACACTGGGAGCCACAAAACTCTTCCCATGCCTGACTATTTCCTGAGCGGCCACAAAACTAGCATATGTAGTTGAATTAAATGTTGTTTTCTTCTGAAACTTTTCTTTTCTTGGATTTATCCATGGTTGGCCTACCGGGGTCAAAAAGCTCAATAAATCACATGCCAGCGGGTGTCGCACATTGGCGGTTGTGACACATATTTTGAGTGACAGGGAGCTGCAGCAAAGCCACATGCGGTTCCAGAGCCACGGGTTGCTGACCCCCCCCCTGCAGAAGATAGATTCTCCCCCCTCCGCCCCTTGGCCTTCTGAGTGAATGAAGGATACTGAGAATTATAGTTCTGATAATAGTAAAAACAAATCAGGAGCTACAATTGTATTTAATTCCAGGCTAAAACAATAATGTCCCTCAGATTTAAAAGAACAGTAGCAGCATATAAAAATAATAACAGGTTGGATAGTGTATCTCTCTCTCTCTCTCTCTCTCTCTCTCACACACACACACACACACGTTATAAACAGAATTCTATAAAACTTTTGTGTGTGTAGTTTTATTTGCTTAAAATTGATGCAATTCATACATTAAAAAGGGCACCATTATCATCATCACTGTTCATGCCCCTTTTTATAGAAATATTCAGGAAGACTTAGCACACTAAGGAATGCTAGCTGTAAAATGTGATAGTGATATCAATACTTTTAGAATAAAAACCAATTAACGGTTAAAAATCTGGAGGAGAGAGACAGAGAGAGGTATTCTACCATTTTCCTGAATACTGGAATAATGAAAGCCAAACACACTTCCACCAAGAAAGCATTCCATAACCATAATGTCCTTGTTCTGTTAAATCAATGGAAGATTACATTAAATCTCATGCAATTAGTTTCCTATTATACTGTGCCTCATAAAATGTTTAATAATGGGTCGGTTACAATCACCTTGTTACTAGAAATATAACTCTGGATTAGGAACATTAAGCCACATGATTTGGTGTTGTCCTATTCTAATACTGTTGCATTTGGGGCTGTCAAGAAACCATGATAAGCTGTGAATCAATTGCTGCGTAATAAGAATTCCTGTGTTGTTTTTAGCAATATCCTCCAATATCCCCTGGTTTGTAGTGGTAGATTACTGATGTAAGTTGTCATACTGTTGTCAACGTATTAGTTTCTTTCCCTCCCTCCCTCCCTCTCTCTCTCTCTCTCTCTCTCCCCCCTCCCTCCCTCCCTCTCTCCCTCCCTCCCTCTCTCCCTCCCTCTCTCCTAGACCAGGGGTTGGCAACCTTAAATACTCAAAGAGCCACAAAGGTCCTAAACGGAAGCCCCCCGTTCAATTCTGGAGCCAACTGGAAGTCCTGTTCCCCCACTATAGAGTTTCTTCCTAGCACAGCATCCTTTTTCCTCTACTTGTCCTAACCGAAGGCCCTATCAATTGTGGAACCAACCTGAAAATCCGCCTCTTGCCATAGAGTCTTCTCCTGGCATGCTGTGCTTTTCCCTCCCTAACCAGAAGCTCCTCAAAATTGTGGTGCCAACCGGCAATGGAGCCATAGCAAAGGGAGGAAAGAACCACATGCAGCTCCAGAGCCACGGGTTGCCGACCCCTGTCCTAGACAAACAAGGTTTCTTAACAATTTTGGCCAGTTTGTTGTATTGATTATGTAACTTCCAAGAAATTTCCTTTCTGTTTTTCCATCTTTTATTGCTACACTTACCAATTTTGTAGCTATGTTGATCCTTTAATAGGGCTGTATGTATTTGTACTTTGTTATTATTTTGTATAATACAAATTTTAAAAATGCAGGTGCATTAAAGCAAACATGATGAGCCACCTTAAAGGACTATCGAAGATGAAATTCCAATTCCCAATTCATGGTAACATTCCTTTTCTTCCCAATGGTATATAATGCAATCTCTGCAAAATGCCTTAGAACTGGAAAGGCAATTATTAACTTCCAAAACTTCCATCCAAATATTTTTGGATGTTAAGCAGGTTTGAAGTAGTTTCCATTTTATGATCAGTGAATAGATTATAGGATTCCTGCATAATGTGTTAAGAAGATCAAAAGTTCTCATTGCAGTTTTTTAAAAAATAATGCATGTGTTGCATCATAGTTTCATGAATAAGGAGCATGCAAAAAGACCGAATCCTGGAAAATCTCTGCTAATCAGAGATCAATTAATTGATCAGATTAATTAATGATATAAGGTAGTTTATGCTCATAAATCCACATAGTATCATAACACAGTACTTCCAGTTCTATCACATTGAATATAAATCAAAACAAATATTTATAATATTGACATGAATAAGAGACACTGAAAAATTGGAAAGAATTACAGGAATATTAAAATGTGAACTAGCCAATTTATGACACACTGTTACAGTCAACAAGAGATACAGCCATTTCCTGAGAAAACATGGAAATAATCTGACAATCCCACTTTGATATTATTTAAATAAATGTGGTATGTAAAATGTGTGTGAATTTATGTATTCATTCATCCATCCATTTATCCACCCATCCACCCACCCACCCACCCATTCATCCATCTTGGGTGTACAAGGAACCAGAAGCATCCTGAGAAGTGATAGTGTAGTAGTTATGGTAGAATGCAGTACTGCAGGCTACTTTTGCTGAGCTGCTGACTGCCAGAAGTTCGGCAGTTCGAGTCTCACCGGCTCAAGGTTGACTCAGCCTGCCATCCTTCTGAGGTAAAATGAGGACCCGGATTTTGGGGGGCAATATGCTGACTCTGTAAACTGCTTAAAGAGGGCTGTAAAGCACTGTGAAGCGGTATATAAGTCTAAGTGCTATTGCTATCCTGATAAACTTGATCCTTACACAATGTGTTACATTCCATTCTTCTCTTTTTTTAATTAAAAGTAGGTAAGGAAAATTTTGTTTGGATATCAATACTAGGCATATGTACTATTTTTATGTGTAACCTATTGAAAATTATGTCTTTTTCTGGATACACATACACTTTTTGTCTCCAGCTTGCTGAAATATGTGCAACTTTGCACACAAGAAGAAATAAAATATTTTGAAACAGACAGTAGCTTGATCTGTAAACGATATGTCCATCTGTGCTGCAGCCAATTCCATTTTGACTGATCACACTATTTTGCTTGAAAACAAATCTGTGGCAATTTTGTAAACAACCTATTTTGAGGACATCATAAATTCTACCCTAAATTTCTACTGATATAACAATATCTATCAAAAGCCATACTGATGCGTCACAGATCTGTCAGGGACAACTAAAAGTAAAAAACATTCAAAGACATTGAAAAATCTTAAAATACTGGGAAAAACAGTCTCTCAACTACCAGAAGAGATAAGAGATCTCTATTAATTAGAGATATCTATTTATAGATCCAGCCTTTTGTCTGGAATCAGAAATCCATCTGTGGTGATATGTTCTAGTTGAAAAATTAACAGATAGAGAAACGTAACAGTCTTCATATCAAATGAAACCCCATGATGCTACTTAGTGCAACAGCCATTCCCCAAAAGGTCAACCTAGATTTGGGCAGAAATTAGTAAGTAGTTAAAAAAAAAACCAAAAAAAAGCAAAATTATAAATTGCTTTCTGTGAACATGGGCCACAGCCAGCCAACACAATGGGGATGAATTTATAACTTCGGCAAATATTGCTTTCAGTTCCTCTGAGATTTTAGTAGTCATAATGAACCTGGATTCAGTTTGCAAATAGTCCTTAACATGTGTTGTTGTAGCTCTGGTCATTCACAGACATCCTGTTCAGTTCTCCCTTTTGATAAAATTGCTGCTAGTTAAAACTGATTCCCATCAAGACGCTTACTACACTGCATGGATGGAATAAAATTCAAAAATAGCATTATTCAGTTGAGGATCCAGTTCCAATAAAAGAATATTCATCCATCCACCCATCCTCCATCCAAATATGAGTAGCTATCCTACAATTTCTTCCATTCAGTTTACATGTTTAAACCATGTCAAACCATCTGATAACATTGCTAGTAGTTGTCCTTCTCAAGCTGATTTCTGCTTGAGGGAGAAACAATAATATAGAAAAAATATAGAGAAATATATAGAAAATCCAGAGAAAGAAAAAATATCTCCACCTACTTGGGGCTCTGGCCCAAACTATTGTTTATTCTCCTGCCCTCCATGTATGCACCATAAGATTATTTTCTCAATGGAAGAGCGAGTTGCTACTTGCTACTGCTGTAAGTGGTTATATGGATAAACTACCTGCCCTTGAGCATTTACAATAGCTCATCAAGAACTTGATAAACCTCCTATCTCAACACAATCCACTTTCTATGACTCATAGGCTGGTCATCACATATATAGGTAAAATACAGGAAGACCCTACTTAACAACTGCTCTAGCAACCATTCAAAATTACAACAGCACCTAAAACGTAACTTTATGACCAGCCCTTGCATTTAGGATTGTGTCCACATGGTCATAGGATTAACATTTGAGTGCTTCACAACTGGCAGGCATTTATAAATTTTGCAGTGCTCTATGGTCATGTGATCGCCATTTGTGTGCTACGCAACTAGCTTCCAACAAGCAGAATCAATGGAAAAGCTGGCAGTAAAATCATAAATCACAAACACATGATGTTTTGCTTAATGATATATCATAACCAGGGGTGGGTTCTAATTTTTTTTGCTACCGGTTCTGTGGGCGTGGCTTACTTTGTGGGCGTGGTTTGATGGTCATGGGAGAAACAATTCTTTAGGATTTAGCAGAGGTACTGGTCTACCAGGCTTTTAACTGCTTGCAGAGCCATACTGGTCTATCCATTTGTTTTTAGAGTGTTCCGGTCTACCTATTTGTTTTTGGAGTGCACTGGTCTACCACCACACTGCCTTTTACCACTGATCAGCTGTAGGGCGGCCCTTTGAAGCGCTGCAGCAAGAGTTTAAACAGTTTTTTGCCACTCTGTCACCACCGAGCGGTTTACAAGGAACAGATCGGTTCTAGCCGATCAGTTCTTAGGCTTCTTGACTTCTCAATTTAAAGCTAAGGTGTCTTGTTTTTTTTTCTCTCTCTCTTCTTTGTCAAGTGAGCCCTGATTTTTTTCCTGCTAACCGATCAGCTGGGACTCAGGAGGCAGCGAATAGATTGGGGGCGGGGCCAGTCAGAGGAGGTATTTACCGGTTCTCCGAACTACTCAAAATTTCCACTACTGGTTTGCAAGAACCGGGGAGAACCGATAGCAACCCACCACTGACCATAACTCACTTAACAACTGGGAATGGAAAGTGATGTTATAAGCAGTGTAATGTTTTGCTTAGCAACCATGTCCCTTAGCAGTGGAGTTGCCAGTCTCAATTGTGGCCTCTGAGCGACGACCACCAGTATTGCCTGAGAATATATATGGCTCTGCATTTTTGAACAAAACAATTCCATAAACAATCCCTGCAGAGTTTTGCATGTCTTCTCATTTTGAAATGCATTTATTGGCAAAAGCACATACCAGAAATGCATGTGAACATCTGTTTTTAGAATTTGCTGTACACAATTATCCATATCTTTAAAATAGCTGCGATACAATAGCCCATGGTTTGCACATTGGTAGTGTGGCCTGCAAAATTGTTTGAAGTCTCTCTTGGACTGCGAGGATGCTATAGAGACATAAATAAGGCCATCTTTTAACTTTGTTTGGCAAACTTTTAAAATTATTCATAGGGCATTTTTTAAGGGAGGGATACAAATTAAAGACATCTAAGAGGTATTTAAAACTTAGGTCATGAAATGCCTTAAGGCTGCTTAAAGATACTTTCAAGGATGATTGAAAGAAAGGGGGAGTTTGTGCAAAGCGAATGTGGGTAACAACAGAATCATGTTTCTAACCTTTTACAAACATAAAACATAAGGTACAATAATTTCAGTGGGATATGCTAATACTTAGATGTAGAGTTCTGCACCAACCTGGTAATTCAATGCAACTATTATGAGAAATAACTGCTTGGAGGGTACAGGATGTAGCTTCTCACCATTATAGAATGCAAATTATACCTATGTATACTTCTGCAAAGCCACAGAAGTAATGGGAGAATGGGGTGATAACCGTATCAGCTTCTGGTGTAAATTGTAGTAATAACCTTCTGTCATATCAGATTCATTGAATGAGCGGAAACCAATAATTTCTCATCCTACCTCTGAATCTTCCTTGCTATTAGAGTCATTATCTGCCTTTCTCTATAATAGGCTTGGAGATGGTTTGGATAAAAATCTAGCAAGAACACATCTTGCTGCTTCTAATAAAGCCCGTGTTAGAAGAGTCCAGTTCAAGAACAAAGCATTATGTCTGTTTACCAAAGCTTGAGCATTCCGGTAGATGAAGATCTGGTGGGCTCAGACTGAAGGGGGCATAGGTCACTAGAAGCATACGTGCCCAGCATGGAGAAGGTCCTTAGGTTATATCACTGAGAAGAGATTTCAGCTAGCAGCCCTGCTAACTTCTCTCAGGGTTGGCAAATAAACTGAGTAGCCTGGCTACCTCAATATGTATCAACTAGCACTGATGATGTTACCTAGTTTGGGTAATGAAATGTCTGTAAGAAAACAAGCAAACTAAGAGAGCATTGAGGATCCTTCATAACTCAATATGGCCAGCTTTTCTTGATAGATGAAGAGATACAGAGAATAACCGTGCACTTCATTGTTGATATACATTGTCTTCAGCCCACATTTGTCCTTGCTTCCATGCATATACTCCACCCATTTTCTCCCTTATTCATATGATGTGAAGTTAATGGAAAATTTCAGCATCCCCTATAAAACTCAGGGAAGAATTCGTATAAAATTATTTGAGAATTGATATTTTCCATGGGTTGGCTCAGTTCCATGGCTTAGAGAAAATAATTTGGTCAGCCAACTTCAATGTAAAATTTAGACTGGATGGTGTAGGAAAGGGGTCTGCAACCTTAAACACTCAAAGAGCCATTTGTACCCGTTTCCCACAGAAAAGAAAACACCGGGAGCCACAAAACCCTTCCCATACCTGACTATTTCTTGAGCGGCCACAAAACTAGCATATGTAGTTGAATTAAATGTTCTGTTTTCTTCTGAAAGTTTTCTTTTCTTGGATTTATCCATGGTTGGCCTACCGGGGGTTGAAAAGCTCAATAAATCATGTGCCGGTGGGTGTCACACATTGGCGGTTGTGTATATTTTGAGTGACAGAGAGCCACAGCAGAGGGGTGAAAGAGACACATGTGGCTCCAGAGCTGCAGGTTGCTGACCCCTGGTATAGGAGAAGGATAGGCAGAGCCTGGGGGCAGAGTCAAGATAGTAATAAGCCTAGAGTTGTTATGTTTCCATGAATGGTTTAAGTCCAAAGTAGTCCTAGCTTTCTTGTGGAGTTGGTCTGGTTTAGAATAGAATAGAATAGAATAGAATAGAATAGAATAGAATAGAATA
>WNWU01000034.1:8763869-8817795 GCA_012654045.1 Ptyas mucosa
CCACTCCAGGGGAAGGATACTGCAAAATCCCCATTCCCTCCCCACTCTGGGGCCAGCCAGAGGTGGTATTTGCCAGTTCTCTGAACTACTCAAAAATTCCGCTATCAGTTCTTCAGAACCTGTCAGAACTTACTGAATTTTACCCCTGGAAACCATCACTTATTAATGTTAATTGGGACCAGAAACCTCAGTGACACAGTCGTAAGCAGCAACATCACGCGACCATACTTATAGTAGGAGTTCCGGCAGTCCCAGTTGCCATCATCAGGCAGATCCTGTGCAATTGCAGCATTATGTGCAACCATGTGATCACCATTTGAAATCTCATGCTGGCTTCCCCATTAACCTCGTTTGTGGGAAGCTGCCAGGGAACGTTGCAAATGATGATCATGTGATTGCATGATGTTGTAATGTTGTCATTGCAAGCCAATAACAACATTACTGCATCTTGCAATCACAGCTGGTCAGCAAGCAGTCCCTGAGCCCTCAAATCTCAGTCTCGTGACACAGAGACAAGATGATGACGTAAAGAAGCTCAGTGGCTTGATGATGCTGGAGAAGATCTATACTCTGGCAGTTTGAGTCTCAGCGCCACACGATGGAGTGAGCTCCTGTCACTTGCCTCAACTTTGGCCAGCCTAGAAGTTGGAAAGCATGTTACATGCAAGTAGGTGAATAGGTACCACTTTGGTGGGAAAAACACAGCGCTTTGAGCAGCAATACGAATTCAACTGAAGCAAGACCTACCTGAATCCAACACCCAAATATGAGTTGACATTGATGGTAGGAAAAGTCCCAGATGATCCTGCAGAACACAACCAAGCCTTTTGACTGTGGAGCTAGTTCATCCTTTGTGATGCACTCTGGATAGCATGCAAATATGAACAACTAGCAATCGTTAGCAGCCAAACAATTACTTTATATTAACATTGTAGGGTCTCCTGGCTAATGTAACATCACCAAATGCTTAATTAATATGATGACTGCTACTATGAAGACCTGTCGTAACTACCCCTTATTCAGTGCTGTTGTACTTTCAAATGGTCCCAAATGAATCAATGTTAAACAAGGACGACGTGTGTGGAATTCAAAATGTCATATATATATATATGCCATTTGAGTTGTAATGACTTTAAAATAGAGATCCAGGGAAGCCTAGACCATCAAATCTAGCCAAGGCAAACATTAGACGGTAGCAAAGAGGTATAGAAAATGTAATATCTTGTTGCCACTTAGTGGTCATCCAGATCTTTTCAGTCCTCATCCAATAGCTTTAGTCCAACGATTCTTAACTTGATGAACTAAAGTTAGCTATCCGAAAGCTTGAGGTGAATAACCTGCCCTCCTCCTGGCGCCTGCCATTTTTCAAAGCCTCTTTCCCTTCCTGCTCCATCCAAGTGGCATTGCCCAGAAAATTCTGCCTTAGCAATATAAACGGATTTGCTTCCTTTTGTAGCCAGCCTATTGTTATAGCTGATTAGGATTGTGATTGTGAAAGTCCGTGTGTGAAAAGATGCATCAGACACGATCCAGGTATTTCGTTATATTTTATTCATATGTAATTATGATATTGTACAACCTCCTAAGAGTTATACGTCCGTAACAATATCCTCAATTTTTGAAGACAACAGATAAATAATAGAGAGGAGGAATATCATTAATTCAGAATGAAATTAGGGGTCGGGAAGCTGTATCTTGGGACACAGCCAGAAAAAGTTAAGAACCCTTGGTATAATTAAGCCATACTTGGCAAACTACAGTAAGATTATTAGAAATCCCTTCTGTTCCTCCTTGAATTAAACCCGAGTTTAAAGGGAAGAAGAGCATCAACTGAAAGGCAGGATCAGAGATTGCTGACTTCAGGATGTACATATCAGCGTACAGAGGAACATAAGAAAGGGAAGAGAAAGGAGTTTGTAATGGAACTATTTGGAACTTTCATGTTATACATGTTGACAGCCACAAGACTACTCTATGCACAGAAATGGAAGGTCACCTCAATCCCCACAATGGACGAATGGCTGCAAAAATTGATGGAGTTAAGAGGTGGCTATAAATTGACTGCTTTGATCAAAGAAAAGAAAAATAAAAATACTTTTATTTCTACTTGGAAACCGCTTCTAGACTTTGTGTTTGAGGTGGGGAAAAAAAAGGTTTTTTTGGTAGGTTAAAACCAGCACTCAGAAATCGGTTGACGGTCAAGGCACCGCTGCAAAAATTGTCACATGATTGTGATAGCTGCCACTCATCCAAATAGGGAGAGCTGCATTCTGTACCAACTGCATTTTCCAAGATCTTTTCAAAGGCATCCCTATTTTTAGTGTATTGGAAGAGGTATTTGTAACAAAGAAATATAAAAATAATATTTTTCTGCTCTGTTCCTCTCTCTCTCTCTCTCTCTCTCTCTCTCTCTCTCTCTCTCTCTCTCACACACACACACACACACACACACACACACAGAGAGAGAGAGAGAGAGAGAGAGAGAGAGAGAGACGGAGGGAGGGAGGGAGGGAGGGGGAAAGAGAGAGAGAGAGAAATTCACTCAGGACTTGTGGCCCGTTGGCTGCCAGCTGAGCTAGCAGCAGAACTTTGGTGGGTTCCTCCCGGTTCAGCCCAGTTCTCCCAAGCCAGCAGTGGTGACGATATGACATCACCGAACCAGTTCTGCCCCCCCACCCCCCACCCCCCGCATTATTCTTACCTTTTATTTGGCCCCACCCCCAATCTATTGCTGCCTCCTGAGTCCCAGCAGATGGCTAGAGGGAAAAAAACAGTTTAAACTCTTGCCGCAGGGCTTCAAAGGGCCGCCCTACAGCTGATCAGTGGTAAAAGAAAACAAATGAATAGATCATGCCTGCAAAAATAAATGGGTAGACCAGTGCCTGCAAAAAATAAATGGGTAGATCGGTACAGCTCTGCAAGCAGTTAAAAGCCTGATAGACCAGTACCTCTGCTAAATCCTAAAGAATTGTCACATGACCATCAAGCCACACTCACAAAATAAGCCACGCCCACAGAAAGGTAATGAAAAAATTTAGAACCCACCCCTGGAGCAGAGTAAGATGAGGAAGAGATTGAAGGGGAGCCTGGGCCAGCTTTGGAGCCTTTGGAAGGCTCTGATAAGGAAACAGCATCAAAGGCAGAGCCGAGGCCTTCTGTCCTACCCCAAGTGGAGAGGGAGCTGTCTTCGGGAGCTGAGCTGAGTGAGAGGGAGGAACAGATGGGGCCCATCCCAGATGCGTGTATGCATAGAGAGGAAAGGAGAGGAGAGCAAAGGAAAGCAATAAGCCGGGTCTCAGGAAAAAGCAGACATACACGCTAGCCAGCCCCTAATAGTAGGGGTTTGGGAGGGGCCAGTTGTCACAGACAACCATTTGTTTTCTAGCATACAGCAAACAATTTGGATTCCTTGGCCAGGACCAGGTTTGTTGGGACTGATCACGTTTGGTTTTTGTTTATCCACGTGAATAAAAGACTATCCCTGCCCTGTTTTGAAAAGGGGGTTGTTTTACTCGCGTAATAAGCAGCTATCATTACTTGCGAAGGCTGGTTGAGAACACTCAGCTCTATGTCTTCTCTAACCTGAAATTGGAATTTGTACTACAGGAAATTACAAATCTTTCCAATAGAGAGTTGTGATATTTTGATCAGTATGGAGCTGGCCAGTCAACCAGCTAATATCTGTCAAGAAAATGGGATATTGGCTCCTATTGACCACCTTTTGCTTTCTGAAGGTTCATCTGTAGCAACTGACATGTGAATAATATGCAGCGCCATGCAATCTTCTTTTAAGGATTTTCTTTTGCTCCTACGGCAACTGCTGATAAATATAGTACACCTGATTTATACTCTACGGGGCGTCCAGGCTGAGCGGTCTCAAATGAAAGAGGGCATGTAGTGTGAGCCAGGAACAGTGAAAGGGGTGGGGAAAGATGTGGCTTTTTCCTCCTTCCCTCTGTTTTATTCACTCTGTCACCTTCTTCTACTACTTGGTCCTTTGCCCAGTATATATATATATTTTTTGCTCCGGCCAATCCTGAAAGGTACGAACTGCCTTAGTTAAAAAGAGCCCTTTGCTCACCAAAATCAGCAAGACAATCTCAACTGAAAGAACTCCTGTGGGCTCAGAATCAATGGATCCTTTGACATTTGATGTAGAATTCTTGAGCAAGACTGGATTAAACACACACACACACACAGAGAGAGAGAGAGAGAGAGAGAGACAGAGAGAGAGAGAGAGAGAGAGAGAGAGAGAGGTGGCCTTTCTGACCTGTTGATGATCGCTTTTTAGGATTAGGTTCTTAAAAATGGTCTTAACTCTGTTGAGAGCCTTTTAATTTATTCATTTGTTTTAATTTTTCACCCTGACACAATGTGAGCTGCTGAAACACAGATTTTTGGTTTCTTGAGGCTGATGCTTATTCAGAACATGACATAGCCAATATTTGTAAATTAGCTTCCCCCTCTTGTTCCCAGCAAAAAAGGGATGGATGGCTTGGTGTACAGGTATGGGTCGATCTGTTGCTGATCTACTGCACTGAGCCATGCAACCATGTCTTACACTGTCTTCTTTCTGAGCAAAATGTTGGTAGTTATTCTGACTCCACCCACATCTTATTCTTTGCACCCAAAGACCCAAATCTAAACACGAGACTTTATTTTTTGAAACTCTAGAATTTTTTAAAAATGCCACAAAATAATCTTACATATTTTCTCTTTTATTTAGAAACACTAATATCTGGTAGAGTATTATGATGCATGCCCTACTTTGCTACAATGGATACCGTCTGCTATGTATACCAGATGTTTTCAAATACTGAATCCAAACTGTAAGCCAGATCCTGGATGATGGTGTGCAGATACATTTAGCAAGTAGTGCAAAGCATCATTTCTATTCTTGCAACATAAATATTCCTCTGATCAGGAGTTCTTTTTTGTGTATCACGGGCCCAAAACTCCCCTTTCTCAGAAAAATGCATTTAAATGCATGTAATAGATATTGACTCTGTTACAAAGGAAAACCATTAGCCTCAAATGCATTTATCAGAATATCAAATCAAGTTTATTACAGTCAAAGGACAGAGATCAGAACAAATAAAAACACTCAAGGAATATCCAGTTAAAAATTCTAGAATAAAATAATAAATAACAGATAAAATCTACATTAAAATCACAAGTTGGCATCCAATCTGTCAGTTAGACATTCACATACTATATTATAATATCAATCCTTAAACTGTGAGGCCCATAGTCATTAAATGTTGAAATGCAAAAGAGTAGTAATGCAAAAGGGTTTGCTACATTAGTTGTATAAAATGGCTATGGTGGATTAATCACGTGTTTCCGACAAATTCCCAGTGCTGCTGCGCAGAATCCAGCCACCTCTTATCAGAATATTAAGAATAACAAATGATAAATGTCCTTCTTTATTAAACTATTAACAACTCAATAGTCTATTGAAGGGTCTAATAATTTTAGATAGTGAGATATATTCAGGGGTGGGCTGCTACGGGTTCGCTCGGGTTACGGCCAATTCGGAGAACCTCCAAATCCCACCCCTGGCTGGCTCCTCCCACCCCGCCCCTCCCAGGAGTCTCCACGTTTTGGATGCAAGGTAAGTGCAGGGCCCGAGCGGAAGCTCGGGAAGGGGGAAAAACGGGCTTCCCGGAAGTTCCGGAAGGCCAGGAATGGGGCCGTTTCCGGTCTCTGGAGCCCGAGGTAGGCAGTTTTCGCCCTCCCAGAGGTTCAAGGAAAGCCTCCGGAGCCTGGGGAAGGAGAAAACACCCCCCACTTGGTGCAGGTGGCCGACTGGGCCACGCCCACCATGGCCATGCCCACCCAGCAACTGGGCACAGAACCAATTGCTGAAATTTTTGAAGCCCACCCTTGGATATATTGAAGTTAACTTTTAGGGATTATAAATTACTTCGTCGTCGAGGTCCATTATTGAATGATAAGCTACATTTCAATTAGAATTTAGGGAAAATATAGTATATTTTTTCCCCTGCTCCAAGTTCATAGAAACTCTGAAACGTATCCACAGACCCCTACATAATCTGTGGCCATCTGTTAGGAACCTTTACTCATTCTATTTTTTGTCTCATACATTCTACACTGCTAGTTCTTCATGCCAAATCACAGCCCAGCAGCTCTATCAGGGGGAGAGGCATCCCTCTTGCTTTTGATACCTCGGTACTCAATGTTAATTGGTTCCAGGAGGTGCAACAAGTACCAAAAACAATTAGTACCGAACAATTTTTTCCCAAAAGAAACAATGTAATGAGTCACATGGCAGATGACACTGATGCATTCTAGCTTGTGTGTTGAGTACCAAACAAACAATGAGTACTGGGACAAAATATTCACGTCAAAACTCATCACGTACCAAACTTGATGAGTTTCAAAGCAGTTGAGCACCAAAGTACCGCTGTATATGTACAACATAATCCCTGACCTCTTTTAGTTGAAGAATATATTAGAATAATGCAAGAAGGCATACTTATTAAAAAAATAAAATCAGATATCCACTATATTTTTCCCAAAGGGCAGAAAGAAACAAGTCACTATGTTTCCAGTATACATCCTGGGCAGCGGTGAAATCCACTTATCTTCGCTACCGGTTCAGGAATGGAAGTACGCGCTCCTCTTCTGCGCATGTGCATAGGGTCAAAAATGGAACATAATAACATCTCAGCAGGTGGGCGGAGCCTTCCGCCACCGGCGCTACTGGTTCGCGCCAGCTGGATAGATCTGGCTAGTTTTCACCGCTGATCCTAGAACCATAAGAGGCCTTAAGTTGTGGCTCCCAGCTGCAAAAGGTTTATCTTTTATTTGGATTCTTTCTATGACCCACCCAGGAATGTTGCAACTCCATTCCTTACATTCATATGGCAGTCATGAAGTGCATTTCATCATTATTGAAAAGAAAGGCAGAAATAGGGCTATAGGTTACTCTATCCTCAAATGTCCGTTGTATAGAATTCTCATCCTTGTGAATGTATGCATGTTTTAGGCCACATGGTAGCTGCTATACTACGGCTCCTAGTATCACTCACCATTGCACATGATGACTTTTTGCTGTTTGGGAGTTCAGCAAATCTGGAAGGCTATAGGCTCCCAACCTCATTTAACTCTGCCCTTTTACATAAATGTTATTCTCTACCAAGAATAGTACTATACTTGGTATACCAAATGCTCTACCAAGAAAGAGTATTAAATCTAACTCATCAAAAATGAAAGAGTACATTGACCCAGTCTCCTATGTGATGTGCTTTAAGATATTACATTTGGACTGCCTTTTTCTCTGCTGGGTTGCCTGGAATTAATTTTCTTAAATCGGTTCTTGCAGTTACTTTGGGAATTTTCACTCCAGGCCGTAGCCCTACATGAAGTAAGAACAAAAAACAGGAGGAAGGTTAACAAAATGGTAGGATGACATCAACAACAGTAACGTAAGATTGGAAAGAGGAGACAAGATCAGGTCAGATATTCATGGAGAAGTAATTTAATAAATAAAAGTAATCTATTCCTTTCACAGAGAAATAATTGTTCCATAGCTTTTTTTTTTCTATTATTTTTGCTTGCACAGACCTAGCCTGCATCTCCACTCATCATATTATATTTGATTGAAGCAGTAACTAGGACACCACAGGATGCTTCAGTAATTTACTGCCAGTAATTTACTACCCAAATCTGCAGAATACAAAATATGCTCCTGGGGAATAGTGCACAGTCTGAAAGTGCTGGTAGTAATGAAACATAGTAAGTTGCATTGCAATAAAATCCTTCCGTTCCACACAATAATTTAGCTGGACTAGAGAATTAAACCCTAACTTCAGAGACAGTGTTCCTTTTGAGATTTTCCATGGCCAATAAGCTCCCTCACCCCCTCACCCCACCAAAAAAATTCCACATTATTTTGTTTGCAAAAACCAGCAAACTTTTAGCGCCCACCTGTAGCTTCTCAACTGGAACAGTAATTTTCAGTAATTGAAGTTACCAAGTACAACAGGCTGAAGTCCTGAGACGATAGCACACCAGGTCAGAAAAATGAGTCTTGAGGTGTTACTGCACTTCAGAATGAAGAAAGATTTTCTGTGTCATGTAAAAAGAACACTTCCTGCAAATAAAATAAAAACTAGCACCATAGTGAAAGAGATTTTGTCCCTCTCTTTTGACATGCTAGATTTACTAGATTTATCTACCGTATTTTTTGGAGTATAAGATGCTCCGAAGTATAAGATGCACTTAGCTTTTGGGGAGGAAAACAAGAAAAAAAAATCTGCTTCTGCCTCCCAGCAATTTGCCTCCTTGCAGCAAACAGCCTGCTTCAGTTTCAGCACAGCTTGATTAGCACAAGCAGCTGATTGTTGGTTGGATCATGGATCAGCTGTTTCAGGCTGCAGGGATAGCCATAGCTTATTGCCGCCTCCGCGCGCCCCATTTTCGGCCTCTGCATCCAGTTTTCAGCCTTCACATGCCCTGTTTTTGACCTCCGCACACTCCATTTTCCGCCCGTTCCAGGTAGTAGGGATCAGAATGGGCAGAAAATGGGGCACGCAGAGGCCAAAAACAGGGCACGCAGAGGCCAAAAATGGGACATGGAGGCCGAAAATGGGGTGCGTGGAGGTGACAATAGGCAATGGCAATCCCTGCAGCCTGAAACAGCTGATCCATGATCCAACCAACAATCAGCTGCTTGTGCTAATCAAGCTGTGCTGAAACTGAAGCAGGCTGTTTGCTGCAAGGAGGCAAATTGCTGGGAGGCAGAGGCCAAAGGGTGGGGGCTGGTGGGTGGGCAGGGCTACATTCGGTGTATAAGACGCACCCAAATTTTCACCCTCTTTTAGGGGGGGGGAAGTGTGTCTTATACTCCAAAAAATACGGTAATCATCTTGTGAAGTTTTTCTTTAATGCAAAGGTTCTCACTCATTTTTGATCAGATTCGCTTTTTATCTTCCAAACACAGCACTCTAGATATGGGTCACTTCATCTCCTAGAAATCCTAAAAACTCATGGATACTGGCAATAAAAAGGGGGTCTCTCTCTGATATTCATGAGAGAGCCAATTTGATGTAGCGGTTAAGGCATTAGGCCACAAACCAGGGGACTGGGAATTCTAGTCCCATCTTAGGCACGGAGCCAACTAGGTGACTTTGGGCCAGTCTCTCTCAGCCCTAGGAAGCAGGCAAGAGCAAATCACTTCTGAAAAACCTTGTCAAGAAAACTCCAGGAATTTGTCCAGGTAGTCTCTGAAAGTCAGACATGATTGAATGGAAGACAAAAAGTATGAGCAGAGAAAGGCTGTGATCTACTCCAAGGTCACTATCACCCTCTTATTCTAGGTGGTAATAAAAATCTCAAAGATGTCATAGATGTCACTCACTTTGCTTGCACGTACTCCACAACATCTATTATGAAAGATTTGAATGGCTATACTTTATAGGTTCAAGATGCATTTACATGTAGCCCAGAGATGGGTTCTACTTACCTTTACTACCGGTTCGCAACAGGACCCCCTGTGCACAATTGATTCTGCGCATGCGCAGAAGCTTCCTGATGACATCTGGATCGGTGGGCGGAGCCTCCCGCCGGTTTTACTACCAGTTCTTACGAACTGGTCCGAACCGGGAGCAACCCACCACTGATGTAGCCTTGACTTAAAGACTACAACTGAGCTCCAAATTTCTTTTGCTAAGCGAAACAGTTGTTAAGTGAGTTGTGCCCCATTTTACAAGCTTCCTTGCCACAGTTGTTAAGTGAATCACTGTACTTGTTTCAGTTGGTAACAAAGTGGTTAAATGAATTGGGCTTCCCCGTTGACTTGGCTTGTGAGAAGGTGGCAAAAGGTGATGGCATGACCCAGCAACCATCATAAATATGACCCAGTTACCAAGCATCCGAATTTGGATCACATGACCATGAGGGTGCTTGCAATGGTCGTAAGTCTATTTCTTTCAGTGCTGTTGTAACTTGAAATGGTCAATAAATAAATGGTTGTAAATCAAAGAGTATCTATATTCATTCAGTGAATTAAACAGGATTGTGCAGGAGGGAGTTACTTGTTCTTTTAATTTGTAATCGTTAGTAAGAGCACAGCTATTGGAAGTGGTCACTTATGCATCTTCTGTCTCCATGAGAAGTCTCGTTTCTCAAGTCCAGTACACATCACCAAGCAATACAAACAGTGGTGGGATTCAAATAATTTAACAACTGGTTCTCTGCCCTAATGATTTCTTCCAACAACCAGTTCACCAAACTGCTCAGAAAGTTAACAACCGGTTCTCCCAAAGTGGTGCGAACTGGCTGAATCCCACCACTGAGTAGAAATACTTGTGGGTTCTTGCAAGGGCCACAACATTCCTTTTTTGGAAGCAGCTAAAGAATTGCCTTTTTTATTTAACATTGCTCAATTTAGAAAGCAATTGAAGTATCAAGGTATCTCCTTTTAACAGATAACTTATAATACAGGCAAATTGACTTTTTTTTTTCCAGCTCAAGGACACAGATCTGGGCAAATACAGCAATCCAAATAATTGCCAGCAGGGGTGAAATCTACTTACCTTCCCTACCAGTTCGGAAGTGCGCGCGCCTTCATCATGTCTGATTTTTGTACCCTCTGCGCATGCGCAAAGCCTTCTGCGCATGTGCAGAGGGTCTAAAACGGGTTACTTCCTAGTTAAAACCAGGAAGTAACGATGTCCGGGCAGGTGGGCGGAGCCCCACGCTGCTGCCGCTACCAGTTCATCGAACCACGCGCCGCCATTGCTACCGGTTCACGCAAGCCAGACAGAACCGGCAGGATTTCACCACTGATTGCACCACAGGTGGCAGAAAAGTGATATATAAAATTCTAACTCTTGGCTGCCATCTAGTGGGCATTGGTATTTGCAGCTCTCTTAATCCCAGAATTATGAGTATGAATGCTATCCAAAATGTCTGACAAGGAGGAATTCTCTGCCTATTTACCATTTTGGCTTCCTTGGTTACTCTTTTTTCTGATCAGGTTAACTGATCACTTTCCAAAACAAAATCCTTTCTAAAAACCAATAGCCATCTACCACCTTAATTTTTGAGAATGCCAAAAGCCAGAGCCTATATCTAGGTTAGAAAAAGCTAGATGACCACAAGAAGGCAGCAAGGGGCACAGTGGTTTACATCCTTTTGTTGCTACCTAATAGTCATCTAGATTTTTACAGCTCAGAGATGCTGCTCCCAATTCTTCTCCTTTAATTGTTTTAAAATTAAAATAATAAAATTAGATGAGGTGGTGAGATTGGTGCCAGTTGAGACATTAATGAACGAATTGATGCCCGCAAGCACCACATACAGAAGCTTACCTTTGGTTCTAAACTATGTCTCTTGCAAAATATGCTGCAAAGGCAATTTTAAGAATAGAAAGTATAAAACAGAATAGCAGGAAAATAATAATTTCAATGTCCTGCCATGCAAACACTTAGACCTGAATAGTTACTTTTGCAATCTACCTCATGTTGTTTTTACTAGCAGTTAGTACAGGTGAAAGTAGCATACTCAGCAACCTTGCTGGCCTCCATTTCTTACGAAGAGATAAAAGCACTGCATTAACTTTAGAAAATTGGGGGAATCAGTTTGACAAACCTCTGCTCTGATTCTCCTTGAAACTTGAAGGCTGAAAGAGAACCACGAACGGTGTACAACAAAAGTTGCTTTGGTCGTTCAGCTCCAAAGAGTCCATCATGATTTCTAGGCTTAAGTCTCATTGTTGTGTATCATTTAGGAGGGAAAGGAGAGATTTTTTCATACAGGAACAGGAGTTGTCTTAAAAGGGAAACTGCCTTTCCAACAGATAGATGGTTTTCTTTCATTTATAGGCTGCAATAAAAGGGAAATAATAAAAAGGACGTCATATGTCAAAGGGACCATTCCCATGACAGAGCAACAAGCAGTACATTTCACCAAGAGGTCCCAAAGTGGGGTGGCAAATGACTAAATGTGTTCACAACCCTCCAGTACCCTTTACATATTTGTGCAGGGTATTCTCTGAGCCTGGGAATCGAATAGATGCTTGCAGAACATTGCAGAATAAGAACACATAGATATTCTGATTGTATAACGGGCTGCCAATTTCCTTTTAAATCAAGAGCTAATTAGAAAAAATTCAAAATCTCCAAAGAGGACCCAGACTAAGATAGTCACTGATAAAAGGGTGGTTGGGGTGGTGGTGTTAAAATGCAGAGACAGTTTTGAAAATTGTACTCAAACTCCTAAGATTAACCAAGAAATCAAGATTCTCGTACTCTCATCAGTCAAGCTTCTGGCCAACGAAAAGAGGACTATGTTTGAAAACGGTCCACTTAAGGATCAGACTACATACAGTCTATTAAACATGGATTTTTTAAAAAAGTCCTGATTCACATTCTTCATTTCTGTCACGAGTATTTTCAGGGTTGCTACGGCTACATGATTAGCCACAAAAGAGGTATGGCCTCAATCAACCCATCTGCTGTAAGCAATTACCTGCAAGCCTTCCCCGCCCTAGATAATTGCAGGTTTGCTCACAATATAAGCAAGGACCTTTCGGCTTGCTACTTGGGCCTTGACAATCGGTCAGGCCTGATCCAGCTAGTGTTTACTGCTGGAAGAAGACTGCAGAGCTCAGCACGATGCTGTAGAAGGGAGGAGATGCAGATAAGGACTCCAGACACCGGCTGCTGAGATACTCCCACAGATGCTTGTGTTTTTGCTGTTTTAAGCACACAAGCCAACGGTTAGGTTGTGCTGGAAATTCTTCTCCACACAGACCCTCAAGTCACGTTGGTGCTTGAACTGCTTTTATTCTCAGGAGACTTTTTTATTGTGAAGTCTTCGCTGCTGCCCTTTGTTTGCCTTGATGATGTGTCGACACCAAAGACGTCCATCTTTGTATTAACCTCTGTTTCTTGTGAATTCTTTTTGGTGTTGTGGAGAGGAATCTAGGGAGATAGCCTGGCTTCACATACCCAGATAAGACTTTGCTTTTAATGTGGTTTTTAAAGGCACAGTGTCTTTTTAAGTATTTTAAATTAAATTATATATTTATTTTTATTTTTATTTTTTATTGAAAAAGTTTTAACAATACAAATTTTCCCCCTTTCCCCCCCCCTCCCTAGCCACACATTGTAAAATACATATAAAAACAATATATAAATCCTTCCCGTCCCCACCCTAACCCTCCCCCTCCTCCATCTTCCCTCCCCCCCCTTGACTTCCATTATATGCAATATTAATATTCCCAAACAATATATATGTTATTCAAACTTCCATATCTTTTTTTCTATATTTACTAACATACTAACATAATCATCTCAGCTAAAAGCGATATAATATTTTCTAGTCTGATACTTATTCTGTACGTACTCAATCCATAATTTCCATTCCTGTATATACTTCTCATGCGTCTGGTCTTTTAAAAAAGCTGAAACCTTTGCCATTTCTGCAAATCCAGCCATCTTTTGGGTCCATTGGTCAACAGTCGGTAAAACATCACTCTTCCAATGTTGGGCAATCAACAACCTAGCTGCTGTCACCATATACAAAATCAATTTAGTTTCACCCAGTGTAAAGTCTTTAACTATACCCAGTAAAAAAAATTGCGGAGAAAATTGTATTTTTTTCTTTAAAACATTTTGCATAACCCACCAGATTTTTATCCAAAAAGCCCTCACTTTCCTGCAAGTCCACCAGATGTGATAATATGTAGCATCTAAACAATCACATCTCCAACATTTTGGCTGTACATTAGGGTACATGCAAGACAATTTCTTGGGGTCTAAATGCCATCTATAAAACATTTTATAAAAATTTTCTCGTAAATTTTGTGACTGAGTAAATTTAACGTTCTGAACCCATATTTTTTCCCATGTTTCCAACATAACTGGTTGAGAGAAATTTTGTGCCCATTTAATCATACAATCTTTAACTAGCTCATTTTCTGAGTCTCTTTTTAACAGAACATTATAAACTCTCTTAATATGCATTGGACCTGTCCGCTTTATCTGTTCAACCAATTCTACTTCATATTCCATTAAACCAGTTTGTTGATCTTCTTTCCATCTCATCTGTAATTGATTATACTGCAACCAAGTCAATGATTTCCCTTCTTCCAACAGCATATCCAAAGTCTTCAATCGCCACCTGCCCTCTTCAGAGTAAAGTAACTCTTTATATAAGAAACCCCCGAGTGACTTAATATTTGTATTCCACATGGTATCAGCGAGATCCAACCAAAATGGAATCTTATAATCCCAATTAGTTCGGTGCCTTCTCCAGACTCTCAGCAAAGCATTTCTAAGTAGATGACTGTTAAACACTTTGTCCACTTTATTATCATAAAACAAATATGCATGCCATCCCCAAACCAGGTCATGACTTTCTATATTCAACAAGTCAGTCTTAGTTTTCCCAAACCAATCACTTAATTGTATCAATGCAGTTGCTTCATAATATAGTCGAAGGTTTGGGAGTTTAAGACCACCTCTCTCACGAGTATCTTGCATTATTTTCAGTTTAACTCTTGGTTTTTTATCATTCCAAATAAATTTGTTCAGTCCTTTTTGCCATTCTAGCAATGGTTTATCTGATTTAAGCACCGGTATCATTTGAAATAAAAAGATCAGTCTAGGTAAAACATTCATCTTTACTGCTGATATTCTTCCAAGCAGTGATAACTGCAGTTTCTTCCAGTTTTGCATATCTTTTTGTATCTTTTGCCACAGAACCTCATAGTTATTTTGAAACAGTTTAGCATTGGAGTCTGTGATTTGTACTCCTAAATATTTGACCTTTGAAACAATATCAAAACCTGCCGTTCTTTCCAATTCCTTTTTTTTGCTCTCTGTCAAATTTTTGACAATCATTTTAGTTTTCTTCTGATTCAACCTAAAACCAGATACCATGCCATAATCTTCTATGATATTTTTCATCTGGATTATTGAATTCATAGGTTGTGATAGGGTAACAACCAGGTCATCTGCAAATGCCTTAGTTCTGTAGTCCTCTTGCCTTATAACTATTCCAGTCAAGGAATTCGAATCCCGTATTGCGTTGAGTAAGACTTCTAAAGTTAAAATAAATAATAACGGGGATAATGGACAACCTTGTCTGGTGCCTTTTTGTATGTTGAAATTCGATGTTAAACATTCATTAATAATAAGTTATGCATATTGTTCTTGATAGATTGCACCAATCGCTTGTATAAACCTCTCCCCCAAATCCATTTTTTCCAGAGTCTTAATTATAAAGTTCCAATTCACTCGATCAAAGGCTTTTTCCGCATCCAAAAAAACCAGCACTGCAGAGATCTGTTTATTCTTATCTAGATAGTCCATTAAGTCTATAACTTGCCTAACATTCTCCTTCATATATCTGCCTTCAATAAATCCTGCTTGATCATGATGAATTATCTTTTGAATAACTGGCATCAATCTGTTGGCTAGTACTTTTGCAAAGATTTTATAGTCTGTGTTTAATAAAGATATTGGTCTATAATTTTCTGGTTTCTTAGGACCTGATTCTTCTTTCGGAATCAATGAAACAAAAGCTGTTTTCCATGAGGAAGGTATCTTACCTCCTAGTTGTATGTTACAAAATAAATCTTTAAGATGCTGAATCATTTCTTCCTGTAAAGTTTTATAATAAATTGCAGTTAAGCCATCCGTCCCTGGAGCTTTAGCTGTTTTTAATTGTTTTATAGCAAAACTGATCTCTTCCACTGTTATCAATTGTTCCAAGCTTTTCTTTTGAGTCGTTGAAATTTTTAAAATTCTCTTGTTTTCTAAATATTCATCTATGGTAATATTCTGTATCTCATCTTTAGCATATAACTTAGTATAATATTCCAAAAAGGCTTTTTTAATTAGATCTTGTTGATAAACTTCTTTATCAGCATATTCAGTACTGTCAATAATTCGTGTCGATGCTTGTTTCCTCAAAGTATACGCCAACCACCTGCCCGGTTTGTTAGCATTGGAAAAGGTATTATGCTTTGCAAATTGTAAGTTAGTTGCCGTTTGGTCTGCTATAAGCATTTGAAATTGATCCTTCAAAAGTTTTATAGCCATTTGTAATTTTCCGTCTGTTGGTTTTTGTATCAATTGTTGTTCTTTCTTTTTTATCTCAGATTCCAATTGTAGTCTTTTCTTCTGCTGATTCTGCCTGTGTTTAGAATTCATTTGAATTAGTACTCCCCGCATATATGCTTTACCTGCATCCCAAACTGTTTCAATAGGGGTAACTTTGTTCAAGTTAAGTTTAAAAAACTCCTTTAAATGCTTTTTAAGTTCAACTATATTTTTTTCATATCTAAATAGATTCTCATTTACTCTCCAGGATCTTCTTTCTCTTTTGCCCATCTCGATTTCCATCCAGACCGGACTGTGGTCAGTCAAAGTCCTAGGAAATATCTTTATTTTCTTTACTTTAGAGAGTAGATTAGAAGTTAAGAGAAAAAAGTCTATTCTGGAAAAGGATTTGTGCCTGTCTGAGTAAAAAGTAAAGTCCAATTCATTTGGGTTTCGAATTCTCCAAATATCTTTCAGTTCCAAATCCTCTTTCAGTTCAAAAAAAGCTTGTGGTAATTTATTCCCTATTTTAGCCGTGGTTTTTTTATCCAATCTAGGTTGGATTACTCCATTCCAGTCGCCCATTATTATAATGTTTGAATAGTCCCAATCCAGAATTTTTAAATGAAGTAACTTGTAAAAGTTTTCCTGCTGTTGATTTGGGGTATATATTCCAACCAGCAAAATTGGTCCACCATCTGTAATAACTTCAATTGCAATATATCTTCCATCTTTATCTGCTTCTATAATTTTAGCTACAAGTCTCTTATTTATATATATCACCACTCCATTCTTCTTTTCCAGATTTGAAGCAGCAAATTGTGTTCCCAATTTTGAATTTATCAAGTATTTCTGATCTTGCAATTTTACATGAGTCTCCTGTAAACAAATAACATCATTATGAAATTGTCTCAAATAGTGAAGTATCTTCCTTCTTTTTTGCGGAGAATTCAATCCGTTAACATTCCAAGACAAAAATTTAAGTGCCATTTGACCCTGTCTGAAGTTTTGAGAGCAATTGTTGAAGATTCTCTCCTACGGTAGCAATCTTCGGTTTAGCTCCTCCCATGACTTCAGCTTGCTGCTTATCTTTAGGTCTTTTCTCACGCTGTGGCTTTATATATTCTTGCTGCTGTTGCTTCATTTGTTTAGACATTGCTCTGGTTATGCGTTGCTCTTCCACTTTGGATGTTGTTACTTCCAAAGCCATCGCCTCCTCTGTGATGGTTTTAGACATTTCTTCCAAAGGAGAAGCTTCGAATGGTGCAAAAGGGTCAACCACAACACCACCTACTGCTCCCATTAATTCTCTTGCCTCCCTTTGCGACTGCCTTATTTGTGCTTCTGTTTCTTGATCAATCTCAGCTTGTAATTGAGCTTCCTTATCTATTGGTGAAGATGTGCGTGGAGGAGGAGAGCCCGCTTTCAAAACGTTGTAATAAAATTCTTCTGCTTTTTCAATAGTGTTAAGGCGGTATCTCACTCCTCGCAGCCTGAGTATTACACCTATTGGCGCATCCCACCTGAATTGTATGTTCTGTCTTTTCAATTCTGCCACCAAAAATCCAAAATCCTTTCTATCTCTTAACATTTTAGGTGGTAATTCTTTAAAAACTCCAATCTCATTTCCATCAACTTGAACTGTTGTAACAAAAGAATTTTGCAAGATTTCATTTCTCATTCTTCTGTCTGTAAAATATATAACCACATCTCTAGGCAGTTGTCTTTGTACCGCCACACGAGAATTAACTCTGTAGACCTTGTCCATCTTACACAAGACCAGATCTGGTTCCACTTTCAACATAACTGCCAAAGCCTCTGCACAAATTTTCCTAAGATCTTCCCTGGTGTTCTCTTTTACACCTCTCAGTCTGATAGCATATTCCATTGATCGGAATTGCATCATAGTAATCTCATTTTGCATTTTTTGTGTAACTTCTTCAATTTCTATAATTTTTGAGTCAGAAGCTCTAAATTTGGTCTCCATCTCTGAGGCAAGATTCTCCACTTTTTTATCAATCTGCAACACTACCTCAGACAGACCTTTAACCACTGTTTGAATATCTTGTTTAACTGATATTTCTCTTGAACCATTCCTTTGACCTCCTTCTCTGATCTTTGAATTTCTTTAATAATAAGATCATATTGACCTTCTTCCTTTGTCTGAGATTGCAACTGCGCTGTTTGAGGCTGTTTCTGTTTATGTGTGGGGGAGCCCTCCCCCGGTTGCTTTGTTGCCATTTTACCTCTTAAGGATCTTCCTTTTCCACAAACTCTAGCAACTTTTCCCAAAAAGTTCTCCAGATTCAATCAGGTCTATAAAAGTCAATTGGTATTTTTATTTTATTTTATTTTGTTTTTTGGATACTTCTGCCTCTTCCAGCCGGATTTGTTACTTTAAAATGTAGCCGGATACAATGATCAGATTACTTTCGCTTTCAGCTTTCTCCACTGAAAACAAGCGCCATTTTTTTCCCCCTTTCTCAGAGCCAGATTACTTTCACTTTAAGAACTCTTTAAAATAGTCCAAAAAGCTTCCAATACTTGCTGTTTAGTGAGAAGTTTGAAATCTTCCTTATTTTTCGTTGTTATTGGTAGTGTTGCCGCGCTGTCTTGTTCTGCTTTGAAGCAGAGTTTCCCAGTCGTCCGGAGCTTCAGCGGGGTGGATAGGGAGTCCCACCCTGTTAACTCCCCAGAAGCAGGAAAAGCTTTCTGGGGGTCTCACAGGGGACTCTACCTGCAGCCGCCGGCTCTCCTCACAAGCACCTCAAGTCTCGGAGTCTTTCGAGCCGTTTCAATTGCCGAAACGGCTCTTTTACGAGCGATCGGGCTGGCAGTCTTCAAAGGACCGTCCGCGACAGCTAACGGCAACAGCGGAAGTCAAATTATATATTTATTCAAGGCTCCTTTGTCGACTTTATTTCAATCCCAGTACATTTGCCCATGAGCTGGTTCGCAGTCCGGGGTACCCCTCAACCCCACACCCCACAATTTCCTTTGAAAAAGCAGCTGTGTGGGCCTTGATTGTGCTAAAGATTATAGCATTGGAGAGAAGGTGTCATTTTCCTGCAGAAATATTGCTCATATGCCATGCTGCTGCAAAACCTTAAAAACACTGTAAAGTATCGTTTCTTCACCATGGACCCCTTTCCAAATACATTTTGTGGCCATGGACCCTCAAGACTTAATATTTAAATCATAACATTTCTATAGGCCTTTGGGGACCCCCTGTGTGGACATCGTGGCTTCCCAGGGGTCTGTGGACTACAGGTTGAGAACTACTGCTGTAAAGAGAAAATGCTCCTTTGGGGAACAAATAGCAACTTCAGGCCTTGTGAAATCATTCCTCTATTTTTATGCAATTGGCCTGAGAAACCAAACATCTTCCTTTCTCTACCTAAAAAGTGCCTTTTAAGTTTGCTTTTTAATGAATGTGCTTTGTGTAATGCATTCTCCTAGGTCAGGGATCAGCAACCCGTGGCTCTGGAGCCTCATGTGGCTCTTTCATCCCTCTGCTGCGGCTCCCTGTTGCTGGTTGGCTCCACAATTGATAGGGCTTTCAGTTAGGACAGGTAGAGGAAAAAGGATGCTGCACTAGGAGGAAACTCTATGGTGGGGGAACCGGACTTCCGGTCGGCTCCAGAATTGAATGCGGGCTTCTGGTTAGGACCTTTGTGGCTCTTTGAATGTTTAAGGTTGCCAACCCCTGTCCTAAGGTTGATCCTTTCTATGGGAGTCTGTGATGATTGGAGTCATGTCTTCTTAGAGAGGTGTGCCATGATCAGTATTTTACTCATGGGATGGTCTGGAAGATATATCCTCCCTCTGTTTTTAAACCCTTGCTCTCCAACAAATGCTGTTCTGGAAAATGGGGAGAACTTTTGCAACACAAAGAAGAAATTAGCCATTGTCCCTCACTCCTCCACCATTCATCCTTTTAGTCTACTTGATTGCAAGACTTTTATGAACAACAAAAGCTTTTGCCTGATGGAAGGAAACTCAGGATCCAAGTGAAATAATGTGATGTCTTACTGAATCAAAGCACATAGAGTGAACACTGGACTTTTTTTTTGGGGGGGGGGGGGGAGACACTGTTCTTATTTAACATCCTTTCCTGGATTGAAGTATGGTGTGATCTCTCATCTAATGATTTCACATGGCTTCCTCGGGGTCTTTAAATTTCTTCTCAAAAGCTTACATGGTTTATAATCATCCACTCAGCAAACGTTTCAGTTTATGTAACCTCATAATTATTTCATTTTGTTTCACAGCATGAAGGAATCGTAACTAATATATTTTATTATCTTTTTCCCCCTCTTTAAGATGCAGCTGACCTTACCCAATAAAAACTGTTTCAGTTGATTTATTTTATTGGCATCTTTATTTTTCCCCACCTCGTTATGAAAGGGTAAGAACTCACAGCACAATTAAAGGAATAATACTTTAGAATTCTAGTTCAGCTTTCCAATTTGTTTCAATATTGTTTTCTTCCACTGCCTTGCATTCTATCTTTCCTTCACTCATTTTCCAAAAGATTTGGTTTATTCATGCAAGATCAGGCAAATATCATAAGCATTGCATAAACCTTGGTGTTTAAATTTCAGAATTATGTGTATTTGGATAGCAAGTATATGTGCTCATTGTTCTACTAGGACAAGTAGTCAAGAGTGGACAGCAGTGGTGAAATCCAATTTTTTTTTACTACCGGTTCTGTGGCCGTGGCTTGGTGGCAGGGGAAGGATACTGCAAAATCCCCATTCCCTCTCCACTCCTGGGGGAAGGATATTGCAAAATCTCCATTCCCACCCCACTCTGGGGCCAGCCACAGGTAGTATTTGCCAGTTCTCCGAACTACTCAAAATTTCCACTACTGATTCTCTGAACTGCTCAAAATTTCTGCTACTGGTTCTCCGAACTGCTGAAAATTTCTACTACCGGTTCTCCAGAACTTGTCAGAACCTGCTGGATTTCACCCCTGGTGGACAGTACCAAAAAATTCAACTCAGTAGTTCAAATCAGTTCATTTCTTAACCATGTAATACTGATAACTTCATTTTTCTCCTCTATTCTAAGGTTGAGGTTTTGTCCAGTTTGTTTTTATCATATGTCTTATTTTACCATTTTGCCTGCTTATGAGTATTTGACTAGTATTTGTCATTGTTATTCAGTCACTATATTGTATCTGACTCTTTGTGACTCCATGGACCATAGCATCCTCCCCTGCCTCCGAGAGTTTGCCCAAATTCATGTTCGTTGCATCAATGACACTATCTAACCATCTCATCCTCTGCCATTCCCTTCTCTTTTTATCTTCAGTCTTTCCCAACATCAAGGGCTTTTCCAATGAGTCCTGTCTTCTCATTAGGTGGTCAAAGTATTTGAGCTTCAACTTCAGTATCTGTTCTTCCAAAGAACAGTCAGGGTTGATTTCCTTTTGGACTGACAAATATAGAACCCATTATATTCTATAGTGTCACAAGATTTCACAAATCTTAAGGGTCCATTCTACTAGTTTTTAGTGGAATGACTGATGCAGTCAATAAAATTCCATTTTCAGATTGTGAATCTTGGAATTGCCAAATAGAATAACAAAGCAGCGCCGAACATGGGTGTAATAAGAATATATTATATATTACTTTTTTGTACCTTTTTCTGCCTGGTAAATAATCATAGAAAGCTGGATGGTTTTGAAAATTTAAATGAAAAACCACTAGCTATCACAGTGACCAGATTTTCTAAGGCAGCTATGAACTTTGCATCTCCTGGAACCAATCTGTCTGCCATGTTTCCATATATATTCAGGTATGTTGCCCAAATGTGAATGCTAACTTGAAACTTAAATGTCTACCCTGATTCTCGTATCTCCCTCACCCATGCTGTGCAGGAAGAATCTGCCTATCACAGACAAAAGGCTATATTCGAATAGAAGCCTCTAGCAGTCAAGAACTTTTGCTTTAGCAATGTTCTTGATCCATGGAAAATTTTACCTGCATTCAAAAAACAAAACAAAAATCCTCCATTCAAGACAGAAAAGCCAGAGATGCTGGAAGATGGACAACAAGCAGAAGGCTATTAGGGGTAGAAGCCTCTCCCCATTGTTTCCCCCTTTTCTATTATCACTTTTCTTATTTGCTTTATGATAAACCATAAAGGTAAGCATTGCAGGAATTGGGTACTCTAGTGAAAAGAAGGGGGGGGAGGACATGATAGCAGTGTTCCAATATCTAAGGGGCTGCCACAAGGAAGACGGGGGTCAATCTATTCTCCAAAGCACATGAAAGCAGGACAAGAAGCAATGGATGGAAACTAGGTAAATGCACCTAGGTACTCCCACATTACACCAATCCTCCGTGAGCTGCACTGTTGGTCTCCGGTCACAATTCAAGGTGTTGGTTATTACCTTTAAAGCCCTATATGGCTTAGGGCCAGGCTATTTTTGAGACTGTCTTCTACCACATAGCTCCCAATGACCGGTAAGATCCCACAGAGTTGGCCTCCTCCGGGTCCCATCAGCTAAACAATGTCGCCTGGCGGATCCGCGGGGGAGGGCCTTCTCTGTGGCTGCCCCGGCTCTCTGGAATCAGCTATCTCCTGAGGCCAGGACTGCTCCCACCCTACTGGTCTTCCAGAAAATGTTGAAAACCTGGCTTTTCCGGCAGGCTTGGGGCCGTTGATCTCACCACTGCGATCTTGTGAGATCCGGCCATGAGTGGTGTGTATGGGTTTTTAACGTCTCTTATTGTATATTGTTTATACTGTCTTTCGTGTAAGCCGCCCAGAGTCCTCGGAGAGTTGGACGGTATAGAAATACGAAAAATAAATAAACAAACAAACAAACAAACAAACAAACCAAAAAAACCCCCCAAAAAACAAACTAATCAAGGAGAGAAGCAACCTAGAACTAAGGAGAGATTTCCTGACAATTAGAACAATTAATCAGTGGAACTGCTTGCCTCCAGAATTTGTGGGTGCTCCATCACTGGAGGCTTTTAAGAAGGAATTGGACAGCCACTTTGTCAGGAATAGGGTCTCCTGCTTGAGCAGAGGTTGGACTAGAAGACCTCCAGCGTCCCTTCCAATTCTATTGTTCTGTATACATTCTGTATAAGAAATTTGTGGTTCTTTGGATAATAATATTTTTATGCAGTTTTTGTTTAAAAAGTTCCTTAGTAAGGTAGGGTAGAGTCTGCTATGCTGTGCTCATCTGTGCTACTGCATTATATTAATTCTGAGATGTATGCCACATCATTCAATAGCCAGTTGGTGTTCTCAAGAGGTAAATTTCTGTTCTATTAAACGTCCGTGCTGCGATATATCAATGGGTCTGAACTGGTGGTGACGGAACAGGAGATAGATTTTTGAGATTTTGTTGAACAGCTTAGTAGTGGCATTGGCCTAGTATGTGGCAGCGGTGAAAAAAGTAAATTTGGTGTTGGGAATTGTTTTTAAAAAGAATTGCAAATAGAAGTTTTATTCCACCCCATGGTGCAATAATGCAGTAAAATCTATAGATATTTTCCCAGCTTTAAAAAGTGGGAAAGGCAAAGAAAAGATGCGGGACTCAAAAAGGTGCAAACGTTTATAATGAAGTTATAAATTTATCAAGTCAAGATTAATCTGCAGAAAGTGGGTTGTTAATATGGATTGAAATAGGGATATGGATACTGGTCCAGCGAAACATCTGGTCAGAACTCTCCTTGTTGATGAGTTTGGGTCAATTCATTGACCAACTAATTAAATCATATGGATCAAACAATTCTTTGAACAACCATTCAATCTTTGTTTTAGAACATGCACAGGTCATAAGGTAAATTATTTTATGAATGGCATTCTTTCCTAACAAGGGGAAACAGAAGAATTCCTCATTTGGGCTACCCAGCACCAAGAGTAAGTCTTGATTATTTTTTAAAGCACTCACAACACTTATGCATTAGTCTTCTCCTTTGATATTTATGATTATTCACCATTCATTTGTTTCCATTATTTTTTATTTACCTCAGTTTTTGCTTCCTATCTCTAAACAATTCACTTCACTAGGACAGAAAAACATATTTGCAGCAAAGGTCAATGTTCTACAAAAATAAATGGAGTAGGTGTATAATCCTCTCCTTTATTAATAATATTATTTCTTGTTATGTTATTTTCCAAACGCTGACCAAAAGTTGTCAGAATGATTAATATTTTTATCCTTGTAGATCCACTTCACATGATTATTAAGCCCATAATCAGGCTTTTTCTTTTTCTTTTTAGTTTATCCCAATTGCATTGTATGCTTGCAGCTCATTCAAGTGCCTACAGCAAGACATAATTCCTTGTAACAATTACTTTTTGTTTATTTGCATTTAAAAGCCATATAGGTAGATAAATCATCACTCTGACAACCATAGAATCCCTGCCTGATTGTTCTTAATTCAGAACGAACAATGAAGCAAGGACTAATACAAGGCACAAGAAGAGCAAAGTGAGCCTTGAGGTTGAACACAAGAGTGTGTTGTTGGAAAAACTTAAGTTGTGGGAGGCAAGCCATGTGTCAGATTTGTTCTTTCTCTCCTCCTGGCAAATTTTTCCTCCGATTATTTTCCTCTCAAAAGTCCACACTGCTTTGCAGAGGTTCCTTCTTCCAGCCCCTGGAGTTTTTTTTTCCTGCCTAAGTTCTCTTTCAAGTTTTGAGCTCCTGAACAGCCATCCAACTTTCAAGCCATTAGGGTTTGTTCAGAAGAGTCTCTCTTATTATCTGACAGCCAAAGCAGGAATAACTCTTGTCTTCCCTTATTAATGATTTATTTACATGCCTCAAGTTCTTAGCATTAGGTCTTCCTTATCTCCTGTAGCATCAGGACTTTTGGCACGAAGAATAAAAGGTTGTAGATAAAAAATGAACAAGTCCTCTCATTCTCTCAGGAAAATATAAGGTTATTATTTATTCCAAAGCCCAAATTCAATCTACAATATTGGAAGGAGAATATTCATTCATTCATTCATTCATTCATTCACTCACTCACTCACTCACTGCCCATCTCAAAATCAATATAGGTATCCTTGACTTAAAACAGTTTATTTAACGACTCTTTTTCACACTTATGATCGTTGCAACATCCCCATGGTCACATGATCAAAATTCAGACATTTGGCAACTGACTCATATTTATGAGAGTTGCAGTGCCTCTTGGTGTTCTGTCCCAGCTATGGACCCCAAAGAACGCAGCACACACAAACTCTATACAAAGCTTATTTTACTCAAGTAACTTAGTCTTTATCAACCAAAAGCTGTTAATAAACTGTTTTAACAGCCTACCAGAATTCTAAGATAAGGTAATCACAGTCTTACTAGGGTTGGCAGAAAGCCCAGAAACAATTTTGCAGAGAATCCAGACGCGAAGGAGATTGAACTAAAGTTGTTCCCTACAGCTTGCTGCAAGCAGCGTTCCTCTTTAAATAGGCTAAGGGAGTGGCCAATTGGCCCCAAGCCTTACTCTCGAGGAGACTTCCTCCTGAGTAGCCACTCCTGACTTTTGGCAGCTCTGCGCGCCCGTGCATTGAGAAGAGGCTCCTCCTCTTCGTCCTCTTCACTTAAAGGAGCTTCTGGAAGTTCTGAAGGCCCTGGCTGAATCCCTGCCTCTGGCACCACATCTTCTCCTCAATGTTTGACTCGAGCGCCAGCTCCTCGTTGTCGGAATCAGCTACAATCTGCACAGGATGCTGACGGGCCACAACACTTGGTCATGTGATCACTTTTTGCCTCCTCCTGATAGGTAAAATCAATGGGGAAGCCAGATTCATTTAACAACTGTGTCACTAACATAACAACTACAGTGATTCACTTAACAACTACAGTGGTTCACTTAGCAACTGTGGCCAGTAAGATTGTAACATGGGACAAAATTCACTTAATAAATGTCTCACTTAGCAACAGAAATTTTGGGCTCAATTGTGGTTGAAAGTCAAGGACTCCTTGTACATAACTCTTAAGTGGCTAACAATGATTGAAAACAAAATGAGCATTACAAATCAATTATTCTGATTATAGATTGATGACTCTGTTGTTATTACTTTTTTCTTTTCTATTCAATCGTGTCTGATTCTTGTAGACTACCTCGAGAAGTCCCTGCCATTTTCTTGGCAAGGTTTTCCAGAAGTGGTTTGCTGTTGCCTTCTTCCCAAAACTAAGAGAAAGGAAATAGGCCAAGGTCACCTAGCTGCCTTTATGCCTTTGGTAAGACTAGAACTTACAGTCACCTGGTTTCTAGCATGATGCCTTAACCACTACCCCAAACTATATGTCTTTTTACTACTATTTCAAATGAGCACATCCTATAACCGTGATGGCGAATCTATGGCACGCGTGCCACAGGTAGCACACAGAGCCATATATGTTGGCACACAAGTGTTGCCCTAGCTCAGCTCCAGCGCATCTGCACACGCTGGCCAGCTAATTTTCAGGTCTTCCGGGCTCACCAGAAGTCAGGAAACTGGCCATTTCTGGCCTCCAGAGGGCCTCCATGGGGATGGGGAGGGCCATTTTCACCCTCCCCAGGGTCCAAGTAAGCCTCTGGAGCCTGGGGAGGGCGAAAAATGGGCCTACTGGCCCACCAGTAACCTTTTTGCTGTCGTGTGCCAAGAGCGGGGGGGGGGGGTGTCGCACACACATGCACAGGGTGCGGGCAGCATTGAATTATGGGTGTGGGCACACATGCACGCAACCTCCCCTGCAACCCCCTGCTTTTGGCACATGACAGCAAAAAGGTTAGCCATCACTGTCCCATAATATGTTTCCGTACAACATTTTGTTTGGCCAAGCCCTTCAAGCCTCCTTATGTTAGCATTATTCCAATCAGTGGCACAACCAATCAAAATAAATTCTTATCCTTTTAGTATATGAACCAATAACCTACCACCTTCAGTAACTTACCACCAGTGACAGAAGTGAGGCCATGGAAGGAAGACAAGAACAGGAAACGGAAGAGCTACTAGCACTGGTAACATTAGCAGCAACGGTAACCTAAGAGAAGTGAAGAAGGGTCTTACTACTTATAACTTACTATTGCTGCTATAACTTACTATTGCCAATTATAACTTACTATTGCTAATTATAACTTACTATTATTATTAACTTATTACTATTACTACTACAGTAGTAGTGGAGTTCTTGGAGGCCTTGCTGCCTTCACCAGTGATTTGCTGTGGCTCTTCATTCTCCACAATGGCACAATGGCAAGCATCTCTTTAACCCTCCTCCTTTTCTCCTGTGTTTTCCATTGCCACAGGGAAGTTACCTACCCTGTTTTCCCCAAAATAAGACATCCCCTGATAATAAGCCCATGGCAAAAGGGCCAAATGCTTATTTCAGGGTTATTTCAGGGTTCAAAAAAATATAAGATAGGGTCTTATTTTCGGGGGAAACACGGTAGTATCCTTAAGATAGTGGTGGGTTCCTCCCGGTTCGGCCCATTTCTCCCAAGCCGGTAGCAGTGACAATATGACGTCCCCGAACCGGTTCGGGCCCACCCCCCACCCCGCACCCCCCACGCCCACCCCCGTGTTACCTTTTATTTGGCCCCATCCCCAAGCTATTGCTGCCTCTTTAGTCCCAGCTGATGGCTAGAGGGAAAAAAGCTGTTTAAACTCTTGCCCCAGGGCTTCAAAGGGCCGCCCTACAACTGATCAGTGTTAAAAGAAAACAAATGAGTAGACCAGTGCCTGCAAAAATACATGAGTAGATCAGTGCCTGCAAAAAATAAATGGGTAGATCGGTACAGTTCTGCAAGCAGTTAAAAGCCTGGTAGACCAGTACCTCTGCTAAATCCTAAATAATTGTCACATGACCATCAAGCCACACCCACAAAATAAGCCATGCCCACAGAACCAGTAGTAAAAAAATTTAGAACCCACCCCTGCCTTAAGAGCTTAGAAATCTCTTCTTGTGCCCTCACACACCAAGGTTAAACATGACTTCACTCTCAGCTGATCAACTTTGAAAGGTTCCACTGTAGTCTGAGGAACAGATTTGACTCTTTCCCTAGTTGTATAAACGTTTCTCTTCAGAACCCTTTAGTGAGAGTAGTCATAAGAATGCATTTATAACATTTTAAAAGAAATGGTACAAGAGAGGAAATGAAAAATAAAATCAAACTTGGAACAGAAGACTATAAACATTGATATGGAGTATGGAAAAGAAATACTATAATGAAATAAAAACCTACCCATGGAATTAATCATTCTCAAGTTGGTGTAGGTCCGTTCATTGGGGCATACTCAGTAAGGTCTTATTTCCCGCAAATAATAAAATGCTGGATTTTGTATCCTATCAATGAGAAGTAAATTAAATGAATGCAAGATTTCTGATTTTTCGAAGTAGCCATAATCATTTCAGAAGACACCCAGTGCTTATTTATACATATTCATGCATATTATTTCTGAGTAAATAATAGTTTAGTGCTAGCTTAAACAATGTAAGACATCAACAGTGTATAACTCCCACTATTAGCATGCAGGGATATCAGTGACTTAATTTTGATTTGATCAAAACACGAATGTAAAAAAAACAAAGGAAAAACTCTTGTGCATATTTAATCTGGTCCTCTCATACTCAAAACAGAGTAACAGGATGAATTTTGAAAATTTACTTTGTGTGTTAAAGAATACTGTCGGTAGAAGTATTTGCAAGTGGAATCAGAATGGCAAGAAAATTAAAAGGTTAGGATGGTTTTGTTATAATTTTTTAGTAAAGTTAGGTGATAGGGGTATCAGCTTTATAGGCTTAGAATTTATTGTGGAGTAAATGCTCTTTTTAGTGTGACTGTAAATCTATCATGGTGTTTATCAATTTTATTGCCTTTGTGTGATTTTAACTGTTGTTAGCTTGTACTTTTTCATTTTGATTGTGATTGGACAGTGCCTCCGGGGAGTGTTATAAATAATCTTTTTGTCTGTTAGTTTGAATGTGTATAGCAAAAAGAAAATGAAATACATATTGGATTGTGTGGTCTGAAACATCTTAGTAAGCATTATGCCTTCTGCCTTAATATAGGAATAGCTGTCACCAGTCTGAACATTTGCAGTCACGTGGGATCTATTGCTACAATATTTGCAGCTAAAAAATAAAAATGAAGCACGCCAGTATTTTTTTTTTTAATCAGTACTGCGTATGTTTAATATTAGCATGCTAGTTCTCCAGGGCTATTCGTAGGGAACTGGTTTAAAAAAAACCCTCAAGATGGTGACTCTAATGGTGTGATCAAAATTTCACATGGTTTTTTTTTTAATGTGTACTGCATAGCTTTGATTGCTATTGTGACGTTTTTATCACACTCTGCAGATACCCTGCCCCCTCCCCCTTACTCATTCAGTAAGAAACATTTTGATGTATGTGTGTGTTCCTCACTCACTCACCAATTGGTTTGTGAAATCTCCAAGGCCAGGCGAAGAAGAAGATTTAACTTGTTATCATTAGTGATTCACAAGCCTCCTGTACTTTTTACGATCCTTGGAGTTTAGCACTGAGTTCTAAATGTAAGCAGTGCAGTTGGGCGGTCGTGCTTCTTGGAAAGTTATCTTCACCACTTTCAAATTTCTTTCCAATGCACTGCTAAAAAGGAGTGTGGACAGTGCTCTAGAGCAGGGGTCTCCAACCTTGGCAACTTTAAGACTTGTGGACTTCAACTCCCAGAATTCCTTAGCTAGCTTTGCTTTTCTGGCTGAACTTTGCTGCCTGAGGAAATCTGGGAATTGAAGTCCACAAGTCTTAAAGTTGCCAAGGTTGGGGACCAGGGGTGGGTTCTAAATTTTTTTACTGCTGGTTCTGTGGGCGTGGCTTATTGTGTGGGCATTGCTTGATGGTCATGTGACAATTCTTTAGGATTTAGCAGACGTACTGGTCTACCAGGCTTTTAACTGCTTGTAGAGCTGTACCGGTCTACTCATTTGTTTTTGGAGGAACCGGTCTACTCATTTGTTTTTGGAGGCACCGGTCTACCACCAAACTGCCTTTTACCACTCATCAGCTGTGGGGTGGCCCTTTGAAGCCCCATGGCAAGAGTTTAAACAGTTTTTTTTCCTTCTAGCCGATTAGCTGGGACTCAGGAGGCAGCAATAGATTGGGGGTGGGGCCAAATAAAAGGTAAGAATAAGGGGGGGCGGGGGGCAGAACCAGTTCGGTGACATCATATTGTCACCGCTACCGGCTCGGCGGAACTGGGAGGAACCCACCACTGTTGGGGAGCCCTGCTCTAGAGCACATTCATTTCGTATCAGACAGAAATCAGGAAATATAGACCAATACTCTGGAAGAACAATGCTCTACAATTCTCTAATAGGATTTAGGATCCATGGTGGCACAGTGATTAGAATGCAGTATTGCAGGCTAACTCTGCATTCCCACTGCCAGGAGTTTGATCCTGACTGGCTCAAGGTTGACTCAGCCTTTCATCCTTCCGAGGTCGGTAAAATGAGAGCTCAGATTATTGGGGGCAATAGGTTGACATTTGTAAATCACTCAGAGAGTGCTGTAAAGCACTATGGAGTCAGTCGTGGTATTCAGCCAGTTCTTTCTGGTTCGGGCGAACCGGTAGCGGAGTCCGCAGGTGGCTCCGCCCACCCACCTGGACACAATCACATCCCATTTATCCACGTTTATGATGCTCTGAGCATGTGCGGAAGGCCCTGCGCATGCGCGGAAGTCAGTGGTGGGTTGCCCCCGGTTCGGACCAGTTCGCAAGAACCGGTAGTAAAACCAGCGGGAGGCTCCGCCCACTGAACCCAGACGTCATCATAGGTGATCTGCGCATGTGCAGAAGAGCGCCTGTGGGCACGATGCGAATCAGTAGTAAAGGTAAGTAGAACCCACCCCTGGCGGGTGCAAACTCACATTTGTGCGCTGACATTTGCAAACCGGTAGCAAAGGTAAGTGAATACCACCCCTATATGGAGTGATATATAAATTTAGAGCTAAGTACTATTGCTATTTCTTAACAGGTAAATAATTGTTCCTCAAATATTATTTTGTTGGGAAATGAAGTCTAGTTAATGAAATTAATGTCCATCTGTTATATATATATATATATATATATATATATATATATATATATATATATATAAAAATTTATATATATAAATTTAATAAAATAAAAAATAAAAAAAATGTCCAGGTGTAGTACAAGCCCAATATCTCTCTGCAGTGCTGACTGAGACAGCAGGGAGTTGTAATTCAATAGCATCTGTATTCTTTCCATTTTATTAGTAAATCCTATGTTAATCTCTTATTCTTTAGTCCCATTTAGGAATAGCTTGATAGTCTTTGTGCTGTTTCCAATTACATCCTCTGGCTAAACTAAGGGCATCGGGGGAGGGGGTGCTTCTCAATCTTTCTCTTTAAAAGAAGGACTGATGAGTTTCATGAAGTAAAACTAAAACAATCAAATGTAGACTGGTGTTTGTGGACCTGTCTTGGTCAAGTGGACCAAGGTCATTGCCAGGGGAATGATAACTGTCCTTCTTTTGTTGTTATTTGAACATTAATTTCCATACATAGAATTTTCCATTTTAAGAGATAGGATGCACAAAAACGGGTTTGGTTCAAGACATAATAGTCACAGTTGCCTTGTAGTAGAGAATTTGCTTCCAAACTGCATAGCTGACAAATTGAATTGCAATAGATGCCATACCTGTATATGTCCATGTGCTATAGACACAGGCGTGACTTGATTGGAACTTGATACAAAGGATGCCCTATTTATGAAAATATAGGAGAATAAGATAAAAACAAACATTGGAAGTGCCGCGTCTACTGCCATCGCAGAAAATGAAATATAAGCTAATTTTGTTGACCAAGGAGAACCATTCTTAAAGCCGACTTTTTGCTGAAATGTTGGTGGGAAGAAAAATCCAGTCTGGTTCAAAGCAGGGAGAAAATTGCTGGAAATAAAATGGAGGCTGGCTACAAGGACAGAAGGTCTCTGGTATTATTATTTGGTTTCCAGAAACTTTAGTAACAACAGGCTAAAAAAAATGGCTGAATGAATGGATGGATTTTTATAGAGTTCTGGGGTTTGGTGATTGAGGGCAGGGGTGTCAAACTCAATTTCATTCACAGCCACATCAGGGTTGTGGTTGATCTTGGGGGGGACAGGGGGTGTAGCCAGCATGGTGGGTGGGGCCACCTTGATGCCACTCACTGGGCGTGGCTGACTGGGTGGGCATGGCCAGCTTGACACCATTCCCCAAACTACTAGCATGTTTCCTCTTTGCATTGGGTAGACAGGGCTGAAGCCACGCTGGCCTGATGTTTCCTCTTCGCATTGGGTAGACCAGACTGAAGCAACGTGGGCCGACCCCTTATATTTTCCAGGACAACCCCACAGACAGGATCTGACCACATCATGGGCTGAATACAGCCCGTGAGTCTTGCGTTTGACACCCCTGCTCCAGGGGATTGTGAAATATAGCCTTATGTCTTTTACTATTTCAATGGTGGTGGGTTAATCCTATTATGTCCTAAAGGTCATGTCCTGTCCTTAGAATTTGGGTGGGGGAATGTAAATTCTTAATCCCATCAGCTCCAGCTTGGGGAAGCTGGGCTGAAGATGTTTTGTTTATGAATAGGCTGGCCTGGATTTCTTAATGGCACAAAATATTCATCTCTAAAGACTTCAGGGTTGAGCTTGAGTTTTCCTATAGCAGGAAGACTAGGGCTGCTTTCTGCCTTTAAGAGCATGTCTCTCCATTTCTCCTTTGGGGAAATATAATATTCTGCCTCTTTTAATATTCCCCAAAATATTTCATTCTCTAGGGGTGGGGGGCTTCCCACATGTTCAACAGCTAAGGGTCCCAACACAGTGCAAAATAAAAGGCACATCATTTTGGGACTAATAGCTGCAGAAATATTGCAAACATACAAATATAAAAGCCTTGTAGATCATGACAGTTATCTGTTTTATCTGGCATCTTGGTTAGATAGGATATGAGACTGAGTGCCCTCTCTTATCACTTCTTCCCCACTACTGGTACTCAGAAACTTGATTCAAAGTATTTTATTTACTTTTGTACTCTGATGTTTACCAAGGTAAGCCTTTTAACAATTACAACTCCCTCCCCAAAGTCAGGTTTTGCAAAAGGCCCTAATCCAGTGGTGAAATCCAAATTTTTTACTACTGGTTCGGTGGGCGTGGCTTGGTGGGCGTGGTGTGGGTTGGCAGGCGTGGCTTGGTGGGCATGGCAGGGGAAGGATACTGCAAATTCTCCATTCCCTCCCCACTCCTGGGGGAAGGATATTGCAAAATCTCCATTCCCACCTCTGGGGCCAGCCAGAGGTGGTATTGGCCGGTTCTCCAGACTACTCAAAATTTCCACTACCAGTTATCCAGAACCTGCTGGATTTCACCCCTGCCCTGATCCTATTTTGAAACAACAGTTTCTACAATAGCAACTTGGTCTCTGATTAGTTTTCATCTGGACTGATGTAATTGTAGTTTATTATTTCCATAGGTTGTTATTGTTTGCAAGGTTTATTACACATTTTAAAGATGTTTTCATCTTTGATGGATTATGACTATTTTAATTAATCAAAGGCTTTTTTCCTTATTTTATCTTGATATCCATAATCTCCCAAATTAAATTGAAATTGATAATAGTGGTAATTTATGCAGTTGCAAACTTCAAGACAGTTTATCAGTCTTAAAAATCTAAAATTCTAAAATCTCATGACATATTGCATAAGAGTTCGAGAATATCTGAATGAAGGCCCAACCTTGTATGCATGATCTCAAAAAATCTGAAGGTAATAATGTTGAAAATTCATGAGATTTGCCAATTTGTGTGCTTTGGGCAATTTTGTTTTATTTAGGGATCAGGCCATCATACAAAATTGCACAATTGAAAGAAATTGAAACACACTCTTATGCTGCTTTTTGCATAAAATTACCCATTATTTTAAGCTCTATACATTTCGTGGTTTGAATAAAAAAAAATTACTGTTACCTCTCTGAGCTGAGGTATTCATCTTAAAACAAATATGCTTGCAATAAAATTATCCAAAAGTTGCAATGTGTTGAAAAGAGAATTCCGTTTCCATTATCTCTACATAAATTTCCCAAGCCATCTATGCCTTTTTAACAATAGTGTATTTATATAGAAATACATTACATTATGTTGAATGTACAGAGGAAGAAAATTAAAGCTAGGACTATTTTGACAGAATAAAAAATGACGACAAAGAGAACAGGAATTGTTTTGTGCTTTTAAGAAAAAGGCAAATAAAAGGAACCACGTACCATGTATCCTGATTTTTATAATGAATGTTTTATCAACCAGTTACTCAAATCCCAAAATTCAGTATGAACATTTATATTTTAACTATCACCTCTTAAATAGTAGAATTATAAACTCAAAAATTGCATGCCAGATTAATTACATCTATGAACATACACTGTGTGCCAGGCAATTTTGTGCAAAGCATAATAAAGAAGCAAGAAGTAGGTGTTTTTTTTTTAAAAAAAAAAAAGATAATTGAAGGCATGAGAAAAAATATCCTTTTCTAATTCTCTAAAATTTTCCTCATAAACAAATCAATCATGCTTTTTTCAATCACATCTTTTCTAAGTAAACACATGAATAGATTACCACTAGACTCATCTATTTAAGGCAACAGTCTTTTTTTCTAAGCAAATATTCGCTAGTCAACATTCTTGCACATTCTTGGGACTCTGAATGGCCCAGTCACTGTTTTTTTCCCTCTTTTGTCTCATTCAATCCCTCCATTGGCATATCTTAACAAAACATACTCCCCTCCAAAAATGTTTCCTAAAATCCCTAAGTGATTTTCCTAAAATTCACCTCTGCTTTTATTATCATTATTCACAGGAGCAAAACATGCAAATAGAGCCTTGGATAGTACAGTGGTCTAAAGCCCTGTTATTAACATCAGCTGCCTGCAATTATTGCAGGTTCGAATCTCACCAAGGCTCAAGGTTGACTCAGCCTTCCATCCTTTCTAAGGTAGGTAAATTGAGGACCCAGTTTGTGGGGGCAATAAGCTGACTTTGTATAAATATACAAAAGTATGAAGGCTATTGCTTAGCGCATTGTAAGCCGCCCTGAGTCTCCGGAGAAGGGCGGCATATAAATCAAATTAAAAAAAAAAAATATTGCCATTCTCTGAATTCCTATTTTGTTGCACACATTACCATCGAATTAAACCAGTTCATACCTTCTGACACATATTTTAGCCAGTCAATTCACTATTAAACCAACATCTTTTCTTCCCTTCATCAACTCCACTCCATAAGATCAGACAACATTTATTTAGATCTTCTAAATAACTTCTTTCAGGACTTTAAATTAGATGTTTAAAAGCATAGGTGTAAAACAGAGCCCTGGAGAAGTCTATAGCTTAATTGCTATGGAACATAGCAAAACCCTCCCAGCATCACTCTTTCAAATGAATCATACAAGGAGGAAGAGAACTATGTTAAGATAGTGCTTCTATATCCCAGCTCAAAAGACCTGAGGATATTTTAGTTGATGTCACTGAAAGTCACTGGGAGTGTCTAACAGATTCCCAAGAGAATCAACAGGATTTGCACTTTCCCTAAAGCAAGGCATCCTGCCAACAACTGAGACAGATTTATTTCAAACTAAGACCTGTTATAGATCAAGAAACCCCATTTTATTGGCTAAAGCAGATCAGAAATGACTTGTTGAAGCCCTCGTTGGAGAACAGATTGTTAGCAACTGGCCTATAGCTACTTTCAACTTCTCTCTCTGGCTTAGTCTTCTTCAAGAGTAGCCTTATCAGCGTATCTTTGAAAGCATGTGATACCACTCTCATCTAGTCACCCTCTAACCTTTCTTTGAAGGGATGTTGAACGTTAACAATGTTGTAGAAAAAAATCTCACACAGCCTTTTGCTGTCTCAACACATCCAGATTGGGATATTGTTGAAGCCATTGTAGACCTTACTTCTTCCAGGATATCCAGATCATAAGTGGGATTCACATAATTTACCTACCGGTTCGCCCAGCACTGAAAATGTGAGCACGTGCACATGCCACCATGCGCCACCTCCACGCATGCGCCTGGCCTTCCGTGTATGCACTTTGCACCCGGCCTTCCATGCATACGCTTTGCGTGTACACCCGGCCTCAAAAACATGCCTAAATAGGACAGTATAGATTTTGCCTGAACTGGTCCGAACCAGCTGAATACCACCTCTGATCCAGATGCTGAAAAGGACAGGGATCTTAGACTTTGAACAAGTGTTAAGCAACAATAAAATATGCTTGCTTTTGCAATTGTCCCATTCTAGATTGTTCCTGGGTTTTCCCATTGGTTTATATCTTCTACTGCTATATGTCTCTATACATCTCCTACTGCTATGGTACATGTCTCTGGGTATACAGCAAGGGTGAAATCTAGCAGCTTCTAACAGGTCTTGAAGAACCGGTAGCGGACATTTTGAGTAGTTTGGAGAACCGGCAAATACCACCTCTGGCTGGCCCCAGAGTGGGGTGGGAATGGAGATTTTGCAATATCCTTCCCCCAGGAGGGGAGAGAATGGAGATTTTGCAGTATCCTTCCCCTGGAGTGGGGTGGGAATGGAGATTTTGCGGTATCCTTCCCCTGCCACACCCACCAAGCCACGCCCACAGAATCAGTAGGGAAAAATTTTGGATTTCACCCCTAGTATACAGTGCAGACTATTTAATCTGGAGAGCAAAAGGTAATTGCTATCATCCAGATGCCATATCTCATTATCGTCTTTAAGAAATCTATTTCCTTCAGCAAAAAAAACATCAATTTTTGAGCTTCTATTAAATGCTTAATGTTGGGCTAGAGGTTAAAAAGACAGAGTCTATTGCTATTCTACCATCCTTCTCATGAGCCTCTTTCTCATCCAGCCCAAGGTGATTTAAAACCTTAGGATACAAATTTTGTAACTCTTAAAATGCTGAATTTTGTGTTCAAAACCAAGAGCCCTGAAGCTCAGAAGATCCCCAAATGATCAGAGATAGATTTTTAATGAGGCTAATGATAAATAGGTTCTGTCAACATCAGTACAAGCAGAAGCAATGCCCCCTAGGAGTGGTATCATGTTGCTTCAACAATTTTGAGGCGGGCGCCAATTATTTAGGAATATATATGGTAGAAATTCTCGCTTTATTATTTTTAGCATTTAAAATATGTTATCCATTGCTATTAGAACATTTTGTTTTTCCTAATTAAAGATGTTAATGGAGCAGCAGAAGCAAAATTCTATTTTGATGAAGGCGTTATGATTAAAATGATGTTACAGTGTGAAACAGCACCTGCTCAGATGATAATGATTAATCAGAATTGTGGTTTTTTTCCCCCCAAGAATGTAGGAACAATTGTAAATCATGGATTGACAATGTGAGTTGGATAGAAGGTAAATTGTGATATGTTTCACATCAGGACTGACAGGCATGAAGGATCAAAACCGCATGTCAAGTTCCAATTAAGCTAATTTATTGCTCATGCCTATGTATGAGAATCTAATTGGCTATGGTCAGCATTAATTTGGCGCTAGATAAGGGTTAATGGAATTCCATACAGGTTGAACTTAGATCTCTTATGGAAACGTAATGACTCCAGGCTGATTCCTCATTTGACTCTGCCCCTACTCCTTCTCCTACAAGAACTAATACATATGGCCATTGAACTACCAAACTCTTGTCTAACTATGGAATACAGTCTAGAACCATGATGGCGAACATATGGCACGTGGGCCACAGGTGGCATGCGGAGCCATATCTGTGGGCACATGAGCATTGCACTAGCTCAGCTACAGCGTGCATGCACCCACCAGCCAGCTGATTTTCAGGCCCTCTGGGCCCACTGGAAGTTTGGAGATGAGACATTTCTGACCTCCAGAGGGCCTCCGGGGCGGTGAGGAAGGCCATTTTCGCCCTTCCCAAGCTCCGAGAAAGCCTCTGGAGCCTGGGGAGGGCAAAAACAGGCCTACTGGGCCCACTGTGCCATCGCCTGCCAAAAGCAGGGGGAGCACGGGGTCGCGCACGCATGTGTGGGGGATGGGGCACAGGGAGCATTGAGTGCGGGCACGTGAGCACGCAACCCCCACTGCACTCCCCCCACTTTTGGCATGCGACGGCAAAAAGCCATCACTGGTCTAGAACTTTCCCAACATAATTCTTCCTAACCATCCTTTCCAGTTCCACAGAGCCAAATTAATTTAGTGGAGATACAGTCTATATGATGCCTAGGATGCAGCCACTGCAAATTTCAGAGTAACCATGACAAATACAAGCAAGATCATGTTTGTGTGTTGAACCTGGGTCATTAAATTACTTCACAACCAATGCATCCTCAGGTATCCAGATATCTACTTGTCAGAACCTTTCCGATTATTTATTTATTTATTTATTCGTACTTTTATACCGCCCTTCTCCTTTCAGACTCAGGGCGGTGAACAGACAAAATAAAACATGTATATATAAAAATTAAAATAGATTATGAATGCCTTATTACAGTCAGAGCCCAGGTAAAAAATATTTTGGAGTTTTGTGGAACCGCCTTGAGAGATAGAAGCTTGTAGTAACACTTACCCCCAACATTAACATTTCCTTCCTGAGCAAGATTTTTTAAAGGGCCATCAATAACTGAAACAGGGCAGTGTGTTCAGATGCTAACTAAAAGAGGGGTTTGCTGATGAGCTAGGTGCAGGCAAATAAATGAATCGAATTATTATAGACAAGGGCTTCTCATATCCAGGAAAATTTGTATGCCTCAAGATTGTTCTGGATTATTTACATTCAATATGAAGAATTAGTATCTTGAGAACACTTTACAATACTAATCATCATTGTCATTGAGCATGTGGACAGGGATATCTTGGTTATCTTAGCCAATGAATTTGTACCTCAATAGCGTCCCATGTGGATTATTATAATAGGTAGGATTATCCTGAAACTTTAATCTCAACATTTGCAGTTACTGTATATAGCTAGATGAGATCATATTAAGCCATGGTTCTGGTGTTAATTTACTGGGTTATTCTGACTCTGGCTAAGGCAGGGGTCTACAACCTTAAACACTCAAAGAGCCATTTGGACCTGTTTCCCACAGAAAAGAAAACACCGTGAACCACAAAACCCTTCCCGTCCCTGACTATTTCTTGAGCGGCCACAAAACTAGCATATGTAGTTGAATTAAATGTTCTCTTTTCTTCTGAAACTTTTCTCTTCTTGGATTTATTCATGGTTGGCCTACCGGGGGTTGAAAAACTCAATAAATTGTGTGCCAGAAGGTGTTACACATTGGCGGTTGTGACGCATATTTTGAGTGACAGGGAGCCGCAGCAGAGGGGTGAAAGAGCCACATGCAGCTCCAGACCGTGGTGAAATCTAAAATTTGTTACTACCGGTTCTGTGGGCGTGGCTGGGGGGGGTAATGTGACTGGGTGGGCGTGGCCATTTTTTTTCCCTTTTAAAACCATTTTTTCTACAACCTCTTCAGCGAAGAGGTTGTAAAAAATGCTTTCAAAAGGCTCTGACGATCCCAGCTGAGTTGCCTGATCAGCAGAGACTTTCTTTCTTTTAAATGCCTCTGACGATTAGGCAACTCAGCTTGGACCGTCAGAGGCATTTAAAAGAAAAAAAGGGGTTTTTTTTCTTTTAAATGCCTCTGATGATCCAAGCTGAGTTGCCTGATCAGCAGAGACTTTCTTTCTTTTAAATGCCTCTGACGATCAGGCAACTCAGCTTGGATCGTCAGAGGCATTTAAAAGAAAAAAAGGGTTTTTTTCTTTGAAAAGCCTTTGAGGATCCCAGCTGAGCCGCGCGATCATCAGAGGCTTTTTTTTTTTTACTTTTAAAAGCATTTGTTCGACCAAAGAGATTGTAGAAAAAATGCTTTTAAAAGTAAAAAAGAAGAGCCTCTGATGATTGTGCGGCTCAGCTGGGCATAGGGGGTGGGGGGCAGGGATTTCTGCTACCGGTTCTCCGAACCACCCGCCTCCATCACTACCGGATCAGGCGATCCGATCTGAACCGGGAGCATTTCACCCCTGGCTCCAGAGCTGCAGGTTGCTGACCCCTGGGCTAAGGCCTATGTCGCATTCCTTTTGTTATACATTTCTTTCATCTCCATTTCAAGTATTCATAATCAACTTTATACTTATATCTGTTATCTAATACATGCTTGATGAAAATAAATAAAAATAAAAAATAAAATCTTTAGGGATGAAGGACAGTTTAGGGGAAAAAATAATTTAACACATTAACATTTTGCATATTTTGCTCTACAAGTTGTGAAACAAAAAAGTAATTTTGGAAAGAAGGCTATCTGGAATGATACAGTTGAGACAAAATACAGTGAGTGACGGAGAAACCATAAATGCATATGTTATGGCCGTTTGAAATTTAACTAGTGTTAAGAGACTAGAATAGTTAACCACAAATACTGAAATAAGCATGCATATACATTAAACAATAGGAGTGCTTTAAATAGTATTGATATATTTCATTTAATTGATTATATGCCACCAGTCATTTTCAGCTTCTGCAACCACATAGATTTTCTTCATGACAATCTATCCCTAACCTGTTCTTTCAAGTCTCCCAACTGTGTATTCATTGCCACTGTAACTGAATCTATCCATCTTGCTGCTGGTCACATATCCTTTGTGATTCAAGTGAGAACTCTGGTTTATTTGTTTAATGATCCATTGGTTTGTTTTCTTGGAAGTCTACAATACACCCAGGAGTTTTCTCAGATAGATAAAGAAAGAGAGACAGACAGACAGAGATGATTGAGAGACACATAGAGAGAGATGATAGATAGACAGACAGACAGACAGACAGACAGACAGACAGACAGACAGACAGACGATAGATACCGTGTTTCCCTGAAAATAAGACATCCCCTGATAATAAGCCCAATCGGGCTTTTGAGCACATCAGGGGTAGGTTCTACTTACTTTTACTACCGGTTTGCAACAAGATCGCTCGCTTCACTCACACACACGCCTTGCTTCTGCGCATGCAAAGATCGCTGATGACGACATCCAGGGCAGTGGGCGGGGCCTCCCGCCGGTTTTACTACCAGTTCTTGCAAACTAGTCCGAACTGGGGGCAACCCACCACTGGAGCACATGCGCTAAAATAAGCCCTTCCCCTCCCCCGAAAATAAGCCCTCCCTGAAAATATTTAAATGCATGCACAGCCAGTCCCCACCATTTTTTCTGGTTAGGGTTAGGGAGACAGAGCTGCAAATCAGATAAGAGGGCAAGAGGAGCCCCATCTTGCTCCACGCACCCCAAAATAATAAGACCTCCCCAAAAATAAGGCCAACCGCTTATTTTGGGGTTCAAAAAAAATAAGACAGGGTCTTATTTTTGGGAAAACGTAGGTAGGTAGGTAGGTTGGTAGGTAGGTGGGTGGGTGGATGGATGGATGGATGGATGGATGGATGGATGGATAGAACTTATAACCCATGGTGCCCAAGGTGAACAACACATGCCAACCATGAAAAACTACTTTATCATCAGAGCTACCTAACCATCTGGCTTAAAACTTGAAAAGCTAACAGAGTTAGCTAGAATATTACTCCTGATGGCCATCCCTTCTCAGCAAGTTTCTGTTATTGTAGCCAATCTTAATAAAAGCAGTTTTAGACTTCCTATGGAGTTGATTTCTTCATCTACTATAGTTACTGGGGCTGACTGCCATCTTGCAAGTCTGGTTATTCTATATTTCCTCCTCCTAATTATAGTTTGACGAATTAGGGAGATATCTGTCTGGTTTCTTCCAAATATTACCTGTCTATTGTGGTTTGACCACCTTGTCATCCTGGTAACAGAGTTGCCTATTGGTAAAGGAGAATATTTGTAGCTCAGGGTTGAAGTATGAGGTCCTTGGAGCTCTCTGAGTTTGGTTCTCTTGCAGACGTTGCATTACCCAAACTAAGTAACATCATCAGTGTTAGTCACTAGAGTAGTCACTGGGTTGCATATCTCCACAAGATCATCTTCCTTACTCTCTACAAATAGCAACTGACACCCTAGTCCACCCCTATCTTAGGCTTACACCTGATGCCAAAGTTAAAATCCAGATAGGCAGACTTGTGAGAGGAAAATCTCCCCCCAACTTGGTCTATCCAGGTCTGAGGCATACACATTTAGTCTGCTTCTTCTTCGTGCCACCCCTCCAAGTCTGATTTCACCCATTCCAGGAACCAACTCTGTGTATTAACCTTAAAAGGAGTCATAAACAAATGTGTTGAAAGGCTAAACTTGCTAAATCCCTCAGTGCATCGCAAGGACTTTACGACCAATATTTGAAACACCAGTGTTGGAATATGCCATTTTAAAGGTAAAGGTAAAGGTTCCCCTCAAACATGCTAATCGTTCCCCACTCTAGGGGGCGGTGCTCATCTCCGTTTCTAAGCCAAAGAGCCAGCACTGTCCAAAGACGTCTCCATGGTCATGTGGCCGGCGTGACTAAACGCCGAACGTGCATGGAACGCTGTTGCCTTCCCAACAAGGTGGTCCCTATTTTTCTACTTGCATTTTTTACGTGCTTTCAAATTGCTAGGTTGGCAGAAGCTGGGGCACATAATGGGAGCTCACTCCGTTATGTGGCGCTAGGGATTCGAACCGCCAAACTGCTGACCTTCTGATAGACAAGCTCAGGGTCTTAGCCACTGAGCCACTGCGTCCCCTTTATGCCATTTTACAGGTATCCAAATCAGAGGAAATTCTTCACTGTAATGTAGCAGAACCTAGCAGGCAGTCCAGATGAATCATTCTCGTTACAGGAACAAAACCTGTATAAATCAATGAGCTTGCATGATAGGATAATGCTTTGAAGAGAATTAATGTGACTGTATTTATATGATTTTTTTTTGTTTATGCACTCGTTCTCTAAGAAATATCTCTTCGAAGGCTTGGCGCCTGCCTCATTTAGCACATTCTCTCAGGAGGAATGATCTCATAGGTACAGCTGATTTCATCCGATTGTTAAATACTGTTATGTATAGGGAAGCAGGTCCTTCTCTTCTCTGCCTATAATAAGGATGTGTGGAGGCTTTCTAGAGATTGCCATTTCAGGCACAAGCGATGCAGCTTTATTTTTGCTTTTTTGCTTAAAATAAGAAAGCTTGTCACTAAGAGAGTCGTGAGGTGGATGGTTGGAAAAAGCTGTCAAATGTGGGATCCTCAGCAATCCCTGCCTCTCTCTTGGATTGTCTGTTGTCTCAAGCAGAAGCAGAAGGTAAATGCCGAAATGCAACCTGGGCTAATGCAATGCAATGCAATCCATTCAGTCTGTACTTGTGCTGTTAGCGCTTCATGTCGCACCCAGAGAAAGGGTAGCCTTAAAAAGGGGGAGGGGGAGGAGGTTGTACATTGTACAAAGGAAAGAAACACCTTCCTGTTGTGGTTTTTTAACAGCAGAGTTGCACACCTATCATGCTCCACACACGTCTTGGGGGAAAAAAATATCCTTTCAAAGTGCTCCTCATATTATCTGCATTTTAGAATTGCAGAAACAATGGTGTATTTCAGAAGAACAGGGAGAAAAAAACTGTGGCAGAACTGTATGATTTCCTATCATACTGGCTTTGTTCTGCCTGCATCTTTTTTATTTCTAAAGCCATGAAAGCAAGTTTCCTCCCTCTTCAGCCCATGCCATACCGTAACTGCTATAGTGGGCGAGGCCATCAGTTCAACATCTGCTGTATTACAACAGGCATCCTTGGGAGATACTGCACAATAAGTCTTGATCACAATAGAATCCAAGAGCAGTAACAGCAATCTGTTGGACTTCATGTATCTTGAGTTTACACTTCTAACAATCCCGGAGCATTAACCAGCATTGACTATCATGCCACTATCCTGAAACAGTCAAAGAAAAATGTTCTTTCTCCTCTTTTAATCGAAGAAATATGAGCTGCTTTAAAAAACAGGCAGGTAGAGCTAAAAACCTTTGTGAAGTTATTTACAGAATAGTATTACTTTGGATTATGTGGAGATTTTGTGCAGTCTGTGAACTGCACTTTAGAAATTTACCATCAGATTAGAATTTCTTTTTTTTTAAAGCAATAACGTATAACTAGATATATGAGGGGAAACATACTTATGAATTCAGTTCAAAATGTCATTTATGGTAGTTTTGCGCAGGATGTCTCTTTTTAATACAGATTAGTGTGGAATAATCTTATGAACAAATAGATTGATCTCTTTACCACTAATATTTCTCACAGGAAGAAATTCCAGCACAGACCACGTGAAGAGATTTAACTTTATTAATATTCATATGAAAAAATAGTTAACCTCATTCAGACGCTGAAGGATCTTAAATAATCATTTTAAATAGCATGTTGACAAATATTTTTGTAGTAATTACAAGGTGTATCAAAGAAACGCAACAGCATTGTTATCATTATTAACCATTTAATTTGAAATCTATCCACAATTGAGCCTTATACTTTGATGGCAATCTTCTGTTCCTCCATTTCCCAGTGAAAGTTTGTTGTATCTCCTAAATCTATAATGTTACCTCCACTGACATTTGTATTCATCAAGGTTAGGTGAGGAATCATTGGGTTGATTTTGGGATAAAATCTAAGAAGATTTGCCCAGTTCTTCACAAATGGGATGGAAAGCATTTGAGAATAAAAAAATACAATTGTGCGACATAGCTAGATTTTTCTGATCCCAGAGTAATGGCATAGCTGCTAAATACCTAGGTCTAGCAGTCTCCTCCTCTTCTTTATTAGCTACTCAGAGAAAAATCTAACAGTATCTTTCTGAATAAAAACAGCTGTGCCTATTGAAATGGTCTGGTGTGGACTAGAGAGATTTTCAGTTTATTTTTGATGAGAAAACTGATCAAAACAAGGTTGTTTTTTTAAAAAAAACATAAAAAGTGAAGTGAGGGGGCACCATTTTCTTCTCATACTTCTCAGATTGTAACATTTTTGGATTTTCAATGGTGCCAGCCAGGTCCTTTATGTTGGGAAAGAAAGAGGCATGATATAAAAACTTGAGAGCCAGAGATTGGACAAAGTCACAAAGCCATGATGTAATGAGACGACCTTTCTCAACTTCAGAACTTAAACCACCCTGTTAATATTTTATTCAGCATCATCTTTTCATTTAAGAAGCCGAGGCTGTAGGATAGTGACTTCCTCAAAGTTACTGACAATTCTGATTTTACATTTACATTTTCTGAAGCCTTTGGATTCCAATGATTTCTACTGATAGGTTATATTTTAAAGCTGGCAAGTGAGGAGAGCTGCAGAGAGCTGTATGGTGTCCCAAATCTCTCAGGAAATGATGGTGATTAAATACAATTGTTTTTTTTTTCTTCTTCCTCTTGCTAATATTCTTGAATAGTCTACATTACCCACATACACGGCTATAGTTGAAGATAAATTGCCTTGCTATGCTCTATTATTCTGGGGAATGGTAAGAATAATAAACCGAGACATTGATGAACTCTGGGAAAAAATATGAATAATACATTATTGCTCACTGGAAATCAACAGTACAATCATGGGATGATATTGGAGACATACAACTTGAGAGGGCTGAATAGTTTCCTTGTGTTATAAGACACTGGCAAAATAAAGAGCTTTGCATTGGTGGCTGAATCTTGTTTTAAATGGGAAGTAATAATCCTTGCAAATTTCATTTGTTTTGATTTGAAAATTAGAATTGGAATAAGTATACCTAGAACATACCACTGAAAATACCAAGTTCGGACAATCACACGTCAGCTTAATAAGCCAAAGCGTAATTACACCTTTTGCTCATCTGTACAGCTTCTTTGCTTGCTGGAGTTGCAATTATGTCAGGAAATCTTTAATTGGCCATAATTTCTCTTTTTTATCTCAGTGGGGAAACTTGATCGTCTGCTTTGAAATAAGCTAGGATAGTTTAGAATGAGTTTCTAATTGGATTAATGTCAGGGCTTGTTCCAAAACAAAACAAGAACATTATTTCTCTGTTTTTGATGAACTGGGAAACTATAGATAATTAAGAGCTATCCTGGTTTAACTGCGTTTGCATAACAGATGAATATTTATTTATTTATTGAATTTATATTGCTGCCTATTCGCCCATGGCGACTCAAGGCGGCTTACAGAATATAAAACCATATTTTAAAAAATAAAAACTAACAAAAAGAATCAAATAAATTAATATAGTACAATATAACAGAATCATCCCCCCCCCCAATATTTATAACCCAATGGATTAATTCATACCAAGTTTAATAAATCAAAGTAAGGCAGCTGCAATGATCCCACTCAGAGATTTACATTGCAGATTTTTTTTTTTATGCCAGTTGTACAGCTGTGAAGAACACTGTTTTAAGAAAGGCCTACAGAGATAAGTATTCCCTTATTGATCTATGACATCACCCAGATTAATTTCACTGCATGGCCTGTTCCCCAGAGACCTATCATGAAAGATATATTCTTTCTGAACTATGCCGAGGATGAAAAAAAAACCACTACGGAAAGACTGTTTGATAGACAAACAGAGCACCAAAATAACATTTTAATTAAAAAAAAAAGGTATTGAATTTAGAATGAAAGAATTACTTGCCAGGTCAGATCAAGGGTTCAACTAATCTAGCATTCTATATCCAACTGAGGCCAAATTCCAACAGAAGTGTAATATCTCAGCAGCCATCGGAAATCAGCTTTCACTAATCGTAACACACATTCTCAATCTTCTATGGCTAATCTTATCAAACAGATATTAGACCTTTGGTAGGAACAGCAGATTCTTACAACCTATTTCATTTCTCTAAACAGCTAACTATGCTGAGTTCGGCTACACATCTTCATTATAATATTCAGGCAGTTCTTTTTTTGGTCCAAAAATAAAAGTTGACAGTGCAGTAAATGGTCATTTTTAGATGGGAAATATACATTAAAACTGTAATGTATGCTTTTTTACTATAATGTGTACATTATATACTATAATGTAAGAGCCGCGGTGGCTCAGTGGTTAGAGTGCAGTACTGCAGGCTACTTCTGCTGATCACCGGCTGCCAGCAGTTTGGCAGATTAAATCTCACCAGGCTCAAGGTTGACTCAGCCTTCCATCCTTCCAAGGTCGGTAAAATGAGATTGTTTGGGGCAATATGCTGACTCTGTAAACCGCTTAGAGAGGGCTGTAGAGCACTGTGAAGCGGTATATAAGTCTAAGTGCTATTGCTATTTATATCAAGGGTGAAATGTAAAATTTGTTACTACCAGTTCTGTGGGCGTGGCTTGGTGGGGGGAGGGGTAATGTGACTGGGTGGGCATGGCCAACTTTTTTTTTTTAACTTTTCAAAGCATTTTTTTCTAATGCTTTGAAAAGCCTCTGCCAATCAGGCAACTCAGCTGGGATCGTCAGAGAGGCTTTTTAAAAAATGCCTCTCTGCCAATCAAGCAACTCAGCTGGGATCGTCAGAGACTTTTCAAAGCATTTTTTTTACCACCTCTTCGGCCAAGAGGTTGCAGAAAAAAATGCTTTGGAAAGCCTCTGACGATCCCAGCTGAGCCGCGCGATCCTCAGAGGCTTTTTTTTTTTTAACTTTTATAAGCATTTTTTCTTCGGAAGAGGTTGTAGAAAAAATGCTTTTAAAAGTAAAAAAAAGAAAAAAAGCCTCTGATGATCGTGCGCCTCAGCTGGGCATGGTGGTGGTGGGGGAGCAGGGATTTTTGCTACCAGTTCTCCGAACCACCCGCTGCCATCGCTACCAGATCAGGCGATCCGGTCCAAACTGGCAGCATTTCACCCCTAATTTATATCACCTTATTACTGTTAAAAGGTAGAGAATTCTTACCCAGCTCCACTACAGGTAGCCCTTGACTTACAAAAATTCATTTAGTGGCCTAAATGAAGTTCGAAGTTACAACATCACTGACCATTTTTCACACTTACAACCGTTACAGCATTCTCATGGTCATGTGATCAGAATTCAGATGCTTGGCAATGGACCCATATTTATGATGGTTGCAGTGTCCCGAGGTCACGTGATCATCTTTTGCAACCTTCTGACAGTCAAAGACAAAGGGGAAGCTAGAGTCACTTAACAACCATGTTACTAATTTAACAACTGCAGTGACTCACTGAACAACTGGGACAAAAAAAGTTGTAAAATGAGGTAAAACTTAACAAATGTCTCATTTAGCAACGTAAATTTTGGGGTCAACTGTCGTAAGTCAAGGACTACTTGTACTACCATCCCAATAAATAGTACGGCTTCACTTACTTTGTACGCCTCAGCTCTTCAGTATGAAATGTACCTCCTGGACACATTAAATTGCCCAAATCTGCTAACATAGCTACTCCTACTTGACAATCCAGATTTTAAATCATGAAAAGTTTTCATAGAACTAAACAATGAATGGGCCAATAAATACAAATAAATTCCCATGAGAGAGAATTATCCAGTATATCAAGATACCAAAATCAATCAGAAAGCACATGGAAAACTCTTTTAATCTAAGTGCAATACTTATTTTCCATACTATTCCTGGATTACTGACTTGGGAAAGATAGCTATGATCCCTACAGAATATTTTTAGGACCTAAATAATAAGAGGAGAGGCATATAAAAACTCAAGACATAGTTGACCCAATTTCATGTGCATTAGAAAGATAAGCTATATTTTTTCAGTAAAATTTTCAAAAAATTGAAAATAAGAACAGATAGGACCTCCTTCTCTTGCTTGAGAAAGTTCCAGAAAAATAACCAGAGTATTTTAAATTGTGATCTCATACTTGCTTGGAAGGAATTCCTGTTGAAATCAATAAGAAGTACTTTGAGAAAGCATAATTAGGTCAGCAATTTAATACACAAACATGGTAGAAACAAGGATGGTTTGCAAAGATGGAAAAGTCAAGGGAGATATAGTGAATAGGATTGGTGCAATTAGTTGGATATCCTTTCCTTTCCTTTCCTTTCCTTTCCTTTCCTTTCCTTTCCTTTCTTTTCCTTCCCTTCCCTTCCCTTCTCTTTTCTTCTCTTTTCTTTTCTTTTCTTGACCTCCTGAACAAAATGGGGAAGTGTGTGTTAATGTAAGAAGTGTAAGAAGTAAATAAATATACTGCCATCAGACACCACATGCTGAGGGAAAGGCGTGGAATGGACTGATTAAATAAATATATGCTGAAACGCCATCTATATTTTATGCCAAAGAAACCTTTATCTAGAGATGTGAGTACATGTGGATTTTATTCAAATATATGAAAATTGGGGAAAAGATAATATGAAAAGGTTGGGTGAAAGCGGGTATATTGACTTTAGACATATTGATAGATGTGTGAAGTGAAGGTTGTTTTTTAACATACCCGAATATTAAATACCATCTACGAGATGTAACCCAATGACAATATTTACAGTTACAACATTTTTTTTAACAACATTGTTTGGACCAACAGCATTTTCAGATTCTTAAGATACTAAAATGTCCCAAAGGAGCTTTTTCAAGAGGCAACTGGACTTTTTGGTTTTTCTTTGAAGACGTTTCACTTCTCATCCAAAAAGCTTCTTCAGCTCTGGCTGAATAGTGGGAAATGGAAGGATTTATACTCCTTGCAGACAGCTGGTCATTTGCATTCTTTTTAGAGTGGTGTTGAGACCACCTGGAAGTTTATCTGTGTCCTCAGAGTCACCTGACTAGTACAAATGGGCTTGAAGCCTTCTTGGAATTGTTGAAAGGACTGTGTTGTAGACTGGAGATAGATGATGTTGTATCCCTCCCCCTCTGTTAGTATAAATCGTTCCATTCTCCACCATCCAGTCAGAGCTGAAGAAGCTTCTTGGATGAGAAGAGAAACATTTTCAAAGAAAAACCAGAAAGTCCAGTTGCCTTTTGAAAAAGTACCTTTGGGACAACCAAGATCTGGATGACTGAGAATCTTCATAGACATTGAGATACTAGAATAACTTGCTAAATCATTTAAAACTAAAAAAAAAACCACCACGTACTATTAGTTTCTATACATATTTGTTATCTATGAATCAATTTGCTATGGAGATGTTAATAAATGAATGGAATAAAAATTAGAGGTTCCTATATTGCCTAGACAATTGGAGAGTGTTTTAACTTTTATAGCAAGATTGTCAATGAACTTCAAATTACAACCGATACAAAAATGATATTTGGACTTTATTACGGTTATAGAAAAAGACTGTGAAAAGCATTTTGTTGGAGATAGAGATAATGCTTCTTTAAAACACATGTTTTTACAATGTCCAACATTGGGGGGAAAGTATTGTATTGCATAAATATAACTGTGCAACAAAAGCTAAAATTTTCAGATGATAATACTCTTTTCAACTACATTCCTGGTACTTAGAATTTGACAACTAGACAACGTAAATGGATTCTCTGCGGCTTTACAGTATTGGAAAGATAAATGTATGGCCCCTTCTACCAATGGTTGAAGATAGTTTCCATTTGCCACCTCTGAGTGGATTGCTTATTGACATTCACTTTGTATGGACAAATACAATGAAATATGGGACTCATTTAAACAAAATACAATAGGTTCAAATATGATAGTTATATAAATATATTAATGTACTTGAATAATATTTATATTAAGAAGCTCTGTGAAGAGTTTTAAGTATTTACAGCTAAAATGATATATTATGCCTTTTTTCTTTTTCTTTTGTTGTATTTTTTACTTCTTAAAAAACACTTTGCTTTTTTTTTCTTTGACAATCCATGTATTTCTATCTTTGGGGGGCCTTTCCCATTTTTTCTCATTATTTTAAAAGCAATAAAAGAATAAATTAAAAAAAAATCTTTCCCACTAAATTAAGTTTAAGATACCGTACTTTTCGGAGTATAAGACACACTCCTTCCCCCCCCCCCCCACTAAAAGAGGGTGAAAATGTTGGTGCATTTTATACACCGAATACAGCCATTTTTGGCCTCCCAAAACCCCACCCCGCCCATCCCATTTTTGCCAAAAACAGGCCTGTTTTTTCACAAAAACGGGAGGCGCAGAGGGTTTGGGAGGCCTGCAGAGTGCTCCTGGGGGCTGTGGGAGGGCAAAAACGTGACACATGGGGGGTTTGGGAGGCTAAAAATGGCTCCGTTTTTTGCAAAAATGGGAGCGTTTTTGCCCTCCCCAGCCCCTAGGACCATTCTGCAGGCTTACCAAACCCTCTGCACATCCCGTTTTTGTGAAAAACGGGCTCATTTTTGGCCTCCCAAACCCCCATGCATCATGTTTTTGCCCTCCCCAGCTCCCAGGAGCACTCTGCAGGCCTCCCAAACCCTCTGTACATCCCGTTTTTGTGAAAAACGGGCCCGTTTTTGTGAAAAACGGGCCCGTTTTTTCCCCCCACAAAAACGGGATGTGCAGAGGATTTGGGAGGCTCCTGGAGGCCGGGAAGGACAAAAACTTTTTTTTTCTTGTTTACCTCTTCAAAATCTTGGTGCGTCTTATACTCCAGTGCGTCTTATAGTCCGAAAAATACAGTATGTGTTTTTAATTCTGACGTTTTAGTGTAAGCACTATTAGTCAAGCATAATCATTCTTTCAAATGTCCAGGTAGTCTTCATTTTAACAATCACAGTTGGGACTGGAATCTCAATTGTTGAACAAAAGGCTTGATAAACAAGACACTTACTTCACTCAATAACCACAATCCCAGCACACCCAATTAGTCGGTAAGTGATCTTGTGGGTTGTTAAGCAGACTGAATCCCAGATAAGATGCTTGGGGTGTTGCAGAGGGGTAGGGGAGACCCTGGGAGATTCCATTCAGGAGCTGAAAAATTCTTCCTGCTGAAATCCAAGCAGTATTTTCATCGTCTAAACAAAGAGATACTTGCATGAGGCTTGTGCCAAGCCTATTAGGGCCTCCCATCCCTGTCTGAGACACCCTGAATTCCTTACCTCACTATATTGTCTCTCCAATCTCTGCTTGGCCTTTGTCTCCATCTTATCTCTGGGGTCTGGCTGAAAGATCTGCCTACTGAAGTTCAGCTCCCCTCCTTAAACAGAAGAGCAATGGCACCATTTCTGCACCCCATCAGAGAAATTCAGCTCACCTCATTCAGTAGCTCTTTCAGCCAGGCAGTCCTCTCAGCAGATGACAGCACCTGCTTGCAGGCTTCCCCATTGACTTTCTGGGGAAGCCTGTGGCAGAGAAAGTTGCAGATGGCAATCATACGATCACAAGGTGATTGGCAACCATCATTTAAGTGCGAACAGGTTGCCAAGCACCCAGATTGAGGTCATGTGACTGCAGGAGTGGTGTTGCAACTTTCGGCAATGGCCAGTAATGTTTTACAGACCATTAAGCGTCCTTTCCAACGCCATCATTAAACGAATGGTCATAAACTGAGGACTACCTATAGAAGTAGTCTGGAGACTTTTTCCCCTTCATACTTTCTGCCCCCAAACAAATAATCCATCCTTGGTGATGAAATGACTGCAACATTTCCAGGAAACACAACTTCCCCTCTAGAAATTCTTTCTGGAATTCTGAGTTACCGTGAATGCTCAGGCAGATTACATCATGCTCCCATGGTGTCTGTAGGAATGATACAGTCCCAGCGTAGTGGGATATTCCTCCAGAGCTTTTAAGGACTCTCTCTGATAAACACTAATGTTGATTGACATGTATGGCTATAACAGCAAAGAGGGATTTTTTTAAAAAAAAATGCCACACGTAGAACATCTACTTATTCCATCCTCTAATGGTTAATTAGAAAGGGAGTTCCCATTCAGAACTAAAAACTGTTTATTTTACATACTAAGTTCATTGTTTCACCTGGGCACTAATTGCACCTTATGGAGCTATTACTTCGTAAGAAAAGCCACATCACTTAGACCTCCAGTGATTAATTAAACAGATGAGGTAATGTCCAAAATCTGATTATCAGGGCAACACATAGACCCTTGTTTTAAATAAAAGCAGCCTCTCAAGGGCTGCTATTGGTTGGGATCAAGATACCAGCTGGAGGTGCCAAATTTAAGCCCTGCCCTTTTTTACCTGGAGAAGAATTTTCACTGTGCAGTCTTGCCACCATTTTGACCTTCTTAGTAGGATCTACCAAAAAGAGTAGGATGATTGTTAAAGAGAAGCAATTACCTATTCAGTAACCTTCTCGGATACATTGAGTTTCTAGGCCTAAAATCCAGTAGAGGTCCACATTGTTTTCTTCTTTGTTTTCTGTAATAGGTCTTATGAGATCTGGACTGTTTTGTTTCTCATTCCCATCCACTGTTTACATCAGAGGTGGGTTTCAGCAGGTTCTGACCAGTTCTGGAGAACCGGTAGTGGAAATTTTGAGTAGTTCGGAGAACCGGTAGTAAAAATTCTGACTGGCCCCGCCCCCATCTATTCTCTGCCTCCCAAATCCCAGCTGATCAGGAGGAAATGGGAATTTTGCAGTATCCTTCCCCTGGATTGGGGAGGGAATGGAGATTTTACAGTATCCTTCTCTTGCACGCCCATCAAGCCATACCATGCCCACCAAGCCACACCCACAGAATGGGTAGTAAAAAATTTTGAAACCCACCACTGGTTTACATGTATCAAGACTTTCCCTTTACCTCTAACACTTTATTGATATGGCATTCATTTCTGCAGCAGCTGACCATTGAGCAAATTTGCAAGATGACCTTCTCATATATGAGCTGTCTGGTTGCTTTCATTGTATTACCATATTATTATTATTTTTTTAAAAAAATATCACATTTGTGTCACATTTTCATTATCCTTCGATTTTCTGAGAATTTTTGCTACCTGCCAAGTAACAATTTCATATCTTTATTTCACGATGCCTGAGAATTTTTTTTGAATAGAATAGAATAGAATAGAATAGAATAGAATAGAATAGAATAGA
>WNWU01000034.1:8817805-8840988 GCA_012654045.1 Ptyas mucosa
ATAGAATAGAATAGAATAGAATAGAATAGAATAGAATAGAATAGAATTCTTTATTGGCCAAGTATGATTGGATACACAAGGAATTTGTCTGGGTTCATACGCTGTCAGTGTACATAAAAGAAAAGATACGTTCATCAAGAATCATAAGATACAACACTTAATAATATTCATAGGGTACAAATAAGCAATCAAATCATATTAGGAAACAGTCCATATAAATTGTAAGGATATCAGCAACAAGGTTACAGTCATACAGTCATAAGTGGGAGGAGATGGGTGATAGGAACGATGAGAAGATTAATAGTAGTTGCATTTGTTTTATTTTTCAGGTGCTGGCTAAGGATGCTTTGTTTTATTTTTTTTTCTGTTAAAATGTCTCCATTATGTTGTATCTTTCCCAGGTGTCTGAATTTCCAGGTCTGAAAAACTCCCATGGAAAATGTGACTTCATGATCCTTTCTCCTGGGGTTTAAGTGTAATTTAAAAAGGTGGGGAGGATTACAGATTTTAAGAGTGATGGCTGATTACATCCAGTTTTTGGATTTACAGTAGGGCAGCTGTAAAATGCTTATAAAGGGTTCTTGAGAAAGCACCTATATCAATGCATTGCACTTGGGCTGTTCAAGAGAAATATAAAACAAACATAAGCCTATTAATAGATATTCAGGGAGGGAAGAAAAACCTACAGCTATTATAACATAATCTCTGTCAGCATTTTTTTTTAATCTGTTAATAATAGATCACTTTACAGCATGGCATATGGAAACAGACAGGGAATCTCTCAGGAGATCTGTTCTTAAGCAAAAAATGCTTACAGCTTTTATCAGAAACCCTACACAAACACATGGTTTAAAGGTCTTTCACCTAACAATTACTGGGGCATCTTATGCTCTAATAAGCAAAAACCAGACAAAACCAACTCAGCATGAAAAATGTAATCAGGATTAAGCAGTTCTGGAGATCTGCGGTAATACTGTAATGTAGATCGTGGAATACAGCTCCACCTTCTAATCTTCCCCATGGAAATCAGTAAGACGTAGAAATGTTTAATTACAAATGGACCAATTTTTCTAATCCCCCCTCCCTCCTTCCCACCCTTCTGTACTTCCTACTGTAGAAGCTATGAATAAACTTGTAGGTCAGTTCAGTTGCAGTGGTCCATAGCCGATTATTTTTACAAATGCTATTTCGAACTTAATACCCCAATCTCAGGTTTTTGCATCCAGTCTATGCATATTTCTATACAAGTGCATCTCTGCTGCAGTTTTCCCCAACCAGGTGCCCTCCAGCAATGGGAGGACTGCACCTGCCAGAATGGCTACTATTTTCAGCAGTTTCAGGTTGGAAAAGTTGCTTATCCCATAAATGAGAAATCCATCAATGGAGCTCAGTACCTCGGATATTGTTTCTCAAGTAAGCAATCCCAAGCAAAGATTTACAGCTCCTTCAGAAACCAGGAAACAATTCCCAAGGAAAAAAATAATTCAGGGCAAGGAAGACTAGCATTTCAGATGTTAATAAACCCAAAAGTTTAACAACCATCCCCTCCTCAGAATGTCTGTTATTGGAGACTACTGGAACTGTAATATTAAGGACTCCGATTCTCCAACCTAGGTTAGATACTTCCTCTCACAATAATTATAAATCTGAACACGTAGACACAGGGAAAAAAAACATTAGCCCATGACTTTAAATCAGGAATGGAAGTAACATCTTTTTCAGCTAACGAATTTTATTAGGAAGCATAACCTTTATGCCTTTTAATAAAACTTGCTGGTCAGAAAAGGTGCTATCAGATTCCTGATTTTTTTGACCTCATGAACTGTCACAGCTTTCCATCTATAATGTCTCTCCAATGGCAATATTATTATTTAAGAACCGGAATATCATTTGATTTAGCACAGAAAAAAGCAAGACCCAGGTTAAAAAAACATTGCAGTGTAAATTGCTTCTCTTCTGTTAATAATTTCTTGATACCCAATTACATTTTCTTCCCAACTCGTGAACATTGTGATCTACTGAACATTGGCTGTTTTATACATGTTTCATTTCTGCTTTGGTTTTTTTTTAAAAGCCATTTCTGCAAAGTTCCGGTTGTTGTTGTTTTTATATTATACTCTTTTGGTTGCCCTGCTTTGGCCATATATCCTTCCTAATTCACATAAAATAACTATGAAGGTTTTGCTCAGCTGTATACATTGCCTTTGGGTTTGTAGATCCCAGGTGCCAGAGTTAACACTGAACTTCCAGTGTCTATGGAGATTCTCAGTCAGCCAGGTCACGGTTGTTCCAAAGGTGTTTTTGTCCAAAAGGCAACTGGACTTCCTTTGTGTTTCCTTGAAGACATTTTGCTTCTCATCCAAGAAACTTCTTCAGTTCAGAACTGTTGAGTTGAGTGAGAGTGCCTGACTCAAAACCATTCAGCCAGCTTTCATGCCTAAGGTAGGACTAGAACTCACAGTCTCCTGGTTTCTATCTTAGTCCTTTAACCACTAGGCCAAATTGGGCCTTATATATTATGAAATATAATAGTGTGTGTGTACTTGTGCACATGCCTGCATCAGGAGTGGGTTCTAAACATTTTTACTACCTGGTCTGTGGGCGTAACTTATTTTGTGGGCGTGGTTTGATGGTCATGTGACAATTCTTTAGGATTTAGCAGAGGTACTGGTCTACCAGGCTTTTAACTGTTTGCAGAGCTGTACCGGTCCACCCATTTGTTTTTGGAATGTTCCGGTCTACCTATTTGTTTTTGGAGCACACCAGTCTACCCATTTGTTTTTGGAGCGCACCGGTCTACCACCACACCGCCTTTTACCACTGATCAGCTGTAGGGTGGCCCTTTGAAGCACCGCAGCAAGAGTTTAAACAGTTTTTTTCCTTCTAGCCGATCAGCTGGGACTCAGGAGGCAGCGAATAGATTGGGGGCGGGGCAGGCAGAGGTGGTATTTACCAGTTCTCCGAACTACTCAAAAGAACTATTAAGCTGGAAGAGTCTGTTGAAACTTTCTGCAATCTTCAGAATTTGGAAAACTCCAGATATTACTGTGCATAATGATGCAATACAACAAGATGTTTTACAATAATGTATATTCACTGATATTCTTCACTTGATCGAATACCTTTATTATAGCTCTTGTCCATAATGATGTTCTTTGTTTATCTCCCATGTTTGTAGACAGCAGATTGAATTTAGCAAAAAGATGTATAATATTTTGATAAATATTAAAAAGGTATATGATAAGGCTTTTAAATGATAAGGCTTCCCCAATCTGATTGAAAATATACCTTTCTTTAAAAAAAAAAAAGAACACAGTAACCCTGCAAGACTTAAGGAACATCTACTAGGAACTTTTCTTAATTAAAATATATATTTCCCAAAAGGAAAACTATGGTTTTGGGGGTTTGCTTTACTCGGATCAAGATTAAAATGAAATGTTAGTTCATCTCTCCAGGAAAAGCCATGTTCCTCTTTATAAAGGACGTGTAAAAGATACACATAATAACTTTAAGGTTTGGTGTAAATTCATTTGTACAAAGCAGCACAACCTCTCAAAGGAACAAACAAGAAAATCACAGTAGATTAAAGCTGACAAGAAAAATGGAGTTCAGAAAAGGAATGTCCTTGATTTTATCTTGAAGAAATAAAATGTTCCTTGTGCACTACATTTTTCTTCTGTACTTTTCGTACTTAAGACCTAAGGGATTATGTGTCAGATTCTTCAATTAGCCTACATATTAGAGCTCAGAGTTACTGCATGTAACGATTGTGCTGCTCTGCTCTTGCAAGGAACATAATTTGACTTACATCTCATGTACGTATTGCAATGCCACTTTGGCATTGTGGTTAAGCATCAGGCTAAAAACCAGGAGACCGTGAGTTTTAGTCTTGCCTTAGGCATGAAAACCAGCTGGGTGACCTTGGCCAATCACTATCTGTCACCATTAGGAAGAAAAAAGCAAAGACAAATCACTTCCAAAATGTTGCCAATCAAACATGCATAACTTATCCATTGTTATCACCGAGAGCCATCAAGACTGACTATTCTGGGGCTACGGGTAATTGCCAACCTACCTTTAAAACAACAGGTTTAAACAGGTGTTTCCAAACACGCCTAGGAAGAATTGGGCAAATGAATGTACGAAGACCTCATTGGCTGCCCTCAGTTACGATGTCACGAAAATTGAATAAGTGGCCAAATGTCAGTGGAATTCATTTTTTTCTCCAAAATTAAATACTCACCAACCTCTACCCCCCATAAAATTGAATTCTGTTGCTCTGATGCCCTAATCTTAGACTTTTTCAAATTGTGGGGAGGTTTAAAGTTGGGAAATGAAGATATCAGGAAGCTGTGTTTCAGCTCCCCAATCTTCAAGTGTTACCCATTTAATTTTTTAAGAGAACACCGTATCAATGTATAGTATTACAAGGCAGCAGTGATAGGGATGAGTTACCCTTTAGAGTCCTCTGATTTAATTATTCTTTCCCTTTTCCTCCTATCTCCATAGTAATGCATGAAACAGGACAGACTCATAAAAAACCCCATCATAATTTCACAGAAGCCATCATATCACAGCGAGGATACCTAATAGGACAGGCTGAATTGTCCAAAGACTCATAATATAAACTTGATTTCTTTGAAACTTTGTCCTATGAGTACAGATCTTTGCCTTAGGCAAGCATTTTGTTCATCTAATACAACGAACAGTTTACTACCAACTTAAAAGCAACTTAAAGAGCCTTGGTGGCGCAGCAGACTAAAGTACCAGGCTCAAGGTTGACTCTGCCTTCCATCTTTTCGTGGTAGGTTAGATGAGGATCCGGATTGTGGGGGCAATAAGCTGACTTTGTATAAAAAAGAACACTGCTTGGGGGGGCCGAAAGCCCTGCTAAGCAGGTATATACAAAAGTATGAAGGCTATTGCTTAACGCATTGTAAGCTGCCCTGAGTCTCCAGAGAAGGGCGGCATATAAATCGAACCAATAAATAAATAAACAGTATTATGCCCTGTTCCAGCATCACACTTCAAACGTTGCTCATACTCTGTCCCCCAACTTTCCATATTTTTTCAAGCTATATCCTGGCTATGAATATACAGGCCTTGAAAGAACTTAGATAAATGGACAACCCAATATCTGGATGCTTACAAATGGGTTTGTCCTATTCAAAGGTAGCCTGATTAAATCCCAATGATTTTGTTGATTTGCTAAGAGAGTTGCTCTAGGATAGCCTATGCTCAATTTTCATCCCTCAAAATGTAAGAGCTGTGATTATCAATATATGGTACCTACCGTATTTTTTGGACCATAAAACATATCGGTGTATAAGACGCACCAAGATTTCAAAGAGATAAGTAAGGGGGAAAAAGGGTTCTGCCCTCCCCAGCCCCCAGGAGCACTCTGCAGGCCTCCCAAACCCTCTGCGTTTCCCATTTTTTGGAAAAATGGACCCATTTTTTGCCCGTTTTGCATACATTTTTGCAAAAAACAGGCCCGGTTTTCACAAAAATGGTCGCATTTTTGCCCTCCCCCAAGCCCCAGGAGCACTTTGCAGGCCTCCCAAACCCTCTGTGCACCATTTTTACAAAAAACAGGCCCATTTTTTTGCAAAAATGGGACGAGCGGGGCAGGGCTTCGGGAGGCCAAAAGTGGCTGTATTCGGTGTATTAGACGCACCAGCATTTCCACCCTCTTTTGCTGGGGGTGTGCATCTTAAACGCCGAAAAATACGGTAGTTTTGTATGTCAGAAATGAGAATTAAGTCAAGATTAGTGGCTGCAGTTGTCAGTTAAATAGATATATCAAGTTCTGATTATTATGTATATAACAATGTGAAATCATGGTGCCAATGTGGTACTTTTACTGGACTACTAAAAATACAATGTCAGCTGATTATTATGATTAGTCACACACTATCCAGACTTTTTTGTCTTTATTATTGACAATTATGACATGCAGGCTGTTGTGTGACAGGTTCCTATATGTTTCCATTTTAAAGTCTCAAAACACGTTGGCTTCTTCACTTTCTATTACTTTATTTATTTTGCGGTCACACTACTTCTTGCTTGCAAGCAAATGGTATTTATTGCAGATTTTCCAATGCACCATTGTTGCTACTTTGTCATGCCATTGTATGTAGTCAGTCTGTGTGATCTTCTTGCAGCAGCTAACCAGGTGGTCCACTGTTTCTTCAGCTTCTTTGCTGAGGTGGCACTTGTTGTCTGTTGCTGTCTTCTCATTTCTGTCTGTATTTGTTTTTAAAGGTTGGTCTTGGGCATCCAGAATCAGCCCTACTGACTCTTTCTTCAAACTTACTGTTCTTAGTCATGGCCGGATCATATTATCTGGCTTTGCCGCAGTGGTGGGATTCAAATTTTTTTACTACCAGTTCTGTGGGCATGACATGGCTTGGTGGGCATGGCAGGGGAATGATGCTGTAAAATCTCCATTCCCGCCCCACTCCATGGGAAGGTTACTGCAAAATCCCCATTTCCTCCCAGTCAGCTGGGACCCAGTCAGCTGGGACTTGGGGGCGGGGCCAGTGAGAGGTGGTATTTACTGATTCTCTGAACTACTCAAAATTTCCGCTACCGGTTCTCCAGAACTGGTCAGAAGCTGCTGAATACCATCTCTGCTTTGCCTGCTAGCCATGTATTGGCCATGTAATATTTTGTCTTGCCATATATCTTTTCGGTTCTTCGTGTGGTCATTTTTGTTGGCCAGTTTGCTATTACCAGTACCCAATAAGCCTTCATGGTGTACTAGCTTCAGTGCATTTTCTTCTTCATTGTTCTTCAGATATTTTTTCCAAAGCCCCCTCTTTTTTCTTTAACTCTCTGCTGCACTTGCAACATTCCATGCCTACCTGTTTTCCTTGGTAAGTAGAGACTGTCCACATCACTGCATAGATGACGGACATAATTCATTGTCATTATTTTTCTGGTCTTCCTATGCAGGGTTCTTAGTTCTGTTTGAGTTCACTATTCCAACTGTGTATCTAACATCTGTAATTGCCCAAGTGTTGCCCTGATGTTATTTCCTCCACTGAGTTTAAACTTTTAGATCTTCTTCACTCTCTTGATGTATTCACTTCTAAACTTTTTCTTGACTTCAATGTACCTAGTGTTGTCAGCTTGCAGGATATCTGGGTCAGTGGTGAAACCGCATGCACACATGTGCAGCATGTGCCAAAAGGAGACTTGGGAAGGTAAGTAGAACAGTGAGGGGGGGATCAGCTGTGGCGCGCGGTTTAGCTTCACTAGAAAGCAGGAAATCCTGCTTTCTAGTGAAGCTAAACCGCGCGGTACAGGTGATCGTCGGATCGTAGCTTTTTTTAATTAGTGGTTTCATCGAATCGGTAGCTAACTATTGGTTCGAACAAACCAGTAGCTTTTTTTATTATTCGCTCGAACTGATAGTTTTTATCAACAGCGGTTCACCCGAACCGGGGCAAACCGGTAACATTTCACCCCCGGTCTGGGTATTTGTAGGGATCATCATCCAAACTTTTTTGATGTTGTTTCCATAAGGCATCTTGATTCTTTAAATTTTCACTATTTTTCCCCTGTTCAGAATGAGTGTGGCACAAATTGTCCAATTCAAACTCCATTGCAATATCTTGGCTGTAACTACAGATAGATTTGAGCAGCAATTCTATTTCTTATGAAGCTTCTAATCATCCCTGAAAAGGAGGTGGAATAGTCTGGCAGGTTTTTTTTTTTATGTTTAATAGCTATGGCTTGACTTATTCAGTATTGTTGACAGAGGGAATCTGTGCAATGACAAAGAGTAATTGTGAGACTAAGTCTACTGAAGAAAAACTGCTTATCTGTTTGCAAATATACAAAGACTAAAAACAAAGGAATAATATTTTTGTAACATTATAAAAATCAAATCCAACAAGAAGAGAATATCTGAAAATAATGCTCTGGAAAGAACAACATGCAGAATCAGAAATAATAGAACAGAGGCTACCAGATCAACTTACAATATAAAATAAAATATTCACAAATAGTATTTATTTGTTTGATATTTAATGTATTTGGTATTCATTATTAGTATTACTAGATTTTTCTCACTTTTTTAAAATGCCAGCAAACAGACCTAATACTCTTTTCACCTCTATTTTTCCCACAACAACAATCCTGTGATGTGGGTTGGGCTGTGAAAAAGTGACTGGCCCAAAGTCACCCAGCTGATTTTTATGTCTAAGACAGGTCTAGAACTCCCAGTCTCCTGCTTTTTAGGCCAGCATCTTAACCACTGTCTGAAACCAACTTTAACAAAATTCCAGTTATCTGTTAAGTTCGAATTTGATTTGGTATGCTATTATCTGCTTTATTCTCCTTAATATTATGCAATCTACTTCCTTCCCAAGGAACCAAATCAAGAAAACAGCCTCCAGGTCAGGCGTGTTCAACCTTTTTGGCTTACCTGGGCTGCATTGAGTATAGTTAATGTATATAAATATATATAATAATGTTAAAAGTTTATAATCTTGTAGGGCTGCATTATTAGCTGTCCAGGGCCACATGCAGCCTATGGGCCTTGGCAGTGATGAAATCCAATTTTTTTTTTTACTACCGGTTCTATGGACATGGCTTGGTGGGCATGGCAGGGGAAGGATACTGCAAAATCTCCATTCCCACCCCAATCCTGGGGTGTGGATATTGCAAAATCTCCATTCCCACCCCACTCTGGGGCCAGCCAGAGGTGGTATTTGCCGGTTCTCCAAACTACTCAAAATTTCCACTGCCAGTTCTCTGAACTGCTCAAAATTTCCGCTACCGGTTCTCCAGAACCTGTCCAAACCTGCTGGATTTCACCCCTGGGCCTCGGGTTGGACATGCATGCTGTAGAAGTTCAAGGACAGTATAATTTCAACAAGTTTAACAGAGTTGGAAGGGACTTTGTAGGTCACCTAGTCTAACCCCCCTGCCCAAGCAAGAGACCCTACACCAGGGGTGTCAAACTCAATGCCAGATCCAGCCCGTGGGGTGCTTAAATCTGGCCCGCGAGGCCGGCCTGGAAATATCAAAGGACCGTCCTGCGGTGCCTCTGCCAGCCAAAACGGGCTGTGCTGAGGGCCCTGCAAGGCTCCCACGCAGCCCGTTTTTGGCCTCCCCGGCCTCCTGCAGCACTCTGCTCACCAAAAACAGGCCATGCGGAGGCACCACAAGGCCTCCATGTGGCCCATTTTTTGGCCAGCAGAGTGCTGCTGGAGGCCGGGGAGGCCAAAACAGGCCGCACAGGGGTTTCTGACAGATGGCAGTCCAGTCTTTTCTTGAAAGCCTCCAGTGATGAGGGTCTCACAACTTCTGAAGGCATGCTGTTCCATTGGTTGATTGTTCTCACTGTTGTTCTCATATTCTCACATTTTGTGTTAAGGCCAAGGATGCTTTAGATCCTCCATTTGGCGAATAATCAGTTGCTGGGGTGGGGGAGGAATCTGTAAAAACTTCCTCTATATTGGTTACCTAGGATTTTTTCCCCACTTTGCTTGTCTTTTGTCCTTCCCCCACCCCCACCCCACCACCACCACTGCCCCCAAGCTCATCATACAAGTGTCCTTATTAAATCCAAAGGGTAACATTATTTTCTTCTAATTTGATTGCCAATATAAAAAATGCACTTTCTTCACTACTGGACAGATTAAATATTAGACTTCAATTGAAGATGCTGATATTTATATTTACCCACAAAATCAGTGTGATGTGTTGATTAGAGTTTTAGACTACAATAGGTGGGGCTCAAGTTGGGGTGATTATTGCCTGCCTCAGACCCAGAAGGTTGTCTGAAAGATGAAATGTCTTGCTGTGATGCTTGATAGAAAGACTGGCACAAATATTGACAGCATAGTTGTTCCATTCACACATTCTTTATCTGCATACCTTAGCCTTCAACAGCAAGGTAATGATGTTCCAGCCAATATCACTCATGCAATGTCTTTGAATTCGGCACAAATGTCTGCAGCAGCACTGGTGCACTGGCCAGTGGTGGGTTTCAAAATTTTTTACTACCAGTTCTGTGGGTGTGGCTTGGTGGGCGTGGTGTGGCTTGGCTTGGTGGGCATGGCAGGGAAAGGATACTGTAAAATCTCCATTTCCTCCCCAATCCATGGGAAGATTACTGCAAAATCCCCATTTCCTCCCAATCAGCTCGGATTTGGGAGGCAGAGAATAGATGGGGGCGGGGCCAGTAGGAATTTTTACTACTGGTTCTCCAAACTACTGAAAATTTCCACTACTGGTTCTCCAGAACTGGTCAGAACCTGCTGAAACCTACCTCTGGCGCTGGCACAGATTCAGGCCAAAGCATGTGCAACTGTAGGGGCACAATACTTTTCTGCTACAGGCATTCAGCAGCAGTGCACATCATCCAGTGCACTCGCATGTTCGGCATCCTGAACAGAAATAAGGCTTGAGGCTGTCAAGTGCCCCAGAAATCAGGAGATTCAGACCGTTCAAATGAGTATAAAGATTTATTGCAAGCTTAAGCTTTCCACAAGAATCTGACCAACTAGCGGTCAAGGGAAATGAGTGGGAGATAAGAAAGGCATTCAAAGTGGGATGGACTTAGATCTGTTGCGGGCATGCAGGGACTTGTGACTTATGACACGTTTGACCCTTCCCTCAGGCCCAGCCTGGTCATTTCCTACATCAGCCCATGTATAATTGAATATTTACCATGCTCCAGTGTTATATGAAGGTTTCTCATAGACTTGTTATTGGCATTGCAGAAAACAGATGTTGGACATTCGTTTGGTAGATCCAGAAGGCCTAAAGGGTAGATAAAACAGAACCGACTCTTTTGTTATGTCACAGAAATCCAAAGCTTGCTGGGCGTAGAAGCAAAACTTTGCATTAACAGTGCTCTGGAAGCTTTAAATTAAAACTGTGAGTTGCTGGTAGAAACATAGGACCATATGCTCATTACTGAATCTTTAGTTGATAGGAATTTTTGTCAAAAGAAAAAAGAAAGCTTTCTAATGCAGTTTCTCTTCCCCTCCCTTCTTGCTACCGAACCATGTAATTAACTCACCCGTCTCTGTTCAGATGACAGCCAGCAATATTTCTTTAATTAACACTATCTTCACAATTTTATTCAAAATGATACTCCGTGCAATTACTGGTACTTGGGGTGGTGGAGGCGGGGTATTATTTACAGTGGAAGATGATAAAAGATGCAGAATACATTTTGCACTGTCCAAAATCTTGAAAGGGTCTGATTTAGAACAAGTCAAGGTTCACCGAGAGGAGATAGAATAAAAATATCCCTAAACTATCTTTTGTTGTTGTTGTTGTAGGGATTTTCCCCTACACAAGCTACTATATCTTCTCCTAATTCTGCTATGTTTGCCTAGAGTTGTATAAATATTTATTTATTTTATTTAAATTTATATATCACCCTTCTCCTACTGGACTCAGGGCGGTGCACAGCCAGAAATAAAAAACATTCCAATACAAAATTTAAAAATTTAAAAGAATTATACACTTTGGCCGAAAATTTTAAAAACCTCACAACTAAGACCCATTAGACAATTAAAAATCTAATATCTCAAAAAGGGCGGGGGGGTTATGCCAGCCCTGCTTGTTGGAAAAGAAAAGTTTTTAGGGCACGGCGAAAAACCCGGAGATCTGGTATCCTCCGTATCTCCTGGGGCTAATTGTTCCAGAGGGCAGGTGCTGCCACAGAGAAGGCCCTCCCCCTGGGGGTCGCCAGCCGACACTGCCTGGCTGACGGCACTCTGAGGAGTCCCTCTCTGAGGAGCGTACTGGCCGGTGGGAGGCTATTGGCGGCAGAAGGCGGTCACGCAAATACCCAGGTCTGATGCCATGGAGCGCTTTAAAGGTGGTAACCAATACCTTGAAGCGCACCCAGAAGTCCACCGGGAGCCAATGCAGCTCATGCAGGAGAGGTGTCACATGGGAGTGCCCCCTCGCTCCCATAATCCCCCACGCTTATAATAAACTAGCTTCTTATCCTATAATCTTATTGTAGATTATTTCTCTAATACATTTCAGATCAGATTGCTACTGGATTTGGGGGTGGGGGTGAGGGAAACTATGACCCTCATAGTTTGTCTTCTTAAGCACTATAGCAGCATTTCCCCCTTTTTTTCTGAAAGAAAACTTCACTAATACGCGCTGAAATCTTTGTGCTGCTTTGAAAGTATTTTTTTTTAAATCAAAAAGATAAGAAGCAAGGCAGCCATTACTTAAAATTCCGCTACAAACATTTCAGGTTGGATTTGCTGGAGGAAATGGGCTCTTTTGTTTGTATTGAATTGGGAGGGGGACAGTTTGGGGGGTGTTAAGTCTTGTTTTGTTTCTTTCTTTTTTTTACCGAGCAAGGTACAGGTGGTTTCATTAGCAAAGAAGAATGCTTGGTTCCCCTGATGGACGCACCGATGTAATGAGGAAAGCAGCATTCTCTTATGAGCAGCAGCTGTTTCTTTGTCATCGTTTCCGAAAACCTAAATATAAAAAGCAAATTTTGTGAGCCACAAGATGATGCATCTACTAAATACACACTCTTAGCTTCAGAAGGGCGATTAAATAAAAGTACAATTCTCTGGCCATCTGTAATTCCCGTACACAGTGTTGAAAGTTCACAAAGTCAATTCTGTTATTTAAAGACTCCAAAACTTGAAGAACTCTATTGTACTCACATCAAGTGATTCAAAAGCTGGATTAATTAATTATGTGTCATCCATCGTTTTCAACTCCCGACAACTACATAAGTTTTCTTCATGACTATCCTCTTTTTATCTTGCCTTTCAGACTTTGGGGTAGGAAACTGATTCTACAGTCAGCTAGCCAACCCAATCAAGAGCAGACAGTGATAATGTCAGGGTTCCAAGTAACAAGTTTCCTCAAACTTCCTTTTTATTGAAGATGTCATATTGTCACATCTGGGAAAACCCAAATCTGAAAGTTTCCAGGTTTTCCCCACACAAGAGAAAGTTCAAGTCCCTGCCCAGCACCCTCATGTCCATCACATGGTCCAATCATCCATCGTCCAAACTGGAGACACCTCCCAGTCATCTGACTCCAGGTGCCAGAGCAATGTGTCCTTGACTCTCTAAGAAAGGAATTTATTTTGACTACATATCATCCAAACTCTATGCAATCCCCCCTCCCATTTTCCCACAGAAGAAGATGTGGCAGGCCTGAAGGCCCAAATATAAAAGATGGCTTCCAGGTCTGACAGGTAAGAGCACAGTTCTCTATATCAGTGGTCCCCAACTAATATAGTCAACTGCTCTTGGTTCACTATATCAGCGGCCCCCAACCTTTCCAGCTTGGCGAACCGGCTGGGGGGAGGAGAGAGGATGCTTCTGATCAAAGCAGCAGGCGCACGTGCTCACACACACTTCCATTTGCGGGTGCAAGTGGCGGGTGCACAAATAGAGCTTAACAGGTTCACATGACTGCCCATCGCTCGTGCAAGTGAAACAGTGCATCCATGCCCACCGTTTGTGCAGCCCAGTTCCAAATGCACCACAGCTAAGTAGTGGGCTGCAGCCCAGAGATTGGGGACCCCTTCACTATTTGACCCATCCAGCCCTTGTTCAGGCTTCTCTAAAAATGCTACCCCACTTACCAAATATTTAACAGAAGACGTATGAAAATTATTTTTAGAAAGCATGTTTTACTTTTACATGCTTTACACTTTTACACTTTTACATGCTTTACTTTTACATACGTGAAATAGCTTTCACCACTTGTACCAGCCTGTGGGATGGGGAGTGGAGGAGACAGTCAGGTTAAGTAACATTGGCATGGTCTGTGAGTGCTTCCCAGTAAAGTTGAACAGCTTCTCTTCTGTTGCTTTACAGGGAAGAGCTCATCAAGCCCACAAATGATTAGCAATGCCTAATCCAAGAAGATGGGATAATAGGAGCAGGGCAGGATCCAGAATCCTACTCCCTCCCTCCTGCCCAGTAAAGGAGTCTTACTGCTCTACAAGACAGTTTCAACTCTTCCATGCATGAGGATCTGACAGATGGGCTTAGCTATCTCTCAAGACTTGCTTTTCCCCCTAACACCACCTTTTGGAGAGAGGAAGTTGTCCCATCAGTAAGTCAATCCATCAATCAGGCTACAACTGAGGCAGAGGCTACAACTGATGTGAGAAGGCGCGGGCAGTTTTGAGGGCCCCAGGAATGGTCTCTGTAACACCACTGTTCCTTGAGCTGCATTGGCTGCCACTCTTCTCCTGGATGCAATTCAAGGTAGTAATGATCACTTTTAAAGCCCTTCAGGGCATGGGTCCAGGCTACTCGAGGGACTGTCTCTCCCAGGGGTGAAATCCAGCAGGTTCTGACACGTTCTGGAGAACCGGTAGTGGAAATTTTGAGTAATTCAGAGAACCGGCAAACACCACCTCTGGCTGGCCCCAGAGTGGGAAGGGAAGGGAGATTTTGAAATATCCTTCCCCCAGGAGTGGGGTGGGAATGGAGATTTTGCAGTATCCTTTCCCTGGAGTGGGGTGGGAATGGAGATTTTGCAGTATCCTTCCCCTGGAGTGGGGTGGGAATGGAGATTTTGCAGTATCCTTCCTCTGCCATGCCCACCACACCACGCCACGCCCACAGAACTGGTAGTAAAAAAAATTGGATTTCACCACTGGTCTCACCCCATTGGGATTGGCCCGTCCCACTTGTGCCAGAAGAGAAGGCATGCTACGGGTCCTGTCATACTGGTCCTGATTACTGTTGCTCCTGCCCTCTGAAACATATTGGCTCCTGATGTGAGGCTGGCACCCAGCCCTCCTCTCCTTTTGTAAGGGCCTAAAGACCTGGCTCTGCCAGTTGGTCTGGGGGCCCAATGGGGGAACAGAGCAGTAGAGATGGTTGATAGAGTGACAACAGATCCCACCTCCCCCCACTCCGTCACCATCCTCCCCACATATCATTAGATTTTAATGTTTGGTTTTACTTTATGTATGTTTTAATGCCGGGAACTCCAACCTAGCAACTTTAAGACTTGTAGACTTCAACTCCCAGAATGCCTCAGCCATCCATGCTAGCTAAGGAATTCTGGGAGTTGAAGTCCGCAAGTCTTGAAGAAGTTGTTGTTGTTGTTGTTGTTGTTGTTGTTGTTATTATTATTATTATTATTATTTATTAAACTTCTATACCGCCCTTCTCCCAAAGGACTCAGGGGCATGTACAGCCGTATTAAAACACACATAAATAAACTCAAAAAATTTAAAAACAATTTAAAATGAATATATAAAATTTGGCCCACAAGATTAAAAACTAACAAACATTAGTTGCCAATGTTGGAGAGCCCTGTTTTAATGTACATGTATAGATACATTTTTTATGACTGTAAGCAGCCCAGAGTTACCCTGTGGTAAGATGGGTGGCCAATAAATTAAATAAATAAATAAATAAATTAAATAAATAAATAAATACACAAACAAACAAACAAACATTAGTGCTCATCAATTAGTTATAAGCACATCATCACTTGCTGGTCTCATTGCTGAGGCAGAAAATGATTCGGTACAAGGGGCAGAGCAAGATAATGCCAGCATAGTTTTGTGCCACTTTATGAACTGAAGGAACATACGCATGAATATAGTCATGAAAAAAAAAAGCCTCAGGATCTCCTTCAGACATTAGATCAGGAAGTTAACATTTCATGGGGTTTTTTGTTTTGTTTTTTTCTGCAAGCACCTCTTAGACAAGGCTGCTGGAAAAAAGAGCTATCGTGTCAACTTCTATGTGTCTGAAACTTCCCCAAATGGCTGCACAATTGGCAAGATAGTTGTTGTTGTTGTTAGCTGCGAAGTCATGTCCGACCCATCGCGACCCCATGGACAACGTTCCTCCAAGCCTTCCTGTCCTCTACTATACTCTGCAGTCCATTTAAGCTCATGCCTACTGCTTCAGTGACTCCATCCAGCCACCTCGTTCTCTGTCATCCCCTTCTTCTTTTGCCCTCAATCTTTTCCAGCATTAGGCTCTTCTCCAGTGAGTCCTTCCTTCTCATTAGGTGGCCAAAGTATTTGAGTTCCATCTTCAGGACCTGGCCTTCTAAAGAACAGTCAGGGTTGATCTCCTCTAGGACTGACCGGTTTGATCGCCTTGCAGTCCAAGGGACTTGCAGGAGTCTTATCCAGCACCATAGTTCAAAGGGCCAATACTTTGGCGCTCAGCCTTCCTTATGGTCCAACTTTAATTGGCAAGATAGAACTTACCTTTCAGAAGAGCATTTATCCATTTTTCAGCATATACATGTTCCTTTTTTCTTTGTACCCTCAAGGCAAGTTTGCAGTTTTCAAAAGCAAAACACAAAAAACAATCAATGTAGCATTAAAATCAAAACTAAATGATACAAAACATAAATCAGAAAAAAAGGAAAAGCTGAATACAATCAAGTCAATGTTATTCCCGTTCTTCCCTAATAAAGTCATTTGCATTAATAAATGTCTGCATTTGAACTTTTTATGAAAAACAGATTGTCAGATCAGCATAGATGGTTTCGCTGTAGTTTGTCTTAGTGTTATTGTTCAATGTTAAAAGTAAAATATAGAATATCTTATATCTTAAAGTGATTTTACTTAATTCTGTGTAGTTCAATGTGATAGTATTGAATTGGTGATGTGTAGTTTCACAACGGTTCATGTGAACTGTCAACCATATAATATATTTTTAAAAGACTCTAAACAGAATATAAAATTCTATGGATCTGGCAGATAATGGTGAAGTTAATTTCACTATTCAATTCCTTAATTTTTTGTATAAGGCAATGAGTTCTATTTGTAATCAAAAAAATGTTTTGTAAACTGCTATTAATGATACAATATGGGTGTCCAGGTAGGGTATCTTAATTAATTAATTCATTTAATTTAATGAATTAATCTGCTTTCAGACCTAGAACGTTAAATTAGAAAATTTAATACAACCCATTGCAGTCATATGATTGCATTTTAACCCCTGGCAACCAGCTCATATTTATGAGTTACAATGTTCCACACTCACCCACAGTTTCCAGATGATATATTTTTATGACCAAATGGTTAGTGGAGCAGAGCTGCAAACAGTTAGTTAGTTAGTTAGTTAGTTAGTTAGTTAGTTACTTAATTGGTTCGTTCATTCATTCATTCATTCATTCATGTCTTGCCTATTCTTCAGAAGCTTGAAGAAGCACACTGGCTTCTCCCATTTTATCTTTACAGCTGTCAGGCCTGCCCCAGCCCAGATCTTTAGAAAAGAAAGACCCTCGACTCCATTTGGTTGAACTGATAGGTTCTTTTACTAAAGTCTAGTGATTGCAGCAAAAGAAAAGCTAGATCTGAATATTCCAACGCAAAGGTTACATTTTTTCCTATTCCCTGGCCTTCTCCCCTTGACCAGTCCACCATTGATCAATGGCATGCTGTTTAGCTGTTTGGGGAACATTTGAGTATTTGGTGCCACTCAATGTAGTTTCGCATTCTGTTCTCAGATCAGGTGTCCTTGAAGATTTCAGTATATTCCGGTCATGGTACCTCTGGTCTCCATCAAGGCTATAATCCTATCCCCTCCCACCATTAGTTTTATCTTCCCTATTCCCACCTCCACTACTCTACATTCCATTACCCACTCCTCCCCACTTGCAGATTATGGGAGGATGCCAGCAAAGTGAAAAAGTCAAGATGGCAGATCTGACAGCAGCACTATAAATTAGGGTAAGACATTTGGTGTAGTGATGATGGGTTAGAAACCAGGAGAGTTCTACTTTTGCCTGAGGCATAGAGCCAGCAAGGTGACCTTGGGCCAGTCACTCTTTCTCAGCCCTAGGATAGAAGCAATGGCAAGCCACTTCTTTTTTTTTTTTTAATTTGATTTATATGCCACCATTCTCTGGAGACTCAGGGCGTCTTACAATACGCTAAGCAATAGCCTTCATACTTTTGTATATTTATACAAAGTCAGCTTATTGCCCCCACAAACCGGGTTCTCAATTTACCTACCTTAGAAAGGATGGAAGGCTGAGTCAACCTTGAGCCTGGTGAGATTAGAACCTGCAATAATTGCAGGCAGCTGGTGTTAATAACAGGGTGCTTTAGACCACTGTACTACCAAGGCTCAACTTCTGAAAGTTATCTGCTGCCAAGATAATTTTATGCAGTCATCAAAAAACAAGACTGACGAGGTGGTATAAACTCACACACAACATGAATACCTGGCTCAGAATGATAAGACAACTTAGCAAATCTTTGGGGATCACACCTGAGTCTCTCAAGTCTGCTACTCTAACCTTTGGCCCATATGTATGAACTAACCAAATATCCTTATTTGAAAACAGCTGAAGGTTTTTTCCTCCCCACCCCCCACCCCAAAAGTCATCTCCTATTTGAAGCTCTCATTTAAATACTTTCATATACCTGTTTCTAATTAAAATGTATTTTTTGAAGAGCCATTTTACATCACTTGATTTTCATTTCATTTGTCCTGGCTAGAAATTCTTTGAAACAGTCATTCTTTTTTTTTTTTTCCTACGTGAATCAAATTGTTCAATTATCAAAAATGAAAGGAAAAATGAGGGTGGATAAGAAGAGAAGAAATGGTAAGAGCCGGAATTCATCATCACTAATTGAAGAGTTATCTTTGCTATTGAATAGTAACACTTAAACATGCTTAAATTTTCCAAATTTGTTATATCTGCCCGTCCCATCATGTCTGTTGGGAAGGCTCCTGTCTGTTAGGAAACTATACCTGGCAGATCCCTGGCAGTGATCCCTTCTCTGTCATGGACTCTATCTTACTGAATATTTCCTCCCATCCCAAAATGAAGTGAACTCTGTTCTTGTTAAAATTTGGCAAATCCCTTAAAACCAAAAGATTGTTAGCGCTAAGTGGTACTTCAGACAAAAAGCACAACCAAGAGTAACTACGTATATCTTTATTGTAAAGCTACATTAACAGAACCTTGCCAGATCAGTGTCTCCCATCCTTTGCTTGTAATCTCCAGAAAACTAGGGAGGCTTCTGAAACAGTTCTCAAATTTTCCTTCCTTCTGTGAGTTGAGATATCTTTTACACAATGTTTGTCCAGTTTGAAGCTCTCCCGCCTGTCTCCCAAGGTCATTCCCACATACCATTAAATAGATTTAAGTCTCATACAGCTCAGAATGCTGGTGAATGCATAGGAGAATGTTGGCAGCTCTACAATATGTGGAATTCAAATGTAGGATTGTTATTTGATGCGGTAGCATCATCATATATATGTTCACAGAAGGATCTTCATGTCTGATTTATGCTTTGATAAATTTGATCCTTCCTAGATTTACGATAGTGCTGTAAGTGTCGTGTGTGTTTTATTTCCACTCGGGTTTGTGGAAAGGAAAATTGCTACCGATGAATGTGCTGGAGTTTCTTCCCTTTGTATTAAATACACCAACACACATTCTCTCCTTCTCAAAGTGGGAGAAATTGAACAGAAATAGTAATAAAGGACAATATTTTTAGCTCACAGTTGAAATGAGACATTTCATTACCCTAACTAGGTAACATCATCAGTGCACTGATAATGTTACTCAGTTAAGGTAATGGAACAACTGCAAGAAAACAAGCAAGCTCAGTGAACAGACATAATAATACAGGTAGTCCTCAGCTTATGACTACCCTGTTTCCTCTAAAATAAGACATCCCCTGATAATAAGCCCAATCGGGCTTTTGAGTTCATGCGCTAAAATAAGCCCCCCCCCGAAAATATTCCCTGAAAATATTTAAATATTTAAATGCATGTGCAGCTGCTCCCCGCCATTTCCTCTGGTTAGGATTAAGGAGACAGAGCTGGAAATCAGGTAAGACGGCAAGAGCCCCGTCTTGCTCCACATGCCCCAAAATAATAAGACATCCCCAAAAATAAGGCCAAACACTTATTTCGGGATTCAAAATAATATAAGAGAGGATCTTATTTTCAGGGAAACACGGTACAATTGAGCGCAAAATTTATGTTGTCAGATGAGAAATTTGTTAAGTGAGTTTGAAGACTTTTCTTGCCACATTTGTTAAGTGAATCACTGAAGTTGTTAAATTAATAACATGGTTGTTAAGTGAATCTGATTTCCTCATTGACTTCGCTTGTCAGAAAGTCTAAAGGGCGATCACCAGACTCTGGGACACTGCAACCATTATAAATGTGAGTCAGTTGTCAAACATCCATATGTAAACCACATGACCATAGAGATGCTGCAATGGTCGTAAGTGTGAAAACTGGTCATAAGTCATTTTTTTTAGTAACTTTGAACGGTCATTAAATGAAGTGTTGTAAGTTGAGAACTACCATTATTAAAAAAATCTATGCTCTGAGCATCATCCATTAAGGGTACAAGTAATTGGTGCATGATTATATATTATCAGCAACCTAAAGCATGAGAGAAAGTAAAAAATAATCATGTTCCGTATATTATGGAATATGATTACTGTCTTTGAGCAGTGATAAACAACGATGTTCTTACAAGCAGCAGAAGAAATGAGAGCAGTCTACTTTAATGGACAGATTCAGGATCATTAGTAAGTATTTACTGGCCCCCTGGTAAATAATTTAATCGCGGGATCAGCTGTTGAGGAGTGAAAGTGTGAGAAGGGGGTACAAGGCATAATGGTCATGACGCCTTCCTTATTGCACAGACATGTGGATGTTGTACTTGTTGACTTTTTGGTAAAGATTAAATGGCTGTCTCAGTGCTGTCATCCATCATGATACCTGGTCACAGACACAGCATTTTAAATATGCACTGCAACAACCTCGTGGCATTAGATCAGTCGTTTCCCTTCGTTCGGCTTTCTGTGAAATACTGTCCACATTTATTTGTCTGCCGAAAAATATCTCCCTGCTGTCAGCCTTGAACTCTGCAGACAGCTGGGAAATATTGCTCTCAGTGTTTCAAGACAATGCTCATGTTTGTCGGGCCCCGTGGCTCAACAAGCCATAATGCAGCCAAGGATCATATCCAACACCTCATTGTGGTTGTGTCTTGTTGAAACATAGGAAAAAAGATAAGCAGATACAGTACATTCTTGATATAAAGAAGGAACTTGTTCTCTGTTATTTGGGGGGCATGGTATCCAGTGGTGGGTTCCTCCCGGTTCGGCCCGGTTCTCCCGAACCGGTAGCGGTGACGATATGATGTCACTGAACCGGTTCTGCCCCCCCATGCCCCCTCACCCACCCACCCGCATTATTCTTACCTTTTATTTGGCCCCACCCCCAATCTATTGCTGCCTTCTGAGTCCCAGCTGATGGCTAGAGGGAAAAAAACTGTTTAAACTCTTGCTGCAGGGCTTCAAAGGGCCGCCCTACAGCTGATCAGTGTTAAAAGAAAACAAATGAGTAGACCAGTGCCTGCAAAAATACATGAGTAGATCAGTGCCTGCAAAAATAAATGGGTAGACCAGTGCCTGCAAAAAATAAATGGGTAGATCGGTACAGCTCTGCAAGCAGTTAAAACCTGATAGACCAGTCCCTCTGCTAAATCCTAAATAATTGTCACATGACCATCAAGCCACGTCCACAAAATAAGCCACGCCCACAGAACCGGTAGTAAAAAAATTTAGAACCCACCCCTGATGGTATCCCTGTATCCATCTTTACTGAGAATGGAGTTCTTTCCAAAGAGCTGTCACAAAATAGTCTCTGTTTCAAGGCAACTTCTCTGACAGGTTGCTTTTTCCAAATCCAGGTGGAAAATAATTAAGGACTGACAGCCAGCATCTCAGAACTGCCAGCCATAATTAGTTCCTTAACAATAAACCAGATAACCACCAAAGGTAACTGGTTATAATTTTCTCCATTATAGCGAGATGAATTTAATTTCTCTTTAAAAAAAAGAATAAAAATAAGAGAAAAGAAATAATGAGAATTATTGCAAAAAAATAAATTCAAATGTTATGCAAATATATGATCCCACTTGACCAGTGGTGGGATTCAGCCAGTTCGCACACTTCGGGAGAACTGGTTGTTAACTTTCTGAGCAGTTTAACAAACTGGTTGTTGGAAGAAAACATTAAGGCAGAGAACCGGTTATTAAATTACTTGAATCCCACCACTGCCTTTGACCTCTTTTTCTTGATTTATTTTGTAACTCATAAGCATGGCAGATCATTAATAGTAAAAAATTGCTATCTAAAATCTACATATAGAAGATCACTGATTAGTAAAAAAAAAGAATTAAATGTGATGTAGGATGCCTTGAACACCTCTCTGCTGCTCTGAAAACATGGGTCCCACCATCTGTGCAATGTTTGCATATCATTTTGGGGAGGAGATAAAGGTAAAGGTTTCCCCTGTACAGTAGTATCCGACTCTAGGGGGCAGTGCTCATCTCTGTTTCTTAGCCAAGGGACCCAGCATTGTCCAAAGACATTTCTGTGGTCATGTGACCAGCATAACTATACACCAAAGGTGCATGGAACGCTGTTATCTTCCCACCAAAGGTATCTATTTATCTACTCACGTTTGCATGCTTTCAAACTGCTAGGTGGACAGGAACTGCAATGCTCTCTACATGGGGCTCCCCTTGAGGAGTATCCGGAGGCTCCAGCTGGTCCAGAATGCGGCCGCGCAGGTGGTTATGGGAGCGACGTGGCGCTCCCATGTGACACCCCTCCTGCGCGAGCTGCACTGGCTCCCGGTGGTCTTCCGGGTGCGCTTCAAGGTTTTGGTTACCACCTTTAGAGCGCTCCATGGCTTAGGACCAGGGTACCTACGAGACCACCTTCTGCCACCAGCAGCCTCTCACAGACCAGTACGCTCCCATAGAGAGGGACTTCTCAGGGTGCCGTCGGCCAAACAATGTCGGCTGGCGGCCCCCAGGGGGAGAGCCTTCTCTGTGGGGGCACCTACCATTCGGAACGAGCTCCCCCCAGAGATACGGAACATCCCAGATCTGCGCGCTTTCCATCGTGCCCTTAAAACGTTCTTTTGCCAGCAGGCTGGCCTGGCCTAACCTCTTTTAAATTGTTTTAAATTTTAAATTGGGTTTTAAAATTGGTTTTAATTTGTTGTTTGGGGCCATAATATTTAATATATTTTAAACGTTTTTAATATTTGTATTACATGTATTTTATTTTGGCTGTTCACTGCCCTGAGTCCCTCGGGAGTAGGGCGGTATATAAATTTAATTAATAATAATAATAATAATAATAATAATAATAATAATAATAATAATAATAATAA
>WNWU01000034.1:8840998-8899477 GCA_012654045.1 Ptyas mucosa
AATAATAATAATAATAATAATAATAATAATAATAATAATAATAATAACTGGGGCAGCAATGGGAGTTCAACTCATCGCGCAGTGCTGGGGGTCTTGAACTTGGGCTGTCAACTTTCCAGCAGACAAGCTCAGCGTTTTGTCTGATTTGCCTAAATGAGTGCCCGTATCAATCAATAAGGAAACAGTCTGTCTTCAGGAGATGCAGAAAAAGGCAACTAAAATGTGAATGAAGACAACCTGCAATGATTGGGATTTTTAACTTAGAGAAAAGGTTCCTTTGAGGAGATGTAACTGAGTTGAATTAAAGTATTTATGGGAAAGAAAGGGCTAACAAGATGTGTTTTCCCGTTTCCCGTAATACTGTACCAGTACTCAAGGCCATCAAATGAAATTAATAGGACATTTAAACACGACGAGAGGAAATATTTCTTCATGAATCGTGTAATCAACTCATGGAATATGCCACGAAATGTTTATATGGTTTCAGAAAGGGAGTAGACAGATTCTCAGAAAACTATCTACTATCTTAGCCAATTAAATGTTGCTTCCAGGCATAAGGGCAGCCCACTTCTACCCCCAAAAACAGTGATGGCAAACCTTCTTCCCTCAGTTCAGAAAATGTCTAGCTTGACTGTGTTGGTGTGTCAACCCCTCCCTTCTGAAATAAAAGATAAATAATTCTTTATCTTCCCTTCCTCCCCATATAGACCACCTTGAAGAGTAGCACTCAGGAGCAGTACCGAGGCTGGCCTAGGCTTCACCTTCAGCCCTATAACCACTGCTGCCACTCAAAAAGGCTGCCTCATGCCATTCCCCCCAAAAAACACTAGTTTTGGGGAATGGTATGATTATCCTACTGGTCCAATACATCCCGGGACCTACTGCATGCTGTTAATCTTGAGACAGTGTTTGCTTTTTGTTGACCTGCCCAGGGGTGAAATCCAGCAGGTTCTAACAGGTTCTGGAGAACTGGTAGTGGAAATTTTCAGTAGTACATAGAATCGGTAGCGGAAATTTTGAATAGTTCAGAGAACTGGCAAATACCACCTTTGGCTGGCCCCAGAGTGGGGTGGGAATGGAGATTTTGCAGTATGCTTCCCCTGCCACGCCCACTAAGCCACACCCACCACGTCACACCCACCAAGCCCGCCCACAGTACCGGTAGTAAAAAAAATTGAATTTCGTCACTGGACATGCCCCTGTGGCTTACCCAAAGGTATTTCAGGTCGCACGACGCCTTTGTTCATGAAGCAGTTTTGGAGAAATCTTTTTCACAGCCTCTGCAGCCTCTGAAAATCACATGAAAGCACATCCCGTTCTTGGACAATTTTCAAAGGCTCCGGAGGCTGTGCAAGAGCACAACTCTCTTGAGAGCCTCCACAGCCTCTGAAAAACACACAAGAATGGATAGTGCTTTTGAGAATAGTTGTTGGGTGTAAGCAAATGCTGGCATGTCACTCAAAGTGGTGTGCTGGGTCACTTTTGACACATGTCACGGGTTCACAATCACTTGCCAAGGTGTATGGGAGAGATAATTGGAGAAGGATGTCCTATTTATGAGCTTCCTAGATGCATTTTGTGGGCCACTGTCTGATGGTCCTAGGTCTGATCCAGTAGGACTTTTATCATGTTCTGTCATTTTCTACTAACATTGCAGAAGTGGTGCAATTTTCAGACTTTTGCCATCCGCAGCAATTGAAGTTTTCAAAAGTCCAGCCTAAAACCAATGCAAGAACATGCATTCTCGTAGTGGAGTAAGCTTATGGTTCTTTTGTATTTTTTGTAACTTTTGGCTCACTTTCTAAAAGCACTGCACAATAGTAGAGTAGCCCTTCTAATTAGTGCTTTTATGCTTTGATATAGGTGTTCATATAATAAGTAGTTGGCAAATGATTGCATCTTCTGCTCTCGCTGCACTATTAAAAAATACTTTACTTGTCTATAGGCACCTTTGCCTCAGTCTGAAAAATGGGGCATCTAATCAATCAAGAACAAGCATTAGCAAAAATTAGTACTTGTCTGAAACTACTGTATATAAGCAATTATAATTCAAACACACCATATCAGAAGAGAGAGATTCTCTTTTTGTTCTTTTCCCCCCCTCTCTACACTTTGGTAAGTCAGAGGTTCAGCTAATGAAAAGCTCATTAAACTTAGTAAATCATATATTTCCTTTGGATAATTTGACTGTGTTTGCATATGCAATGTGTCAATCAGGTCTTGCCATATTGCTTAATAAAAAATGTGCCTTCTTTGGTGTAGTGAAAACAAAATAATGGGTTAGCACAGAGTTCTTCACATTGGGAGTGTTATTACTGTTATTAAGTTTCTAAATGAGTCTTGGAGTTTTAAATTGGTTGATGAGGAATAAACTGTAGGCAGGAGACCTTAAGATTTGTTGAAAGAGTTACAAACATTTTAGAAGGATGGAGAGGAAGACAATCCATCTGCATTTCTTTCAGTTATGATTCTTTGGTGCTCTAGCACAGCCTGTCCCTACTTCCATTCTCCAAATGGCTGACCTCAGCAATGTGAAGCTTGCACTATTGGTGATAGTTTAAGAACAGCTGTGTAAGCAAAATTATATGAGTTTAATTATGAGCTGCAAAGCTCACGGTATGGATACCAGAAACAGTGAGAACAGCTGGATGAAATGAGAATGGATGGGTATTCAGCAAGAAAGGCCAGTGAATAATTCTTTAGCAAACTGCTGATGCGCTTTTGTTTCAGAAATGGTTATGGAGCCAAGGTTGATGTTACTAGAACATCCATTTGATTTTAATAACTTGTGCATTTTTTAAAAGAAACCTGCCATTTGCATAACCTTCAAAAATTAAAACATCACAGAATACGTTCTGTTTATCAAATGTCATGAATGTCATAAATTGCAGAATGCCTTCCATGTAATCACACAATTTCAGGAAAAACTGAAATGAATGTGATAAAGCTAACAAAAAAAGAATGTGCCGAAGGTGCTTTTCCAAAAGGCAGCTGGACTTTCTTGGGTGGTTATTTTTTCTTCTTTGAAAACATTTCTCTTCTCATCCAAGAAGCTTTTCAAAGGAAAAAACAAACAAGCAAGAAAGTGTAGTTGCCTTTTGAAAAAGTGCCTTTGGATAAAGCTCTGGATAAAGCTGATAAAGGTCAGCAACTTGCGCTCTGGAGCCGCATGTGGCTCTTTCACCCCTCTGCTGTGGCTCCCTGTCACTCAAAATGTGTGTCACAATCATCAATGTGTGACACCCACCGGCACGCGATTTATTGAGCTTTTCGACCCCGGTAGGCCAATCATGGATAAATCCAAGGAAAAAAAAAAGTTTCAGAAGAAAACGGAACATTTAATTCAATTACATATGCTAGTTTTGTGCCACTCAAGAAATAGTCAGGCATGGGAAGAGTTTTGTGGCTCCTGGTGTTTTCTTTTCTGTGGGAAACGGGTCCAAATGGCTCTTTGACTGTTTAAGGTTGGAGACCCTTGAGCTAGGAGGAAGGAAAAATGATGTTCTCTCCCAGCTGATGTGTAATTCCTACCTTTATATTAAGCTAGGGATGAAGTGAGTTTGGTTTGGTGTTAAGGCACCAGGCTATAAACCAGGAGTCTGAGAAATCTAGTCCTACTTCAGGCAGGAAAACTGACTGGGTAACTTTGGCCCAATCACTCTTTCTCAACCCAACACACCTCACAGGGTTTTTGTGAGGGAAAATAAGAAGAGGAAGGAGTGTTAGGTATGTTGCTGACTGAGTTATTTATAGAAATAATAATATTAATAACTTTATTGTCATTGTACGTGTATACACAGTATACCCATACCCACAGTAGACCCATACAATGAAATTCACCCAAAGACCAAGTCCAACACTTAGTGCTGGGTGAGCTTGCTTGTTTTCTTGCAGACATTTCATTACCCAAACTAGTAACATCATCAGTGCTAGTCTGCAAGAAAACAAACAAGCTCACAGAGCACCAAGGACCCCTCATTTCAACCCTGCGCTAGAAACGTTCTCCTTTATTGATAGAAATAACAGTGGGATTTTTTTAAAAAATTAAAAGAGATACGGTAGCTTTGTTCTGTGAAAATTTGAGGAAAGCAACAGGAATTTGTTGCGTGGTAGGAGGACTGTTTCTAAAGGCTTTGCAATAGTTGATCCAGCTCCGTATAAAAGCTGCCTTTACAAAGTATCTCCTTCCTGCATGTTATTTGCTGCATGTATGTGAAAATGTGTAGTTATAGAAGAATGTCTATGGAGAGTCTCGGTCATCCAAGTCATGGTTGTCAAAAAGGTGCTTTTTCAAGAGGCAACTGGACTTTCTGGTTTTTCTCTGAAGAAGCTTCTTGGGTGAGAAGCAAAGCATCTTCAAAGAAAAACCAGAAAGTCCAGTTGCCTCTTGAAAAAGCACCTTTGGGATAGGTGTAGAAGACTAGTGAGAGGCTACAATTGCCAGAAGAGATCCTAAAACACCCACAGGACATTGGTGGGTTTTAACCGGTGTAACAACCAGTTCACTTCGCGCCTGCGCTTTGCATTTCAGAACAGCTGAACCGTGGCAATCTGCTCTGCCGTGCCTATCACTAAAAATGAACAAATATAGGAAGGTATAGCGCAGGGACGGGCAGGAGGGCACAGCTGATGGTTGGAGCGAACCTGTCAGTGTTACCGGCTTGGGCGAATCGTGGCAAACCGGTAGAAACCCACCACTGCCACAGGACCTTCAGTGCAATTGCTAATGTGAATGTGATTGAGATTCATCATCCAATGTTGCAGTCCATGCCCAGTATCACCAACTTAGTGATGTCTTTCATTTTATTTAACCTTCTACTCTGCCCTTGATATTTAATTGAAGTTACACGTCAAAATCATTTTTTCCACTTTGTGGACTCATTTTATAAGATGATGCTGACATGGTCAAAGCATGAGGCGCTGCACCTGCCCAAATGCAGCCTAACAAACCAAGCTAGCAAAACTGTCAAAGAGCCCTGTAACCTTTGCCATTTGTTTCTGTCATGTAATGGCAGTCAGCTTGTCATAACTGTGTTGCTATAGGCATGAGAACAGCTGTATTGTGTTCTTATTTATAAGACAGTGGCTTTATAGCCAGTACAAAAGAAATACTGCTGATTCCCATTCCAGGAGTTTTAACAATCCTGATCTTGTCATGACTGGATACTAAAATTACCTCTGAATGATGAGACTTGATGCCATCAATTTTCAGCAGCTGTGGCCAAAATAAAAACTGGTGGTCACAAAACAAGGTACTAAGAAGATGCTTGTGGCCTATATTTAAATTTATATTTCAACACTGTCAAGTTTTTGACTTTCTTAGTAAAGAAAGCTGTTAAACCACATGTGGTTTAAGGAGCCATGGTGACGCAGAGGCTAGAATGCAATATTGCAGGCTAACTCTGCCGACTACCAGCAGTTTGATCCAGGGGTGGGTTCTACTTACCTTTACTACCGGTTCGCATCGTGCCTACGCACTCTTCTGCACATGCGCAGATCACCTATGATGACGTCCGGGTCAGTGGGCGGAGCCTCCCGCTGGTTTTACTACCGGTTCTTGCGAACCGGTCCAAACCAGGGGCAACCCACCACTGGTTTGATCCTGACTGGCTCAAAGTTGACTCAGCCTTTCATCCTTCCAAAAGGTCGATAAAATGAGGCCCCAGATTGTTGGGGACAATATGCTGATCCTGTAATCAGCTTAAAGAGGACTGTAAAAGCACTATGAAGTGGTATATAAGTTTAAGTCCCAGTGCTACTGGCTATTTGTATACCAAGAGTTTGAATTGAGAAAAAATTAGAAGAGCTTAAAAGCAGTTTTCAATGAAGCAAAAGATATGAAATGGGCCTAGATAAGAAAGATTTCTGGGGGCAATTAAGTGTCTCTTCCTGTGTGTGAAACCAGTTTACATTATACTTTTATCTATCAATCCTATGCACAGAGAAATGTCTATGAATTATCACCTTTAGTCAGTAAAAATGGGCTGTATGTGCCTTCATGTCAGTCTTGACAGATCCCTAGTGTTTTTTTGACAGCATTTTTAGAAGTGGCTTGCCCTTGCATTTTTTCTAGGGCTGAGAGTGAGTGACTGGCCCAAGTTCACCCAGCTGGCTTCATGCTTTAAGGCACAAGCAGTTTTTGCTTGTAATTTTAAACACTGCACCAAACTAGCTCAAGAAATAGATTTGAAGATATTCTACAAGCTCATTAATCTGGGCCTTAGATGTGCCAGCCAGTTGTCCTGACAATTGACTAGAGCCTATTAAATTTCTCCAAACTCGATCCTTTCAGGTTGCCTGAACTGCAACTCCCAGAATCCCTAGTCAGCCTGGCTATTATAGTCCCTCACATCTGAAGAAAGTTAGATCAGAAAAAGGCTGGACTAGATGTTTGATAAGCAATTGACAGAATATTTTATTATTATTATCTCATGAAGATATAAAAGTTTGGACATTTTCGTGAAGGTAGCATTCCATTCTAGTTATCATATTCACTTATAGTTATGAGGGATCCTTGGTTCTCTCTGAGCTTCATTGTTTTCTTGCAGACATCTCATTACCCAAACTAGGTAATATCATCTAATTTATCTCATTTTGGTAATGAAATGTCTGCAAGAAAAGAACCAAGCTCAGAGAGCACCAAGGACTCCTCATTTCATTTCAACCCTAAGCTACATATAGTCCAGTGGTGGAATTCAAATTTTTTTACTACCGGTTCTGTGGGCGTGGTTTGGCTTGGTGGACATGGCAGGGGAAGAATACTGCAAAATCTCCATTCCCTCCCCACTCCTTTGGAAAGGATATTGCAAAATCTCCATTCCCAACCCACTCTGGGGCCAGCCAGAGGTGGTATTTGCCGGTTCTCCAAACTACTCAAAATTTCCGCTACCGGTTCTCCAGAACCTGCTGAATAGCACTCCTGATATAGTCTCCTTTATTGATATCACTTATAGCTAATATAAAAGCTTCCACATTGCATGGTGAAAAACGCACCAATAGACATGCTTTTCTTTGGTTTCCGGTTTTGGGTTCTGCAATCACTTGTATTTTTTCTTCCATTTTATCTAGAGTCTGGTTCTTGTTCAGATGCTACAAATAAAAGCTTTTAGATCACATTAAGCAAAGACTGTTCTGCTCCTCTGGCTGGACCCAATGCTATGGTGGCCTATTACTCTGAATTGTGGAACATTGTTTGTTGCCTCTGTGTCATTATAGTTAGCAAACATAACCGTGTTCTGAGATTTGGACACTTAATAAATGCCCATTAGCTTAATTCAGCTTTGATAGCCACCGATAACAACAAACCAGAGGCCTGTCAGCAGGTGATAATGTCCTCACTGCTGCATCAGCATACCGTATCTTAGAAAAATGATTGTGTAGATACTGTGGGCTGTGTTTAAATCTTCACTGCTTCCTTGAGCAGAATGTTAGATCACCTCACTAAGTGCTGATTAAGCTCTCAGGGAAAGCCAGTATTTCAATTCCATTTGAGCTGAACCTGTTCATTTGGCTGAGGTCTAGGTGTTGGTTGCAACTGAACTTGTGTCGTTTTAATCCCTGTTTGGAAAAAAAAAAATCAGCCATGCTTTCTTCAGTTGCACCTTCCATCTACTTAGCAAGAATTTTTCCAGCTTGTTTTCTTTTCAGAAAAAGAATGAGGGCCGTCCTTGCTAAATGTACAGGATGTTGCATCTCCCATTCTTTCTGAACAAATATATTTTTTCAGAAAATATTTATGCCTGAGAATCCTTCTGCTTTAATTCTAGGCAAAGGATGAGTTAGGACTTATGCTGAGCAGAAAGCAATACGACAAAGGAAATTAGCTATGGTGCTACCTATCTTTTTACTAGGGACAGTTTCCCTTTCAAAGATTCCGTTGGTAAAATATTGCCCCTGCATGATCCCTCATTTGGGATGTCATCTAAATAATGCTAGAGCTATGATCAATATTCAAGTCATTGAGAGTTTCAATCTGCCAGCATAACTTACTCTAACACACATGCATATTAATGCCTGTGCTTAAACAGAAAAGTAACAGTCAGTGCACAGCCTGATTTTTTTATACCTGCAGCTGCTGCGTGACATTGTTATGTGAATTATATTGTTTGAGTCAAATAATATAATTTTGTCAATCACCTTTGTTTGGCTCTTAAATCTGTGATGACATGTTGCTGCAGAGTTTTAACAAAAATGTAGCTGACGAAGACAGAATACAGTAGAATCCTTAGTAGGCTGACAGCCGGGGCAACAATCTTTGTTATTAAAGACATTTTATTATTATTATTATTACTTTAAAAAATGTTCTTAATGGGTGCATGAAGCCTTTGCAAGTATTGCAGTACCAATTTTGCAAAAAAAAAAAAAAGTGGGGTGAATACACACAATATTTTTCTGGGTCTGAAAATTTCAACCCCATCCCTTTTAATGATATCATGTAATCAATTACTTCTTTATGAATCCAAGGCAATACCCAAACAGAAAGTGTAATCCAGGCTTTAGAGAAGAAGAAAAAAAAAGATTAGCCAAATCTGGTATATATCAACAAGCTATTTCTTTTGCTAAGGTGGTCTAATTCTGCAACTCCTATTTGTTCTTCTTCTTCAAAGAAATAACGTAAAAGAGAAGAGATGGGTAAATAAAGGTGTATTTAAAGCAGTGGTGAAATCCAATTTTTTTACTACCGGTTCTGTGGCCTTGGCTTGGTGGGCATGGCAGGGGAAGGATACTGCAAAATCTCCATTCCCATCCTACTCCAGGGGAAGGATATTGCAAAATCTCCATTCCCACCCCACTCTAGCGCCAGCCAGAGATGGCAGTTCTCCAAACTATTCAAAATTTCCGCTACCAGTTCTCCAGAACCTGTCAGAACTTGCTGGATTTCACCTCTGATTTAAAAAGAAATAAAATCTAATTTAAAGTCTTAAATTAGATGATTTTTTTAAAAAACAATCTTCACAATCCATTACCAAAATAAACGTAAGCCTTCACTTATATTTTTTATCCAAAACAAATGAAAATATAAGAGTCCCTGTCTTGACATGGAATTAAACACACAAGGCTGGCCAGCAGAAAGGAAAGCTAATTTGTTGGGAAAGGCAGAATTACTAGCTTCACTGAGAGAACTATTAATATGCCTGGGGAAGAGGCATATGGCAATCTGAATTAATCTGAAATATACCAGCTTGGTGACCAAAAAAAAGTTACGCATGAAATCTAACATGGAGAATTACTATATAACTGGAGCAGAAGCATCCAGTTTGGTTAGGCTGACATTAACTATTAACCTCTGCATCAGTGATCATGTGCAGGACAAGAAAAATTATGCTAGTATCTATCAGGGCTACGTGTTCAGCCCCCAGCATTTTCAACTAAAATGTTGGTAAAGCAGACATACAAAGTCAGGTGCCTACCATCTGTTGCTATAAAAAAGCTTTGATCCGAAATACAATGTGCCGCTTGTTTTCTTGACCCCAACTGAAGGAAGATTATGAGTCAGGAGAAACTATGCAACTGTTCTGACCCAGCACCCCAAATACGACAAACCCTCTGAAGTTAACGCAAAGATTCTTTTATTAGGAGCACCAGCAGCCCCGGCAAAAAGTTTCTCTCTCACCACAGGCTAACAAGTCCATCCAGCTGGGAGATGAATAGTTGTCTGCCACATCTATTCATCTCCGCCCCCTGCCTTTTATCCCCAGAATTAGGATAGAGCTTTGCTAGCAGCAGTGGCTCTTCCTTCCCAAGGATCGGCCCACGGATTTCCATTGCTCTCCTCTCCTCTCACTTCTGTGCATTTGCCTGTCAGGCACTGGACCCAGTGTTTGTCCTCTTCCTCATCAGCCACCTCCAGACCTGGGAGCTGTTGACTCTCCATCTGAGGGCTGACGGACAGCCTCTGTCTTTCTCTCTCTGACAGCTCCGTTCCCTCTTCCCCCTTGGAGCTCTCAGGTTGCCTTGGTGCTAACCCTGACCCCCATGCCTCCTCCTCCTCTGATTTGGCTGCTGGAGGGGCCGGCAGCCGACAGGCCACAACAGCAACATATCAAACGGCAAAGCCGAAATGTACCGTAGTTTATCCTGGGAGAAGATCAAAGATACTGATTCTGCACTCGGAGGCGAAAGCCAAGGTAGTATCTGCATACAGTATTTTAATCCCACACCTTCTCATCGGCAAAAGAAAAAAAATTCCCCACAAAACCACTTGATAGGCCCCATTTAAAGCAAGAATGTGTTCAGCAGGCCTGTATATAGTATTCTCCATTGTAAAGAAACAAAACGCATTTTCATCTACAGCCGGTTTTTTTCTCACAAAAACACTGTGCTGAAGTCCCCGAACCAACTGACACCGCTTTGATAGAATGCAAATGGGTTTTTTTTTTAAACCAGGCCTATAAAAGCCTCTGCTTGTAGCTGTTGTCAGAGTAATGGTTTGCATAAAGAATATGAATCTGAAATCATTGCTAAAAGGATTCTCAGTGGTCTAGTGAGCTTCTTCCTTTTCCTCTTTCATATATGCATGTTTGTATTTCGGCTTCTGTTTCAATGAATATCAATGTCCATCTTTAATTTCCTTTTTTAAAAAAAATCAAGCAAAGAAAGGATCTGTTTCTGCCCTTTTTGAAAGTAGCACTGAGCTCCTTGTTGGGGTCTGTGGAGGCCAGCCAGGACTGTCTTCCTTATGTAAACTTTTCAATTTGCATTCAGGTTTTTGTCTTGATAAATCCTCCCAAGACATCCAAAAACACATTTCTCGGAAGCTGTCCATAATGAAATAATAATAATACAGAAAACAAATTGCACTCCTTTTTTGCCCTCTGATAGGCTGGAGCCTTATCTAGTCTTCCTTTGCTCTGGCAATAATTGCTTATCATCACATGCAGAAACCTCCTTAAGATGCTGCTGTTGCCTCTGGCACCACTTCCAGAGACCTATCGTCAGTGGTGGGATTCAACCAGTGTAACAACCCAGTTTGCTTCGCTCGCATGTGCACCACACACGTGCTCTGTGCGTGTAGGGTATGTTTGAAAACAGCTCTAAAACTGCAGCCCTGGTGAATAAAACAGCTGAGGCATGGCAATCCACTCTGCCGCGCCAATCAGCTGGGCTTCAAACAAAGGAAATATTGGTCAGTATAGCACAGGGGCGGGCAAATGGGCCCACCTGATTGTCGGAGCAAACCGGTTCGCTCTCAGCTGATCATCAGAGTTACCAAGTCACCCGAACCGGTCCAAATAGGCTGAATCCCACCGTCTGCCTATTGTCTTCCTACAGTCCTTAAGTAAAGCAATTTGGTTCAATAAATCCATTTGTAATAATTTGGTGAAATATCATGTGTAGTGCCCTCTAGTGTAGCCTGCTGGTAAAGCCCTTCAGTCAAGAAGGCGTAGGGGTTTTCCTGTGTTTGGAGCCATGTTTCTTTTGTGGCAGTTCGAGGAGGAACAAGAGAAAGGAATGCACTCAACCAAGACCAAAAATAAAAAGATAAAAACATGAATCAGTGGTGTATTTGTTTTCTAAAAAGAAGCTTCTAGCCACAGAGAAGCCTTTGCTCTCAGGCAGGATGAAAAGCGCAAAGATAAGGCACCACTAGACAGCTCTCTCACTCCTTTATGTAAATAAACAAAACCTTGTGCTACATGGCACCAAAGGGAGCACAAGCAACTGCGTATTTGTCAACCATTTCAAGGAATGAATTGAGAACTAACGTATTCGCTGGAGAATATGCTCCATCAATGGAAATAAAAATGCCAGCAAAGAGGGATACAAAATCCGGTTGAAAAGCAATCGTAGCTATGATGGTCTCTGAAGAAATACTTGGATAGTAGTTGAATAATGTCTTTCTTGGGATCCAGAAAGAATGTTCAAGCTTTTTCATTCAACAGAACTTTTCCCTGACTAGATGTTACAGATGGTAGAGGATAAACAAGGAAGAAAAAACAAAGGGGGGACAGGGAATGACATATTTCAGACTTTTGGGTTAATCTCAAATTGCAGATGATGGACTGGGTGCATTAGCCAGTTGTTCACAGATGAGGTCCAGGGTGAGATTTTCTTGTATATTACTAGTGAAGGTGAAATTTTAAAAATTCTCTTTCTGTGCAAAAGTAAAGTCTTGCTGACTTTTCAGCCAAGAAGAAGAGTGATTTTCTGAGAAAACAACAAGCAAAGTTATTCATTAGTTACGCTAATTCAGGGGTCAGCAACCTTAAACATTCAAAGAGCCACAAATGTCCTAACCGGAAGCCCCTATTCAATTCTGGAGCCGACCGGAAGTCCAGTTCCTCCATCATAGTCTCTTCCTTTTTCCTCTGCCGACTGGAAGTCGGTCCCCCCACCATAGAATCTCCTCCTAGCGTGGCATCCTTTTTCTCTACCTGTCCTAACCAAAAGCCCTATCAATTGTGGAGCCAACCAGCAACAAGGAGCTGCAGCAGAGGGATGAAAGAGCACATGCAGCTCCAGAGCCACGGGTTGCTGACCCCTGCACTAATTAAATGCATCACTGACCTTTTTGTTCCTACCCACCGGTTTCATGTAATATGTACCATCCCATAATATCCTTTAGCATGCTCCCATTAGTGCTCATCTCAATATTCAGGAGGCATGTTTTCATCATTCTAATAAACTTTTGAGCGCAAAGATCAAGCAAAACCAGCTTGACTGATTCTTTTCAGTTTAACTGCTTACTTATTCCTCCCTGTCTAAAAGGTTTAGCGACTGGAGACAAAAGTTCTTCAACCTGCTGATATCAATGGGATTGAGAACGAAACGCTCGAGCTCTGAACATATTAAGCAATTACATGCAATGCACAAATAATGAATATTTCTGTTTTATCAATCAGTAGTAGAACCAAGTGTTAGATTAAGCGGAGAACATCATATTGCCACAAAATATGGCATCGTCTCCCAATACAATTCATACAGCAAAATACTGTGAGTCCAAAGAATACTTTCTCTGTTCAAATTATTTTTCTTTTGAAATGTGTGAGTAAGCAGAAGGATATTAGCACACAGCAAATGTGAAGAAGAGAAAGGCACTTATTTTAGATTGCTCCCAGTCTTCGAAAGTTGCTGAACATGGAGCTATGTAGAGATCTGGCTTTATTAGAATGCTCTAATATATGCCCATTGTGTCATGTGTGATATACTAAGTGCCTGCAAGCTTCTTCCATCATCCTAACTAGATATCACAAAACGAAATTCAAAACACATCATTATATTATGAAAACATGCAAGTATGCTGATAAAAACTGTAGTGTTTATATGGCACAGGTGTTGTATTTAGGTAGAAGCCATACTAAGCATAATAACAAGAGGTAATTATTTCTGATGTCCTGATATTTCTGATGGCTTTTAAGACTATCCTTGTAAATTAGAAAATAAAGCACCTCAATATATTTAACAAAATATATTTAAGAAAAATAATTCAGGTTGCAAAGGATGGATTATATAAAAAGTTGCAAAAATATATTTTAAGGTACAATTCATTTACCAGTTAAGCAACAAACATTCAATTCACTCTTGGACTTAATAAGAAGATGAAATTGTTTACATATATTGTTATTTATACCATAAATCAGAAAAATAATAAGAAAACATGAACATGATCCTGCATCAAAATCTGCTATCTTTGGGGGTTTTTTTTCCCTCCTTTATAAAAGTAATAATTAAATCCTACTCATCTTTAGGATGATTCATTTAATTTTTTAACTTCATATTGCAAAAAAGAAATGTTGCTGTTGTTTTCAGTCATGCATTTCTTTCTCATTTCTGAACGTCTATGGAGATTCTCAGTCATCCAGGTCATGGTTGTCCCAAAGATGTTTTTTCCAAAAGGCAGCTGGACTTCTAATCCAAGAAAATTCTTCAGAAGAAACAAAACATCTTCAAGGAAAAGCAAAGAAACTCCAGTTGCCTTTTGGAAAAAGCATCTTTGGGTCTCTCATTTCTGTTTTTTTTCTGGCTACTCCACCTTCATAAAGACCCATTATAGGAAATCCTTCATGATACCTTCCTTTGAAATTCCTGAAAAATGTGGGAAACCAGGAAGGCTATTATAGATTTATCAAGAAAAATTGTACCACGAAAACTAGATGCTCACACATCCCCTTCAGTTCATTCTTAGCTATCGTAAGATTTTTACCATAACTGTATTTTCTTTTGGGGGGAAAAAGTATTTTTCACTAATAGTTGAAAAAAAATGAAGTACACATAACAGAGACTGGAAAATTCTAACAAGATTTCTGCTTGTGGTGTATCACAGAAAAGGTCTTATAAATTGAAGTCTAATTAGATCAGTATTGTATATACTAAAACATGTACGAAAGAAATTTTTAAAAAGAGTCTATATCTTCTGTCACAGAGAATTGGAATGGCGATTTGAACTACCTGTCACATAATATCTGTATCTATCTCCATAATTTTACTTTTCATCCATAACTCTGAGACTCATGAAAGAGGTGAGGGGAGATATTTTGAAGAAAATTAAATGCCAACATGTAAAACCTGTTACAGAAGAATTTCATTTTCAGACAAACTCTTTGTCTCTTAAATGAATAATTGTACTTAGTCTTTAGACTTCCTTTCTAGTCATGTCATTTAAAACAGAATTAGGGATTTTATCCAACATTCTTTTTTTGCCCATCTTAAGGTAACTGTAGAGTGAACAAAAGAAAAAGAGGTAACAGTTCCTCTTAACTTTTCCTCAAACGCACAATCAAAATCTCACATCAGCTAAAATAGTCACAACTAAATTTGTATTTGACAGAACGACCCAGTTCCGTCACTTTCAAAAGCATATCACCTTGGCTAGTCTTATTAAACTAGTTTTATGAAAACCTCGGCCCTTTGACTGAGCAGTGAACTAGCTCTGTTCATATCTTACAGTATATTATCATTTCTGCTCTTATACATTTCAAGCGAAGGTGGGTTTCAGCAGGTTCTGACCAGTTCTGGAGAACCGGTAGCAGAAATTTTGAGTAGCTCAGAAAACCAGTAGTAAAAATTCTGACTGGCCCTGCCCCCATCTATTCTCTGCTTCCCAAGTCCCAGCTGATCAGGAGAAAATGGGAATTTTGCAGTAACCTTCCCCTGGAGTGGGGAGGGAATGAAGATTTTACAATATCCTTCCCCTGGAGTGGAGTGGGAATGGAGATTTTATAGTATCCTTCCCCTGTCACGCCCACCAAGCCATGCCACACCCACCAAGCCATACCCACAGAACCAGTAGTAAAAAATTTTGAAATCCACCACTGATTTCAAGGTATAGTACAGTCATTCCTTCTTAAGTAGTGACTTCATTCCTATGATAAAGAGAAATAAAACGGCTGGTGTTATATATACTTTCCGTTGTACATTAATTATTTTATGAAATATGTTGTGTGCATGTGTGTTATATTTTCCCTAATATATATATATATATATATATAAATATATATATATATATATATATATATATATATATATATTTGACGACTCTTGCGATTTCTCAAAAAATGAAAAGTAGAGCCAGATGACACTACATTTAACATGCAATGTGGCATGTAATTGCTAATTACAGATATGGGACAATCCTTTTCGAGATTACAACATTTTTTAATATGGAAGTTTTATTTCTAGCAACAATCTATGCTTGGAATTTTAAAATAATTTTATTTGATTTAGATAACCTCACCCTTTTGGCCTTCTAGAAGGCTCTAATTTTTCCCTCTAGGGAAAAGAATGGAAAGCAAGTTAGTACAGTCCATTTTGTATATTTTAGTGTTGTGGGTTATTAATTATGCAGTGCCTAAGTTGTTGTATTAAGTGTATGTTTTTAATTCTACTTTTTTTGTTTGTAGTGCTTTTTATATACTATTTTTTATGTATTGTCTATTAACTGCCCAGAATTATTTGTTTATGGAGGAAGTGCAGGGAAAAGGGTGTGGGGATGAGGAACTGTAAATTTCTTGGGTAGATAGGTGGCCTTATAAATTTGTTAAATAAATAAACTTCCAGATGTACAGGCATTTAACTGGGTTTCATAATGACAAGGAAGACAGCTGGTAGTCAAAGCTGTCCTCATGACATCCTTGCAATAACATCTAAAAATTCAAAAAGTGAAGTTAAAATAGCAATAGCACTTAGACTTATATACCGCTCCACAGTGCTTTACAGCCCACTCTAAGCGGTTTACAGAATCAACATATTACCTCCAACAATCTTGAGTCCTCATTTTACCGAACTTGGAAGGATGGAAAGCTGAGTCAATCTTGAACCGGTCAGGATCGAATTCCTGGAAGGAGGCAGAGTCAGCCTGCAATACTGTATTTTAACCAGAGGTGGGTTTCAGTAGGTTCTGACCAGTTCTGGAGAACCGATAGTAAAAATTCTGACTGGCCCTGCCCCCATCTATTCTCTACCTCCTGAGTCCCAGCTAATTGGGAGGAAATGGGGATTTTGCAGTAACCTTCCCCTGGATTGGAGAGGGAATGGAGATTTTACAGTATCCTTTCCATGCCACCCCACCAAACCATGCCACACCCACCAAGCCACACCCACAGAACCAGTAGTAAAAAATTTTGAAACCCACCACTGATTTTAACCACTGTGCCACCATGCAAAATGTATATAGTGACATACAGTGGAGGCTCCATCCCTTTCAATAATAAGAAATAGCCTATAGTACACAATACAATAATATATAATACAATACCCTGCAACGATATATGTAACACCCATCAAACATCCAGATCTGTTTATCCCTTGCAAAGGACTTGATAGGTAGACAAAAATGCCAAATCCAGTCTCAACATCTGTCTGACTGTGCAACGAACCATAATAATGTGTACAAAAAAAGATAGAATTTGCACTGTAACATCACAATGGATGTTTCAGCATTTTTCCTTCCTTGTTCCCTTCTCTGGATGCCCTTCTTCCCTTGGCTGAATAGTGCACGGATTTCATTACTCCCTCATGGCTCCAAGAAATGTATTAAGAGCTGTGACTGAAAAATATAAGAGATGAAAACACAATTTCATCCTTAGTAAGTTGCCACTAAGGCTGTGATAGTTCCAATTGATCAGTCCATATGTGGCATAGTTCAGCCAAACTACCAAACCTGTTTCGGTGGGAAAAGTAAGAAATGAGACTGGTCTATAAAAATCTGAATTTTTCAGCCAAAGGGACAGCTTTGTATAGGCAGAAGAGACATTATTGCATCAAGGAAGGAAGGAAGATTAATAATCAGTGAGCCACAAGAAAAGGCATATCAAATATCTGAACGTTTTGCTGCCACTAATTAAGAGCATTGACCAACCAACTCAATCTATTCTTCCTTCTAACCTTTGTTTCTTTTTTTTAAAAAAATGTACATTTAACGCAGATACAATCCATGAATGTATGGGGAGGGGAATATCCTGATCTCTCGCAGTCTAGCAAAATCTAACTTGCGGAAGGTGCATAAAATGCAGACCTATAAAATACTGACCCCTGATTGAAACTTTAATTAGAACCTCATTCTCAATTAAAGACTCTCCACTTCAGTGAGGTAATTGCCTAGGAAAACTGGCTGCACATTTCATTATAGCATGCAGCTATAATTTAAAAATCTGGGACATGAGAAAAGGGACCACTTCTGCCTTTAAAGAGTTACAGCAAACGCCAGAACGAAGCACTCAGCATCCCAACTCTGGTTAGTTGGCTGCTTGCAAAGGTGGCTCTTGAGGTTTAGGGTATATGCTTTTAGTTAATTTTATTGATTAAACCTTATACCATCAAAGGTAACAGCATACTCTTCACTACTTAAAAACCCTAAGTTGCTCTCAGTAGCAAAAATTGCACCACTGAGCAAGCCCTGTTTCCAGAGTCCACATACAGATACCCTATCTTGAATTTAGCCTAGGACAAACCAATATGTCAAGTGAATGAGGAAATGGGGATTTTTTTAATGTGTTTATTTGTTTCTTCATATAATTGAACTGTTGTTCGAATTCTGCAAGGCTCTAGTTGATTCACGTAATATGTGAGGTAAACAGACATAGTTAGGTTATTTGGAAGCATACAGAAATGGTGCTGGTGAGGGTTTTTACAAAGGCTGCTTGAAGTAAGAGACGATATTAGATTTTACATTCTGGAATGAGGAATATAAAAGAGACCTATTATTGATTTCTATGGGAAACAGTTTTTGCTGACCATGTCAAAATGGATTGGACTATGACACTGTCATCATATGCAATATAATCTCTTCCTCCAATCCAATCCAAAATCCAGAGTTGCGTCCTATGTTTCCAAATCTTACACACAATATGTGGAATTTATACCTTATAAAAGCAAATCCTGGATATTAAAAACTATGCATTGGAAAAATGTATGTGGCACGAAATAACCTCAAGGAGATTTACATTAAGGAGCCTTCATTGGAGAAATGTATGTTACTAAGAATAACCTCAGGGAGATTTGCACACAAAAAAAGTTTTCTCGGGAAACAACGTCCAGGAGAAATCTATCTTAAGGAATATACATAAACACAAGGGTGAAATCCAGCAGGTTCTGACAGGTTCTGGAGAACCGGTAGCGGAAATTTTGAGCTGTTTGGAGAACCAGCAAATACCACCTCTGGCTGGTCCCAGAGTGGGGTGGGAATGGAGATTTTGCACTATCCTTCCCCTGCTATGCCCACTAAGCCACACCCAGAGAACCGGTAGTAAAAAAAAATGAATTTCACCACTGCATAAACATATATTATGAGGAACTTGTGTCAAAACCTAGGTAGTTAGAAAGAAATATACCCATTATAAAAAAGATAGCCTACCAAATGCAGGTAGCCCTCAACTTACAACCATTCATTTAGGGACCATTCAAAGTTATAACAACACTGAAAAAAAGTGATTTACAACCAGTGCAACTGTTACAGTAACCCCATGGTCAGGTGATCAAAATTCGGGCACTTGGCAACTGACATGTATTTACAGTGTCCCAAGGTCATGTGATCACCATTTGTAACTTCCTCAACCAGATTCTGGTCAACAAAGTCAAGGGGGAAAGCCAGATTTACTTAACAATAGTGTGACTCATTTAACAGCTGCAGTGAGTCGCTTAACAACCATGCCAAAAATAAACTCTCATAAAATCAGGCACAAAAACAGGACTACCTGTTACTGTCCTATTAATCCAGGCAGACAAATTGGTAAAAAAAGGAAAGTTATCTTATTCAAAATAGGCTATTGAGTCCTAATGAGGATTACAGAGAAAAGATTTCTCCTGAATTGAATCAAATCCAGGTAACATTTTGTGTCTGACATCCGTCCTTGTAATACAGGCCAAACCTGTTGCTCTTCCTGCTTTGTACAGGAATTTATATTTCATTCCTATCATAGAGAATAGGGAGTGTTTTTCTAACTATACTGCAGGCGTCAATACACAGTACACCAACCTGATATCATGTTGCAGGCAGGAAGATAGGAGAAAATAATGTTTTTAAACATTTAGTAATATGTGTACAGGGGCACGGTGGCTCAGTGGCTAAGACAGTGAGCTTGTCGATTGAAAGGTCGGCAGTTCAGCGGTTCGAATCATTAGTGCTGTGTAACAGGGTCAGCTCCCATTACTTGTCCCAGCTTCTGTCAACCTAGCAGTTTGAAAGCACGTACAAAATGCACGTAGGAACCACCTTTGGTGGGAAGGTAACAGCGTTCCGTGCACCTTTGGCATTTAGTCATGCCGGCCACATGACCATGGAGACATCTTCAGACAGCACTGGCTCTTTGACTTTGAAACAGAGATGAGTACCGTCCCCTAGAGTCGGGAATGACTAGCACATATGTGCGAGGGGAACCTTTTCCTTTACCTTTAATATGTGTGCATCTGGTGAATATGTCTGGCCCTGAGGACATGAGCACTGGAATATCTACTACCGTACAATCTGCTTCAATCCTGGTGGAAAGCTGGTATAAAATGTCTCGATAAACTGAATGGTGAACCAACCATATAGATGCAATTCTCAGACACAACTACAATGTTAAGAGAAGTAGTAGTTTGCATCGGTCTCCAGTCTAAAACAGTGAAACCTCTTCCTCTTCTCTTTTTTTCCCACCGGCCTCCATACAGCTTCTCACCCCCATCTTTCAGCATATTCGAGAGAAGGATAATACATCAAAAGAAATTAAGAGCCGTAAACAAGGGAAGGAAATTGCCGAGATTATTAAACGAGATGCAGAATCTGTGAAGCAGAAAGATTGCGGGGAAGCTGTTCCAAGGCTACCCTTTATGCAAATTAGAAGTCTTTTCCATCACTGGAGCCAAATTGTTTGAAGAGACCAAAAGAGGCAGCTGGAGGTGAATAAGAGGCCCGTCTGTTGAAACTGCCCTCAGTCACCTGTCCATGTGTTCTTCTATTAGAGTTACATGCAAGTCCCCAAGCATGCCACTCAACCAAATTAATGTTCAAGAACTCATTTCTGAAAAGGATTCAACTTAGAGTTCTGTCTGCAATTTTTATCTTGGCATTTGCTGCCTTTCCTCATTATTATATTCGGTTGTCCACTTCCAGCAAGGAGCTTTTCAGGAGTGTATAGAACTAATTTTGAAACAACCATGAAATGCCTGCTCTGAAAAATAAAATGAAATGGCTAATGTCCTTATAAAAAAAAAATTCGCCAAGAAAAAGGTGGAGTTCCAAAATTGGGACAGATGAGTATGCCGAGTACGAATTTGGAAACTTACTTCCGGACTCAGGGGTGTCTTCAGGATATGGTCAAAAGAAATAAAACGGTATCCATGATGATCTGATGGAAACTGTTTTGACGGCTTCAGGTGTGGCATGGTTTAAAGAAAGACAGAGTGTAGGTATTTACCTAGAGGCGCGGTGGTTAGAGTGCAGTACTGCAGGCTACTTCTGCTGATCACTGGTTGCCAACAGTTTGGCAGATTGAATCTCACCAGGCTCAATGTTGACACAGTTTTCCATACTTCTGAGGTGGGTAAAATGAGGACCCAGATTGTTGGGGCAATAGGCTGGCTTTGTAAACTGCTTAGAGAGGTCTGTAAAGCACTGTAAAGCGGTTTATAAGTCTAAGTGCTATTGCTATAAGCTTTACGTGTTTATTCAGCTAAATAAAGACGGCCTCCCTAAGCAAAGGAGAACCCTGAACACACTTTGACACACTTTGACACTATATTTATATGTTTGCCACATTGTCCACTTCTCCACCCAGAAGCTTGATTTATGATGTCTCAACTGCTCCCTTGGCATTTTTGACCAATTATGTGGACAGCCTGACTTCAGGAGTTCATTAAATGAGCACACAAAAATAGGGGAGAACAGAATACATCTCCTATTTCTAGCCTTCCCCACTGCAAAGCTCCAAATTCCATGAAATTTCTTTATCCTGATCTGCCAGCAGTCTTTTCCTGTCAACTTGAGGACAAAAAGAGGACAAAACAAGTGCCATTTTCCCCTTCCAAGTTAATTTTTGATAAACGCTTGAAAGGAATTTAAACGGAGAGACACAAAGGATTCTCTTTTAGCACATGTAGCACTGCGCAATTGCTAATGTCTTCAAGTCCAGGAGGTCCCTACCTCCTTGTCTTTGTGTCACTCAGCCTGATTATGGGCTGTAGTACATTGTACCATTGTGCTATTTTCTTTTCAGACACCACATTTAACTGCTTTTTTTTAAAGTCAGTTTTTAAATATATTTTAACCAATGTTTAAACATATCATTGAACCGTGATCACCTGGGATAATATTGATCAGTCTTTCCACTGTGCTGATTGATACCTAATTCATAGGTAGAAAGTGTACACATATCACTGACCCAGATCTGTCAAGCCAAATATGTCTAAATATAATGTTACAAAGATCAATACAGTGCAGGGGTGAAATCTAGCAATTTGAACAGTTTGGAGAACCGGCAAATACCACCTCTGGTTGGCCCCAGAGAGGGGTGGGAATGAAGATTTTGCAATATCTTCCCCCCAGAAGTGGGGAGGGAATGGGGATTTTGCAGTATCCTTCCCCTGCCACGCCCAGCAAGCCATGCTACGCCCAGCAAGCTACGGTCACAGAACAGGTACTAAAAAAATGTGGATTTCACCACTGATACAGTGTAAATGATATATATATATATAGAATTATATATCAGCGTTTTGGAATTTATCAGCATATATGGATTGACTGATCACAGCATGCAACTAAAAAGGTGGCTTTTCAGAGTTTGCAAAATGGAACAACTTCAGTAGCTTGTTGACACCACTGGGCTGGAATGTGAAGACAGGAGGATTCTGGGACACAAAGTTTTATGTATCTAAACATCTACAAGTAGTCCTTGAGTTACAAATGTAATGGAGTCTGCTTATCACAGTGATGGCTAACCTTTTTGCCATCACGTGCCAAAAGTCGGGGGAGTGCGGGGTGGTTACACATGCGCGTGCCCAAACCCATATGCGACCTCCTGTGCTCCCCTCACATTTGGCACATGATGGCACAGTGAGGTTCATTTTTTGCCCTCCCCAGCCTCCAGAGCCTTTCTAGGACCCTGGAGAGGGCCCAGGGTCCTAGGCCCTCTCCAGGAGAGCAAAAATGGCCTTCCCCATCCCCCCAGAGGCCCTCTGGAGGCTGGAAATGGCCTGTTTGCCAACTTCTGGTGGATCTGGAAGGCCCAAAAATCAGCTGGTGGTGCTGAGCTCGCGTGCCCACTGATACGGCTCTGTGTGCCACCTGTGGCACACGTGCCATAGGTTTGCCATCACGGGCCTATCACATTGTAACTTGTGATGGTTGCTTAACACATTGTAAGCCGCCCTGAGTCTCCGGAGAAGGGCGGCATATAAATCAATTTTTTTTAAAAAAAGTGAATTGTCATGTGACTGACCCAATTTTATGGCCTTTTTTGTGGCAGTTAAATAAATTTGAGATGATAGAAAATATTTGTAGTTGAAGGAGTTTTATTCCCTAAGCTTGCTGTTTAGCTTCCGAACTTTTCGTCATCAAGCTAGGTAACGTCTTGTTTCAGTTCTCCTCCGCTGTTATTGGTAAGTTGATCACAAAGTCTTAACTGTTCACGTGATGTGAATGTCACCTAGAGAAGAGGTGGTCGATGCCTTAGTTGGTTGATTGCTTGATTAATCCAACTCTTATGGGCTCGTAGGCTGGTTCCAAATCAAAACGTTTGTTGATCAACCTGTTCGTTGAATACCAGGCTTCAACTAAAGCCATAGCCATAAAATGGCCACTCTGGCTGTTAAGCAGATATTGCAGTCATTAAGCAAACCAATGGTTCACTATAGATGTGATATTATATATATATATATATATATATATATATATATATATATATATATATATATATAATATAATATAAATAATCTAATGCATCATATGTGTGCAGGATGAATAATCAAATGTATCTTCTAAAATCTATGCCAGGGGTCCTGCCAATGTTTCATATCAATATTTAACAAGGAAATGGGGCCATAACTTGCACTGTCAGTGAGATTTTTACCAGGCGTTAAAACTAAATATATTTGGCTTCACTAAAGAAAGCTAGAAAACCCTGGTTCAAAGAAACTCCAATGGGAGCCCTTCTTGTTTTCAAAGATTTAATGGTATCTATTATTTCACAGAGAGTTCAGCTGCAGCTAAACTGACAGCTTGATTGGGTGGTAATCTTTAGAAATATATTATATATAAAAACTTAATTTCTTCCTCATATATTTCACAATTTTACAATTGAGAAAAGTGGGAAAAAAATATTGATATACTAAATCAAAGTCATTGTACACTGTGTCCTTAGTATCCTTGATGACAATTTCCAGTATTTTTTTTTCCCGGATGTTAAGAAGACACCTGCAGACTTCAGTAATGATTTACCATCACAGTATCAACAACATTGTGAGACTGAAGAATACTAACCAATGGGACTTAACCCACATAGTTTTCAAATGACATTCCACATAATTAATTATGAGACTGTTCTAAAGTTTAAGGAACATTTTCAGTGTGAACATCAGTGGTGGCAGAGAACTCTCCTGATATCAAACTTAACCCGAGATTCATAATTTAGATGAGTTACTGTTTACCATTGGTTTCCCTGGTTGTGCTTATCCAAATATGTCCTAGTATCCTTTGCTATGAAGAAGGATGACAGATTTACTGGAGTTCCTCAGTGTTTAACTCACCATCAGTAGAGTTCCTTGCAATTAGAAAGTTCAAAAATTATGAAACATGTTGAAAAATGGCTAATTCGGTCAGGCTTTTAACTAGAAATGACAAAACATCTGCTACAAAGGAAGAGAGATTTTTGAATACTGGTTCATATTTTAAATTTTTGAGCTATGAAATCACCCAATTTGCAGCCTTTTTTTAAAGTGTGAAAACGTATACTGATTTTCTGAAAAATATACAGCTATTTCATTAAAGAGCAGTATAAATATTGATCAGTTGTCTTGAAAGCATGCCTTCAAATTATGGTTCTATTTCTTTAGAGTGTTTGGCTTTTGCATGTGTTGTCACTACAATTAAGAATTCTGAGAGCTGTTAGGCTCAATCAGTGGTGAAATGTAAAATTTGTTACTACCAGTTCTGTGGGCATGGCTTGATGGGGGGGTAATGTGACTGGGTGGGCGTGGCCAACTTTTTTTAAAAAAAACTTTTTTAAAGCATTTTTTTACTACCTATTCAGGCAAATTGGTTGTAAAAAAATGCTTTTAAAAGGTAAAAAAGGCTCTGATGATCACAGCTGTGGCGCGCGATTGTAGAGCCTTTTTTTTACCTTTTAAAAGCAGGAAGTAACGACACCTGGGCGGATGGGCGGGGCCTCGCACTGCCATCGCTACCGGTTCTCCGAATCACCTGCCACAATCGCTACCAGATCGCCCGATCCAGTCCAAACCAGGAGCATTTCACCTCTGGTCTCAATGCATTTGGAGAATACTGGTCATAATACCTGGCTGTGAAGTTTCCGAAAGATGCCCTAATTAATTCATGAGCCATGAGCCAAACTTCAAAAGAAATACAGTCATATATTAGGAGCACCATTTCGGCAATATTCGGATGCAGTTAGAACTAATCCCACGTAGATTTACGTTCCCCTATGACCCTGTCTCTCCCCTCCTCCCGGGCCATGTCATAAATCACATTCTCCAATTAACCACTTTGGCTGGCTGTGAAATCCAACACCCTCCTTCTGATTGCGGTACGGAAGCATGTATGGAATGTATCTTCAGTTAGAGAAATCAGTCAGCTCTATCAGTTCTCCCTCCCTTCTGCTCATGGCAACTTGAAAGCTTTGCAAGTTGACACCTGGCATTGTGTAGCTGACTAATTAAATCACTAATAAACTAATCATTAACATAACTAAGCAAAGTTGGTCTTTGACAGAGCCACTACCAAGAAACATTACAGCTATAAAATAGAATAGAAAGTGAAAAATTTATTCTGAAAGGTGGCATTGGGCAATTATTATTATTTTTTTTTTGCCAATTATTTTATATGGACTTGTTGATGAGATCATCAAGTTCAACTTGAGGGAATTTTTCCCAGTATTTGTTTGCTCAAAGTAGGGGTACAGGCACAGTGAGAGTAACCTTGAGATCCAGAACATCCCATAGGATAGAAGAAAGATAAGAGGAGTAAAGTGTTGTTTGATGCAGATTTTTTTCTAGTGTTGACATTGAGAAACCATTAACAAGCCTAAATAAATAGCCTGATCTGCAGAATAAGATTGCAACATGGAAGTATTTTCACATGAAGTGCATCTTTAGCAGCTGCTAATGACAGTATATCAAGCTGTCACTCAAGGCCCAAGTGCATAAATTGATTTTTAACAATTTGCAATCTGATATGGCTTTTGTCTTTTTCCCGAGTAAATATTATTGTACTTTATAATGCATTTGTTGGCTTTCGGTAAAGAACTACTTCTGATTTCTTTGCCCCCCTAAATAATTTACTTACGTTGTATCCAGTGGTGAGATTCAAGTAATTTAACAACTGGTTCTCTGCTCTAATGATATCTTCCAACAACCAGTTTGTCAAACTGCTCAGAAAGTTAACAACCGGTTCTCCAGAAGTGGTGCGAACTGGCTGAATCCCACCACTGGTTGTATCCTAAAAGTCCTCACCAGAACAAGAATAAAACAATGGTGTTTTTGCTTGCTTACTTTTTCAAAAACAAAGTTTTGGGGGGTGGAATCTTATCACCTACTCAGTTGGAAACTGTGTAAAGAGCTTCAGCTGAACACTTAGTGGCTGGCAAAATTGGAAAATAATTTCCAAAGTAATTCAGCTATGTAATTCAGTATAGTTCTCTGATCCCTTTTTTAAAGAAAGGAAAAATGTGCTGGCCAGCCACATTTTATTCTACACCTGGAATCTTTTCATTTGGTGATAATTAGTAGGAAACTGTATCTTGATAGTCCTTCAGGTGTTTGATTCTCATTCTTATTCTTTTTTTTTTCCCTTCACCAGCTGCTTTCGGTAATGAGATTAGTTCTATTTCACTGCTCAGGTTTTTTTAAAACTCTTTTCCTTTCCTCTGCTATCAGATTTTTTTATTGAAGGCACATTTTATGGACAAAGGAGGGAAAAGAAGGAGGAGGAAAAAAGCAACACTCTTGTCCAATGCATTAAAAATAATTGATTGTTGAAGCTAAGGGAAATTTGCTAGGCTAAAATAATATATATCTGAGCTAAAGCTCCTCCAGATATTCTGGGCCTGAACTATAGTTCCTGATACCTATTCTCTTTGACCATCCTATGTGAGACTTCTAGAAGATAAAATTCAGAAGTCTCAGGGGATCACAGATCATCTAAGACGGGCTGTCAAACTCGCATCATCACATGATTTATCGGAACTTTTCCCCCTTTGCTAAACTGGGCATGGGTGTGGCCAGCGCATGATGCATCCATCCCGCAGGGCGCGAGTTTGACAGTCCTGATCTAACCCTACTTCAGTGACGTCTACTAAATGACAATATAACAATATAAATATATAGGTGCTGCTTCTTACTGCTATGAAGGACAGTCTATAGCAGTGGTGGCAAACCTTTTACACACCGAATGCCAAATAAGTCTGTGCTTTGGGCGCTTTGCGCGCACGTGTGATCCATGCTAACATGTGGCTCCTCCCCCATGAGCTGCGCACCAAACTGTACCATCTGCACTTGTGCACAGCTTTTGCACGTGCCCCCACCATGCACTGCGCATGCAATCACCATCTACGCATGCATGTGGTTTTCACGTGCATAATATACGCCATCCGTGCATAAAAATGCACCCCCAGTATTCTTATATGCATGTGCAAATCTGCACGCATGTGCAAGAGAGGTCTGAAAACCAGCTGGGTCCCCTGAATTGCGCGCATGCGCACCGGAGACCCAAATACCAGCTGGGGCGCGCGGGCATGCACAGCTGCAGATGAGTTGGGTGAAAGCTTGCGTGCTTGGAAATGGTTCTGCGTGCCATTAGGTTCACCATCACGGGTCTATAGTGAGCTGCTAGCTGGTGTTATCTTCAGGTTATGGACAACATGCATCCAAATACCAAATACTAGAAAACAATAGCAAGTTAGGACATGCTTCTTTCTTCTGCTTGCAAGCACTCCAGAAGCATCTGCTTAGCTACAGCAACAAACAAAATGCTGGACTGAGATGGAGTGATCCAGCAGAGTTAGGATTTTTTTTTTTAATTCTTCAAAGATGCAGCTCAGATTTGAGTGCCTTGCCAATGGCAAATGGAAGTATTGTGCGCAACTACATATATATTTGGGCTTGCTCCACCCCAACTATTATTTACTTCCTCTGCGATAAGATATATGGCAGTGATGGCTAACCTTTTTGCCATCGGGTGCCAAAAGCGGGGGGAGTGCGGTGGGGTCACACGCATGTGTGCCCACATCCATAATTCTATGTGCCCCGCCCCCCCGTGCTTCCCCCGTTTTTGGCACGTGATGGCACGGTGGGCCCAGTAGGCCCGTCTTTTGCTCTCCCCAGGCTCCAGAGCCTTTCTAGGAGCCTGGGGAGGGCAAAAACGGCCTCCCCCCCCCCCAGAGGCCTCCAGAGGCCAGAAACAGTGTGTTTTCTGACTTCTGGTGGGCCTGAAAATCCGCTGGCTGGCGCATGCATGTGTGTTGGAGCTGAGCTCGCGTGCCCACCGATATGGCTCCGCGTGCCACCTGTGGCACCCGTGCCATAGGTTCACCATCACGGATATATGGCTTTCCATAAAAATAAATAGATCAATAGGTCACTGTTCCACTTCTGTTTATCTACATGAAAGAGTGAACATCAGTTTATTAAAAGTAAAGTTCCAGATGAAGGCTTTGTTCACTGATGTTGTTCAAAGGCAACAGAACAACAAAATCCACTCTTGATTCAGCATTAAAGAAAGAAAAAAGATTGTTCTTTTCAGATGGTACTTTGTCTCTTGATTTTTTAGTTCTTTTCCTTGTCGCCAGCCTAACACTTTCTTATCTCATGGTAACTGTATAACCTGTGTGTGTCTTAAATCACACATGCCACTTGTGTGTATCCCAAGAAACGTGAGGTACAACACAGCCTGCCATCATTCAAAGATCATTCAGCTGATTCCAGCATCAGTTGAAAAGCATCCATTTAGTATTTGTCATTGCCCATGAAGACACTGGTGTTATAGTCACTTAAAATCAGATGCTGTGCAAGCAATCTATAGTAGTGTATATGGACTCTAGAGCACCGGCATCACTCTCCTAGACAGTTCATTCTGACTGTAAACCTTTGAACTGTAAATACTTGAAGGAAACTATAGACCAGTGATGGCTAACCTTTTTGCCATCGCATGCCAAAAGCAGGGGGAGTGCAGGGGGTCGTGCGCGTGCGTGCTCACACCCATAATTCAATGCACCCCATCCTCCTGAATTCCCCCTGCTTTTGACATAGTGGGCCCAGTACGCCGGTTTTTCAGAGCCTTTCTAGGAGCCTGGGGAGGGCGAAAACGGCCTTCCCCACCCCCCTGGAGGCCCTCCAGAGGCCAGAAATAGCCTGCTTCCTGACTTCCAGTGGGCCCGGAAGGCCCGAAAATCAGCTGGCCAGTGCACGCATGCTCGCCAGACCTGAGCTAGGGCAACGCTCGCATGCCCACTGATATGGCTCCGCGTGCCACCTGTGGCACGCATGCCATAGGTTCGCCATCACGACTATAGACTTTGGGCTAACTAGCAAATATGCGTAGTGTTGGGTTACATTTATGGTTCGAAAATGACTCCATAGGTTTTCTATGAACATAACAGTAGCAATCTTCTAAATCAGTGGTTCTCAGCCTGGGGTCCACAGGCCCCTGTGGAGCCACAATGTCACAGTGGGTCTGTGAAGGCATGAAGACATGTTGTGATTTAAATCTTGAATTAATTCTTGGGGGTCCATGGCCACAAAAAGTATTTAAAGGAGGTCTGTAGCAGTGGTGGGTTGCTCCCAGTTCAGTCCGGGTCTTGCAAACCGGTAGTAGTGGTGGCAGGAGTCTCCGCCCACCCGCCCGACATCATCACTGACAATCTGCGCATGCACAGAAGTGCGTGCGAGCGAAGCGTGTGCAAGCGCTCCCGTTGCGAACCGGTAGTAAAGGTGAGTGGAACCCACCCCTGGTGTGTAGTAAAGAAAAGATTGAGAACCGCTACTCTAAGTAATGTTCTAGCACAGGGGTGTCAAACTGGTGGCCCGCAGGCCAGATGTGTCACATGCAGGCTATGCCCACCCCAGCTCTACAAAAGGGAAAAACATTGCAAAATGTCACGTGACGGCAATGTAATGCCACAAGTGTGACACCCATGTTCTAACAGATACAACTTACTGAACATTATTTGCAGAAAGTTTCAAAACATTGAAAATTGGACTTGATTCACAATGTATGAAACGGGGGGGATCATAATTAGATCTAAACAGCAACATGGCCCCAGGGGAAAATATCAATTACCATAAATTATAATCATCCATGCACAATATATTAAAATAAATTGCCATTGATACCTGTGCCTATTCATTATGTTTATCCCTGGTAGTAAATAAGCATTCTGGTTTACATAATTGTCCTTACTAGTTGGATTATACAGTGCAAAATTTGAATACAGAATCTATGTAATGAATGGAGAATATCACTTCCAGAAATTAGTTCCTAAAATTTACTCTAAAATAACTTTAAATGTTCTCTTCACAGTGCCACATCTGGCAGACCAGAGATAAACAGGAGCCTGGACATGTTTTATCATCTTGGACAAGCAATTTAAAAGAGACAATCTGAGTTGTTCAGAATAAGAAGTTAAGACAGATTTCAAAGCAGTGTAAACTATTTTGAGTTGTGTTGACTCCTTCAGTCATCTTCTTATGTTTTGCTATCTAGCCAATTGATTGATTGATTGCTTATGTACCACATATCAACTTTTAGCTACCTCTATGATGAACTGTCCCTCAACTCAACTGAGTCTTTCAATCATGCATCAATGGCCTCTGTAGCTGAGTCCATCCACCTTGCCTATCTGCCCAAAAACTTTATTTCAGTAAGTTATCATTATGTGGAGAAAAGATACATGTACTGTATGGTCTCCTTATATTGACCACAATCAATATAATGATTCCAACCAATTTGAAACTGCTTTGTTCAAGGTTATGCTGATTTCTGGAATTAACCTGAAACACCTATCAGTATAGAGCAGGGGTGTCAAACTCGATTTCATTGAGGGATACATCAGGGTTGTGTTTGACCTTGGGGGGGGTGGAGTGGGCGTGATCAGGGTGCACGGCCAACTCGACATCACTCGTGTCAGGGGTGCCTGTGGTGGCCCAAGCACTCTGCCAGTGAAAACGGGCTCCCAAGCTCCGTTTTCAGCTGCAACGGCCTCCTGCAACCCTCTGCCAGTGAAAATGGAGCTCGCAAGGGCTGCACACGGCCCTCCCGAGCTCCGTGTTCACTGGCAAAGGCACCACGTGCTGGTCCTTTGCTGTTTCCAGGGCAGTTCCGTAGACCAGTTCTAGGCATCCCGTGGGCTGAATCCGGCCCCAGGCTTTGAGTTTGACACTCCTGGTATAGAGCATAAAATGGTAGTCTGGATGAGCAAATAATGGCATTTGTCCATTTTTTTTTATAATCAACTTGTTCCTTAGTTACGATTTCACACAAGATGGTGGTATCAGCCAAAGACATTCTTGAATTGGAATAAGCTGGATCCATATACATAATACAGGTAATCCTCAAATTACGATCACAATAGAGCCCAAAATTTCTATTGCTAAGCAGGACAGTTGTTAAGTGACCTTTGCCCCATTTTACAACCTTTTTGCCATAGTTGGGAAATGCTACAATGATTGTAAGGCACTTTTTTCAGGACCCTTGTAACATTGAATGTAAGTAGAGGACTACCTGTAGATTATACTGTAAAAATATGAATAGGACACATATTTACCTTTAGTATATTTACTAAATAAACTATAATGGGCAAATTGTAGTAAGCAGGGTTTTTTTTAAAAAAAACAAGTTTTATTGGTTTTTTTCCTTTTCTCCTCTCCCACCTTCACCCACATCTTTCTTTTTCTTTTTGAACAGTGTTGGTTGTTTATCTTATACAATTAGTCAAATTCAAATACATTTTACTCAATTACAATTTTTGTCAATATCGTCTTCCCCCCTTTCCTGTTTTTTTTAAAATATACCTCAGTATTTCTATATTTGTGTATATAAACACCTTCTTCATTTATCCCTAAGTTCTAACTTTGCTAGTTGTACATATTTATCCTCTTTTATTCTTTAACAATTCATTATTTTTCCTAATACGTTTATATTTGTTTGTTCAGAGCTGCCTTTCTTCCACTTCATCTTCTTTTTTTTATTATTATATAGCAATCTTTCTCCTCAAACCTAGCCTTTCCCTCTTCTCCTTCCAACTTTCTTTCCCCACCTTCTTCTTCTCTTCTCTACTTCCCCTTCCCTTCTCCCTTTCCTCCTCTCTTCCCCCCTGTCTTACCTTCTCTCCTACTCTGGTAAGCAGGGTTTCATAGACACTCAAATCCCTTGGCCTCATTGCTATATACTGCCCAGAGTCGTTGGATGTAAGATGGGCAGGAAATAAATTTTCTAAATTAATAAATAAATATACTAGAGAAAGCTTTTGTCTCTGTAACATATGAGCTTTGCTATTCTCACTCTTTTTCCGCACTGCCAAAATCAGTCAGGGGACATTACAGTGGATCCAAGTCACCTTTCAATATAGAAGTAGTTACTTTACTGATAATTATTCTGATTGTGACTTTGCTTTATTCAAGTTGCCATGCTCACGAAAATTGTCACTAGGATTCTGTGGCTGTTACATGAGGACTTTTGAAGTGCCGAACCCTGCCATACTGTAAGAAACAGTGTGATAAAATGATTAACAGGAAAAAAAGAGAGAGCTGGAAGTTCCATGCTATTCAGAAATGTTCCAGCACACTGAGCTGATAATTAAATAATCCTTCTATATTATGCGTAGATTGGATATGAGGTGAGAGGGGTGATAGATGATTGATGATATGTGTGTCCAAAGGAGTACATTGCAACGAACCTGCTGTTCTTTAAAATGTGTATCTCAGCAATATCTCTACCCTATAGATATTTAGCAATTATTATGTCAGGTAATTTAGGTTAGTCATAAAGAAAACAGAAAATGCATTATTGAGCATTTTAGAAGAAGAAGAAAATGAAAGTGTGGGATTTGGTGGGGTTTTTTTTCCCTAAGTAAGGGACACACTTTCCAATATAAAAAGACATAAAGATTGACTGACTTCATTTGTATATACCAAATGAGGTCAGATTAGCTCCCTCTGTTGTTTTGCTTAGTAAAAATAATAATTTAGGCAGGCCTTTGAGGCATAAGTGAAGTATTGACTGCTAAACTGCCAGAGATAGGTACAGCTTGTTCTTGTGGCTTTCTTTGTTTTGCTCTTCGTGGTGATTTATATATTATTTTTAATTGAGGTTCTAACTCAGTTATTGCTGTCCATGTGTATTGCTAGCCTTCTGAAGACCTGTTGGTGCAAAGGGATGATATAACTCTAAGGAACGATGACAGCATAAGAATCATGTCATAACTGCATGTAGGTGCATTGAGGATAAGCAAGCTGATACATTGCTTCCTCAGTGTCCAAGTGTCAACAGAGAATTCAAAAATACCTTTATGTATGTCAGTTGAGTTATTTGTGCAATTTCTGAAGGACCTTAGCAGCAGTACCCAAGAGAAACTCACTCTGTAACTTCATGTCTTTTTTCTATTATTGCCTCCCTCTTTCTGTTAACTGAGAGTGATGTCACTGCAATCCAAATGACCATTGTTGCTGGTTTCCCATGATGCCTTTTTCTAAAGACCCTGAAAGGACCACCTGCACTCCCTAAAGCTGTGTCTGTTGCTCCTTTGTTCTCTAAACTCTTTGAGGCATTGACATCTGTGCAGTTTTCCAGAATTGCTTCACACCATTGGGGATCCTCAAACCAGGGGTGAAATGCTACCAGTTCGGACCAGTTCAGGTGAACCGATAGTAAAAAAATGCTACCAGTTTGGAAATATTGATTTCCGACAATCAGCTGGGCGACGATCAGCTGGGTGACGATTGTCGGATTTCCTGCTTTCTAGCTAATCTAAATCGCATGGCACAGCGAATCCCCCCCCCCCACTGTTCTACTTACCTTTGCAGACTTGGAAGGCTTCAAAATGTTCCTTTTTTAGTGTGCGCATGCATGCACAAAGCGCACGCTCGGTAGCAGACTCATAGAACCGGTAGCAGACTTCAGAGGTTTTCACCCCTGCCTCAAACCTGGGTTTCAACAGGCAACTGTGCCAGATAGCCAAGTGCCTCCATTAGCTTTGGGACTTCTCAGGTGGGGCCACAGAGATTGGTCACTTTAGTTTTCAAAACAGATATTTTCCCACCCAAAGTTTTTCTATGTAGATTCTCCAAAATGAAACATCGGAGCAGGTGGCTGCCCTATATGTCTAATAGATGAGAATTTTGAGACGGTCTTCTGGCTTTCCAAACTACCACTTCCATTCCAGGCTTGTAGTATTTGTTTATCTTTCACATGGTTACAAGATCCACCAAGGGAGTACCAGAGTTATAGGGTAGATGAGAAATAGGTGTATGAGAGTCATTCCCAAATTGTTGCCAAGAAAATAACATGGAGGCCTGCCTGAAATCACCAGGAATCAGCTTTCCAATTACAAAATTGTAGGGCTGAGCAACCACCTGGATTGAAGACGCAAAAGAGTACACACATAACCATTGTCCTCAGTTCTTTAAAGAACCTATTGGGGTTTTTTTTTCCTATGCTGGTTGAAGGAGATGGCATTCCTATGGGGTGAAAAACATAAAACCCATGGATATTATAGAAGACATATAATTAGAAATTCATTATTATTAATTTGGAATAAAATCAAAAAGCAACATTATATAAGAATACCGTTTTGGATCTCTCCCAATGAAACATTAGTGCACCCAAATTTAATAGACTGGACTAAAATAATTAGATACAGGGACATATTAAATGATTTAAAACAAAATTAATAACAAAACAAGAATTGGAACAGGATTTGAATAGGGAAGTTGAATGGTGGACGTATTTCCAAATAAGATCAAAATATATAGAAGATATAAAGACAGATCAGGTACAATTGGAGCAAAATGAATTAGATAAAATTATGTATGGGAGGGAACAAAAACTAATTAGTAAAATATATAAATTTCTATTACAGTATAAAATGGAAGAGGAAATAGTGAAGGATACTATGATTAAATGGGCAAGGAACTTCAACCACGCAGTAGAATTAGAGAAGTGGGAAAAGATGTGGAGAACAAATATGAAATTGACAATATCAACGGCATACAAGGAAAACCAGATGAAAATGTTTCATAGATGGCACCTTCCGCCAGCTAGAATAGCAAAGATGTTCCCTAGTAATTCACCAAAATGCTGGAAATGTAGGAGTAACTATGGAACATACTATCATCTCTGGTGGGCTTGCCCAGTGGCAAAGAAATTCTGGGCCAAAGTTTAAAAGTGGCTAGAGGAAATAATACATAATTCAATAAAGGGAGAATCAGAGCAATTTTTACTAGGGATTCCCACAGAAAACTATACAAAGGAAAGACAACATTTAATATTACACATACTGACAGCAGAATTGGAAGAAGTAAGACTCACCATCAGAAAAAGATTTAATTAAAAAAAATCAGAATGCGCAGAGATGGACAAACTAACAAAAGAACTTAAGGAGAAAGAGGACACAATATTACAAAGTGTGGTGTAGATGGTATGAATGGTTGGAGAATAGGAAAACTGAAAAAGACGAATAAAGGAGAGAGGGGGGAAATGTTGAAGATCATTAATTTTACAATGTAGACGAACTAAAGAAAGATGGAAAACAATGTAGAGTAAGATAAGGTTAAAATATGTGTAAATACGTATAAATAGTAAGAAAGGATAACTTCAAAAGAGCTGTAAAAAAAGTGATACGTATATAAATGTGGTACGTTTGTGTCTTGTTTTAATGTGTTCACAATAAAAAAAATTTTTTTAAAAAAGGAGATGGCAAATGGTACAGCCTGTGGGCTAACATATGGTCCAAGTCACCATTTCTTCTTCAAATCTGGAAGAATGCCCATGCCTATCAGATTTCTTTCTTTTCTTGAAAAGATTCACGATGGTTTCAAAAACATCTATGAAGACTCAAGAGGAGCCAGGAGAACCAGTGAGGTACTGTGGTGAAGGTGCTGGACTAGGGACAGGGAGACACAGGTTGTAGTCCGCCCCTTAGGCACTGAAGCCAGCTGTGTAATCTTAGGCTAGTTGTTCCTTCTGAGCTCTACTCAGAATCAGCTTTTGTGAAAAGCTGACTGATTAAACAAAACTCTCCTCAGATCACGCACTGAGAGCTTCACTGTAAGAACTAGGTATGCACAGCACAAAAACAAGTGGATCTTGTGTTCATGTGGGAGAAACAACAATAGGGACAGTAACAGCTATCAATCAGAATACTAGAGCGATAATATAGAAAATGAACCTAGAGCAATTTCATATGGCGGTGCCTGACATTATTACTTCTTAATTTCTCCAACCATATTCAGCTGTAAATAGTTTTATTATTAGTTTAGCTTAAAGTAGTTTGGTTTATTATTTTATTATTTTCCTCTGTACCAGGGGTGGGTTCTAAAATTTTTTACTACCGGTTCTGTGGGCGTGCCTTATTTTGTGGGCATGGCTGTGACAATTCTTTAGGATTTAGCAGAGGTACTAGTCTACCAGGCTTTTAACTGCTTGCAGAGCTCTACCGGTCTACCCATTTGTTCTTGGAGCGTTCCGATCTACTCATTTGTTCTTGGAGCGTTCCAATCTACTCATTTGTTTTTGGAGGCACCGGTCTACTCATTTGTTTTTCGAGCACACTGGTCTACTACCACACTGCTTTTTAACACTGATCAGCTGTACGGCGGCCCTTTGAAGCTCCATGGCAAGAGTTTAAACAGTTTTTTTCCTTCTAGCTGATCAGCTGGGACTCAGGAGGCAGAGAGTAGATTGGGGGCGGGGCGAAATAAAAGGTAAGAGTAACACGGGGGGTGGGAGGCCCCAGCTCCCGAACAAAGAGTACCAGTTTGGTGACATCATATCGTCACCGCTACCGGCTCGGCGAAACCGGGCCGAACTGGGAGGAACCTACCACTGCTCAGTACCCATTGTTTGCTTAGAATAGTTGCACTACACTACATGTTTGGGAGTGGACTGTTTTGCATAAGTTCTTAAAGGCCTGTCTTAGCATTAGAAATAATTTATTACTTTTAATTTCCCCAACTTCTTTTACCCTATAAATTGACCCCTGTGTTCGATCTCAGCCTTTCCTTTTTCTAAATCACATCTATAAACTTTAAGCAATAAAGTCCTAGTAGCTTGTAATGTAGCCAAGAGTATCTATCTCCCTGAAGATCTATTAAACGGGAGGGTTTTTATGATGATAAGCAATCCAATGTGTAAGTTATTTAATTTGTTGCTGTTGGGCTTTTATAACTAAGAAAGGAAAAAGAAGTGTTTGTGATCTTTCTTTGTGTGTCGATGTATGTCTTTATCAGAAATCCCATATATGAAGGAGGTAGAATAATTTTAATAGAGATTACAAAATGTCTTGGGCCTGTCCACTGATAGCAGCCTCATTTTTTTTTTTACAGATTCAATATTGTCACACCATCTCCATGAATTAAATTATATCTGACTGCATTGAGTCATGTTTTATTTCACTAATGCCTGAACAATACCTTGCAGTATATCCATAGGTTATTTTTTTTTCTCCAGACAGAAGTTTCTGTTTTTCTACCTAATTTAGGTGCTTGAGAATTTCTTTAGGGTTTTTCATGGTGGTGCTTTTGACTTTACTTCCTTGTTGAGATTTGTTGAGTCCTCGCACTTACGATGAAGTCCTCGCACTTACGACATGAGGCCCTGATTGGCCAAGACGCATGGACTTGCCGGCGGGAAAATACTGTCTCCCCATTGGTTACTTAGTTTGACAGCTACAGTATAAATAGCTGTCAAACGCCTAAGCTCTGTTCTGTTTTTCCTTCTCAAGCTTCTACAGCTGTTGTTAGAATAAAGAGTTCCTGTTTGATCTTAACCTTGTCTCGCCTCAGTTAATGGACCCCGGGTCGCCCTATAGAACAAGATTGGTGAGGAGGGCTATTTGGTTTTCTATTAGCTATCTTCAAATCCCTCTAATGTACACTGGCTGGGCTGCCCCATCTCACAATCTGAGAAAGTCCAAAAGAAACCAAGAGAAGCGTAGAAAGCTGTAGATCCCCAGAGAGATCATGGTTTAACGCAAGTCAAATGGATCTTTTTCTGCAAAAGTATAAGAATATCATATATGCTGATGAGAAGTTCACTCAAATTTTCTTCTCCCTTGAAAGGTATTTGAACACCCTTTCCCTCATATTGAATCAGGAACATAAGGGGGGGGGGGGAAATCATGTCATGTTTTTCACCAAGCATGTCTTGTTCGTTTGTGGATTGCTTAGAAACTGATATGGAGCTGAAAAGAAATCAGGAACAAGCCAGGAAACATTCAAACAACAAACTAAGCTTATGTTTGTAATCGGTAAAAAAAGGAGAGACATTTTCAATTTATGCTCAAGTATAGTTGAGTTCATAACTGTCTAGGCAGCAGATGGAAGCGATGTCCCTACTTTTTTTTCTATTCTTCCCAGTCTAACCTTCAGGTGTGGAATTCAGTTCAAAACCTTTCTCATGTCAGCCAAGAGGAGTTGTTCCATCCAATCATTGGCCCGAAAAAACAGAATATGGTGACTCTTTCAGCCCAACCCATCTCACAAGGTGGTTGTTGTGAGGAAAAATAGAAGGAGGAAGGTGTGTTGAATCCGTTCACCGCCTTGAGCTATTTGTAAAATAATAAAGGCAGGAAATAAATAGATAAATAGAGATAGGGATAACTAGATGATAGATGGATGGATGGATGGACGGATAGATAGATAGATAGATAGATAGATAGATAGATAGATAGATAGATAGATAGATAGATGATGGATGGATGATAGATGGATGGATGGATAGATAGATAGATAGATAGATAGATAGATAGATAGATAGATAGATAGATAGATAGATAGGATTTTAGCTTAGTCTAATGCTTGAAGCAGGCAAATAAATAAACCATATTTGGTTTAGCACAGTTGGCATAGTTTGAAACACACGAGAATGGAGGAAGGGGCTTGAATGATGGCTTTTATCCTTGTGTTTTTATTTTACTATTCAGCAGGGAATAAAAAAGAATGACAGAGACCTGCAGTACTCCAAATGTAACGCTCAGTGTCTTTATTAAATCCTGCACTCCAATTCCAGCTGTTTCCCCACAGTGACTTGTAATTATAAAAATAACTGGTACTCATAAAGAAAATGTGTCAGCAGTTCTTTAGATGTTTCTAGATCTTAACAATGCCATTTCCTTCGACGAGCAAGAATGCAGATCATAATCAGCCTTCATGCTGGGGATAAAAGTAGAGAAATCAATCTAATTTATCTTGCTTCTTCCCTCTTCCCATTCTTTTTGAGAAAAAGAAAGTGGTTGAAAGACATCCACTGAATGCCCAAAAACAGAATGAGAGCTTGGGGAAAATTGGTTTTAAGTAATCTTCAATGTACGATCATTATGCAGCAACTGTTTGAAGCTCCGCAGTGATGACTTACGACAAGACCCAAAAGAAATAGCAATTGCAGATCCCCCACCCAATGATCAAAATTTGGGTACTTGACAGACTAAAAGACGCACTTACCACCAGAGGGGTACTTCACCTTCCCCCTACCACTTATCTGTCCCCCATCTATGCCTTTTGGGCCCCAGTAGCCTCTACTCCTGTAGCTGACCTTCCCCATGAAAGTCCTTCTTTTCACTTCGCCTAATGCAGGGGTTGGAAACCTTAAACACTCAAAGAGCCACAAAGGTCCTAACCGGAAGCCCCCATTCAATTCTGGAGCCGACCGGAAGTCCGGTTCCCCCATCATAATCTCCTCCTAGCACAGTGCCCTTTTTCCTCTGCTGACCGGAAGTCCGGTTCCCCCACCGTAGAGTCTCCTCCTAGTGCGGCATCCTTTTTCCTCTACCTGTCGAAAGCCCTAACAATTGCGGAGCCGACTAGCAACAGGGAGCCGCAGCAGAGGGATGAAAGAGCCACATGCAGCTCCAGAGTCGCGGGTTGCCGACCCCTGGCCTAGTGACATGATAGAAGTGGTCCAATATTTGAGGGGCTGCCACAAGCACCAGAAGGCAGGACAAGAAGCAATGGATGGAAACTAATCAAGGAGAGAAGCAACCTAGAAAATAAAGAGAAATTTCCTGACAGTGAGAATAATTAATCAGTGGAAAATATGCCTCCAGAATTTGTGGGTTCTCGAACACCGGAAATTGGACACTTAAGAAGAGATTGGACAGCCATTTAAGTGAATTTCGTTGTATGGGTATACTGTTTATACACTTACAATGACGATAAATTTATTTGTTTGTTTGTTTGTTTGTTTGTTTGTTTGACTGAAAGGGTACAGGTAGTCCTCGACTTACAACAGTTCATTTATTGACCAACAGAAATTTTGAGCTCAACTGTGGTTGTAAGTTGGGGACTACCTGAAATGGAGTCACATGCCTTAAATAAACTGGCTTCCACCTAGACCCATTCCTTAGTACATAATTCCGTTAAATTGAAAACCAGCATGTATGAATTCAGTGGCATAGAAGACTAGAGGCTTGTGCATACGGACAAAGTTTTTTACTTATATGAAAGAGTAACCAGTCATGTATTTAGGCCACCATCTGTGATGACTCGGGGCATGGCACAAAGGCAACATAGCCAGAGAATAAGTACAAGTCCCTTTATTAGCTCCAAACTTTGCCCCCAACGTCCCTTTACTCTCCGGTCTGGAGAAAAACTTCCACAAACCTGTAAGCAGACAAAACTTCCAACTATACATCCAACAGGGCAATATAAGGTAATTAATCCGGCAGGGCAAGCAAGATAAGAAGCTCAGACTTGAAGTAGCACAGCAGTAAATCAAAATAGTTGGGAGGATGCCAGGAACTCAGATAAACCAGTAAACGCGAACTCAACGTTTCTTCCGGACAACCGTCCCTCCCATTTGCCTCTCCTTTTAAACTCCAGCTCCAGGTGTATCTTGTGAAGGGAGTCGGGGCCCTCTCCTCCCTTGTAAGCCACGCAACCCACGTTTCTCTCTTCTCCATTCTTCCCTGCGTGCCTTAGGATGAGGAGGGGATGGGCCTTGGTCTTCATCAGAACCCTCTCTCCCTTGTTCTACCTCTCCCCTGCTCTGCCCAGTCTGACTTTGCCCTTCCCCAGTTTCCTCCACAGCCCACGGAGCCACTCTCTCGCTCTCTGTCAGCTGTTCCTCTTCTATCTCAGAGTCAGACTCGGACAGGTGCATGACACCATCTTCTATCCAAACCAACATAGTAAAAACATTGGTAGCAAATAGCAGCCTTGCTCAAATCGGTGCCTTCCAAGTATGTTGAGCGAAAGGTCTCTTCAAGCTGGTTTGGGTTGTAATTGAACATAATTTGGATTGGATGTCATGTTTTGAGGGAGCTGGCTTAAAAGAATCTGTAGAGAAGGGTTTGGCACTTCATAATACAGTTTTACTACTCCTGTACCTTTTTGAGAACTATTAAAATTAGGGAGCTGACAACAGATATATACAATTTTACAACTTTTTGCATCGTCTTTACTCTTAGCTTTTATCCTCCTTAGCTTATATCTGTTGTTAGTATTGTATTTTAACGTCTGGTATATGTGTGTTTTTGTTTTTTTATTTTTGTCTCTTGATTTCTTTTGCTATTGTGTGTTTGGTTTTAAAATTTAAAATACTCAATAAAAATTATTTTTTTAAAAAAATAAATAAAATTAGGGAGCTGAAAGTTAAATTATATGCCATCCAAGCTTCAGCCAGGGGACATTCTCCTGTTTTCAAAGAGGGAACACAGCAGTTATGATTGTAGGAGGCAGTGGTGAAATCCAAATTTTTTTACTACCGGTTCTGTGGGCGTGGCTTGGTGGGCGTGATGTGGCTTGGTGGGCGTGGCTTGGTGGGCGTGGAAGGGGAAGGATACTGCAAAATGTCCATTCCCACCCCACTCCAGGGGAAGGATACTACAAAATCTCCATTCCCACCCCACTTCAGGGGAAGGATACTGCAAAATCTCCATTCCCACCCCACTCTGGGGCCAGCCAGAGGTGGTATTTGCTGGTTCTCCGAACTGCTCAAAATTTCTGCTACCAGTTCTGCAGAACCTGTCAGAACCTGCTGGATTTCACCCCTGGTGGGAGAGGTGTGGGAGGCATTGTGGGAGGAGTACATCACAGCCTTTTATATAAGCTGGACAAAAATGTAAACAAAGCTTGCTGTGGTTCTCTCTGCCAGTCTTCAATTCCCCATGAGTTGTTATGGGACTCTGGGACTGTTCAGCAATGTCAATTCTACCCAGTCTGAAAGGAGCAAAAGGAGAAAGGAGAAAGGAAGATCAGCCCGGCTTTCTGATCTTGAAAATTCATCTCTTCTCCCCCGCTCCTTCCTTTGCCCCTCCTTTCTGTCCTTGTAGATTGCTTTGAGTTGATTAGAAGGGCACCGTAGAGAAGATCAATACAGATGATATAGATCAGGGGTGCTTAAATCTGGCCTGCAGTGGCCAGCCTAGAAATTTCAAAGGACCGGCCCATGGTGCCTCTGCCGGCCAATACAGGCTGTGGGGGGAGTGTCCATTTGTGGTTACCCAGAAGCATTCTGCTGGCCAAAAACGGGCTGTGCAGAGGCCCCGCGAGACCACGGCACAGCCCATTTTCAGTCGGCAGACTAAGTGCCTGATCTGGATAGAAAACAAGCAACATCCTATGTTAATACTACAGTTTAATACCACGTTTTACAAACTGCAGGTCCATTTAATCTACAATCAACAATCTATAATTGACAGCCATTTCTATTTGCTATCTTGGAAATTTACCTCTGCTGTTAGATCTTGTATTACCATGTTATTTATGCTATTGTATTTTTATTATTAGTTGAATAATAAAACTACAATAGTATAAATAGCTTTTCTGCCTGGAAAAGCAATTTACTATTAAACAATGGAGTATAAATTTAGAAATAAAAAGTTTAGTGGAGTATGAAGAATAAGTAATAAATGTTTGCCCGTAATATCTGGTAGAAGAGATAGGGAAATGGTTATAGTAAAGAACTGTGGAAACAAAGAAGAGAAAGGGAAAAATGCATCTTAAGCCTGTGTCAAACGTCCACCAAGTCCACCTTGACCATGCCCACACCCGGCCACACACACACACACACACACCTGGCCCTCCAAGGTCAAACACAACCCTGATGAAACTCAATGAAATTGAGTTCGACACCCCTGATATAAATATAGATAGATGGATATCTAGGAAGAGAGAAAGAGAGATGCTGATGATAGAAGGGTGAATGATAGATGGATGGATGGGTGGATGATAGACAGACAGACAGACAGCAATGATAGAGAGAATAAATATAGAAATACAGAAATTATAGAAATATAATTCAAATAAAAATTCAGGATGCTAATGACAGTTTTTATAACTGTAGCAGTTTTTGCATTTCAGTGAATCAGGGAACAAGTACCAAAAGAGGTCTCAAGTGCTTTTAGAGAGCTTGAGTAAAACGTAACTAAATAGGGAAAGCCAGCATTGCTCGCTGTTTGCCAACATATCCCGCCTTCAACAGCATAAAGACCCATGGAAATAAAATAACTTTAAATAATTAATGGTCTATAAATTGCTTGAATCAATAAAAGAATAAATGGCATATATATCACGAGAAGCTTTCAGTTATTTTTTAAATATATATATACATTCTAGACATTCTGTGTATACATGTTTATTTTTCCAGTGGTGTTTGATTTTTTGAATAAGGCTTGCTTTATAAGACATATTTATTATATAACTTTCTAAATGAAGGGGAAGGGGATGTGGTGGCTCAGTGGCTAAGGTGCTGAGCTTTTCGATTGAAAGGTCAGCAGTTCAGCAGTTCAAATCCCTAGTGTCACGTAATTGGGGTGAGCTCCTGTTACTTGTCCCAGCTTCTGCCAACCTAGCAGTTCGAAAGCACGTAAAAAATGCAAGTAGGAAAATAGGGGCCTCCTTTGGAAGGTAACAGTGTTCTGTGTGCCTTTTGGCATTTAGTCATGACCACGGAGACATCTTCAGACAGCACTGGCTTTTCGGCTGTGAAACGGAGATGAGCACCGCCCCCTGGAATCAGAAACGACTAGCACATATGTGCAAAGGAAACCTTTACCTTTTTAAGGGAAGGGGCAAAACCTAAAAGTATTAATATTAAACAAATGCATGTTCTACTCAGTCATTTGTGGCTTATATATACAGTATAAGCTAGTGTTTATACCGTATATATACTCCCCCGTGAAAGTTCTGAAATGTATATTTATTGACTTATTAGATCTATTTGGAGGCCACAACTTCAAAGACTCTTAATGACTTGAATTCATAAAAATAATAAAGCCAAACCATAAAACTGCACAAATAAAGCACTAATTAACATTCACAAATATGGCAAGGCCAATGGCTGGACAGAAAAGATTTATCCTGATCGCCTCCCTAAATATTAGGGGAGGCCCACCCACTGGCCAGGCTAGGCCAGAAGTGGCATGTCTCCCATCAAGGGCTGGATGTGGGACTGGACCTCAGAAGGCAAATTAGCTCCCTTCAACATGATTGGGCGACCCCGATATGTTTGCTTGACTGCTTTCTATGTGGCCTTCCCGCAGTCCCCATGGCCACCTTGTGAAGGCAGGCAAGTGCACGGGCACAGCCGGGGCCAACCAGGGGTTCACACACGCTTGTACCCTCTGCACATGTGCGGAGGCTCAAAAAACCAGGTTACTTCCTGATTAAAACCAGGAAGTAATGACTTCTGGGCGGGTGGGCGGAGCCTCGAGCTGTCATCGCTACCAGTTCTCTGAGCCACCGGCCGTCATCACTACCAGATCAGCCAAACTGGTCTGAAACGGGAGCATTTCACCCCTGAAATGAATACAATTAAAGGGAACATTAGGACAGGGACAATAGGCACGCTGGTGCTCTTATGCACACCCCTTACAGACCACTTAGGAATGGGGTGAGGTCAATAGTAGCCAGTCTAAGGTTAAAATTTTGGGGGATTTGGGATGAAACCACAGAGTCAGGTAGTGCATTCCAGGCATTGACCACTCTGTTGCTGAAGTCATATTTTCTGCAATCGAGTTTGGAGCAGTTCACTTTAAGTTTGTATCTATTGTGTGCTTGTGTATTGTTGTGGTTGAAGCTGAAGTAGTCATTGACAGGTAGAATTTAAAGGTTCTTAAAGCTCCAAAACCCTCCGTAATTTACTGCAAACTCCTAAACTGAACCAGACAATCTTGTCCTTAAAATGATATGGGCTGCCCATCCTGTAGACTCCCTTTATAAGGTAGTACAGTGTCTAAAAGTGGCTGGCATTGCATTCCTCCCCATTTAAACTCAGCTGAATGACAGAAAAGTAGCTTTTTTTGTTCTCTTTTATTATGAACTCAGCACTACTTAAAAGGCTTTTTAATTGTGCTTGCTGTTTGAGCTTTTCATGGTTTTTACAGCTAAAATGAGCTCTTGGGCTGAGCAGAGAAGAAGCCTATCTTCCTTTAAACCTGTTTATTTGCAACTTCATGTATTAGATGGAGGAAGGGGTCTTACAAACTCGTTGTTCAACAAAAAGATTGACAACCTTACCCTCCAAAACTGCATTCGGCAAGCAATGATCAGAGAAGCTGAAAGTTCCCTTTGATCAGAATTCACTGGAAAGGCCCTAATCATAGAGCCTGGTAGATTTTCAGGTATAATGTAATTCCTAACGAAGAAAAGTTTAGTTTAGCTAAGGGGGGCTTTTGACACGGCTGGGTATTGCAAGCGATTTCTTCTCCTTGTAGAGTTAGATGGAGAAAAGGGAGGAGAGGAGAGGAGGTGAACAGGTTTCAATAGTTGCTTCTTTGCCCAACAGGGTTGAAATCTCCTTTTGGGCTTCTGTAACAAGTAAAAGGGATGCGGTGGCTCAGTGGCTAAGACGCTGAACTTGTCGATCAGAAGGTCGGCAGTTCAGTGGTTTGAATCCCTAGTGCCGCGTAACAGGGTGCGCTCCCGTTATTTGTCCCAGCTTCTGCCAACCTAGCAGTTCAAAAGCACATAAAAATGTAAGTAGAAAAATAGGGACCACCTTTGGTGGGAAGGTAACAGTGTTCCGTGCGCCATTGGTGTTTAGTCTTCGGACAGCGCTGGCTCTTCGGTTTGAAATGGAGATGAGCACCACCCCCTAGAGACGGGAATGACTAGCACATGTGTGTGGGGGAAACCTTTACCTTTACCTTTAACAAGTAAAAAAACCAAAACCCGCTCCTATTCCCAAGCTGAGGTTGAATTTCCTGGCACAACGTATTAACGGCTTCTGCTGAAATGAAACCCAAGGTCTTGCAGAACTGAAAAGCGCTTGAAGTCAAGGTTGAAGTGTGCTCAGTCCACTCAGAGAAACGGTTGGAAGCAGTCTTTCTCACAGCAGCATCTGGCAGGTACCGGCTTCTCTTTGCCCTTCACAAGAACGGACAGAAGCCTGTGTCTTGTGCCATGTGAGAACAGATGAATGTGTATTTTTTGAAGAAATGGTAGAAATGAGACAGGAACACATTACTCTTTTGTAAGAAACCCAAGGGATTTCTTTATTTGATTGATTGATTGATTTTATTTATTTGTCGAGTATGTATTAGATAATATATATAAGTATAAGCATGAATTGAATACATAAAATGAATTAAAGGGAACATTAGGACAGGGACGGTAGGCACGCTGGTACTCTTATGCATGCCACTCTTAGGAGTGGGGTGAGGTCAACAGTAGCCAGTCTAAAGTTAAAATTTGGGGGGGGGGTTGGGATGAAACCACAGAGTCAGGTAGTGCATTCCAGGCGTTGACCACTCTGTTGCTGAAGTCGTATTTTCTGCAATCGAGTTTCGAGCGGTTCACTTTAAGTTTGCTAATGTTTGCTAACGCTGCAAAATCAGTTCTAGGGAACTGCCCCCACAACTACAGAATGGTGCTAGTAATTATACAACTTTCTCTAAAAACTGGCTATAGCAATTGATAGGATTCCCTTAAGGGAATCCTATCTGACATATTAACCATGAAAATCAATTGACAGTAGTTCTCTTCCGCCGAAAGAATGCCTGGGTTTTTTAAAGCATTATTATGTTTGGTTGAAGAGGCAGAATCAGCAGAAAAACCATATTGGGGTCAGGATTGGGGAACCTGCAACTCTTCTGATGCTGCTTAACTACACTAGAACAGCTCCATGGACATGTAGTTCCACAACATCTGGAGAGCCGCAAGTTTTTTTTTTTTTTGTCTTTGATTTCAATAGATTTCAAAAGAGCCTTGGTAGTACAGTGGTCTAAAGCACCCTGTTATTAACCAGCTGCCTGCAATTATTGCAGGTTTGAATCTCACCAGGCTCAAGGTTGACTCAGCCTTCCATCCTTTCTAAGGTAGGTAAATTGAGGACCCAATTTGTGGGGGCAATAAGCTGACTTTGTATAAATATACAAAAGTATAAAGGCTATTGCTTAGCGCATTGTAAGCCACCCTGAGTCTCTGGAGGAGGGCATATAAATCAAATTTTAAAAAAAAATACAATCCCTCAATATTAGGCCAGAGGTCAGGTTTAGTTTAGCTGCAGTAGCTTTCACTGAAAATGAATGTGACCTGCCAGTTTTCCTAACTAATAGCTATCTCTCTCTCTCTCTTTTTTTTTTTTTCCTCTCCTCCTTCTCTCCTTGGCAGGCCTGTGACGGAGGATTAGACGACATCAGTGGAGTCATGCTTCACACAGCCATATCTTGCTGGCAGCCATTTCTAAGTCTGGCTGTGCTGCTACTTTTCATAGGCTCCACCCTAGGTTGCCCAGCTCGCTGTGAATGCTCAGCACAGAATAAGTCTGTCAGTTGTCACCGGAGGCGCCTGATTGCCATCCCTGAGGGCATCCCCATAGAAACTAAAATCTTGGATCTTAGCAAAAACAGGCTAAAAAGTGTAAATCCAGAGGAGTTCACCGCTTTCCCTTTGCTTGAAGAGATAGATCTGAGCGACAACATCGTGGGCAATGTTGAGCCTGGGGCCTTTAACAGCCTATTTAATTTGCGTTCTTTGCGACTAAAAGGGAATCGTCTGAAGCTGGTCCCTTTAGGGGTCTTCACCGGCTTGTCAAACTTAACAAAGCTGGATATTAGCGAGAACAAGATTGTCATCCTGCTGGATTACATGTTCCAGGATCTGCACAACCTCAAATCCCTTGAGGTTGGGGATAACGATCTGGTTTACATCTCCCACAGGGCCTTTAATGGATTGCTCAGTCTGGAGCACCTCACTCTGGAAAAATGCAACCTAACAGCTGTACCAACAGAGGCCCTTTCCTACCTTCACAACCTCATCAGCCTGCACCTGAGACATCTCAATATCAACCTGTTGCCTGCATATGCCTTTAAGAGATTGTTCCACCTGAAAAACCTAGAAATAGATTATTGGCCTATGCTCGACACGATCCCTGCCAACAGTCTTTACGGCCTGAACCTCACTTCTCTCTCCGTTACCAATACCAATTTGTCTACCATCCCTTATGCTGCTCTGAAGCACCTGGTTTACCTGACCCACCTGAATCTTTCCTACAATCCCATCAGCACAATCGAATCCGGTATGCTTGCAGACGTGTTGCGCCTGCAAGAGTTGCACATAGCGGGGGCCCAGCTGCACGCCATTGAACCTCATGCTTTCCAAGGCCTTCGATTTCTCCGCGTCTTAAACGTGTCCCAAAACCTGTTGGAAACTCTGGAAGAGAATGTCTTCCATTCCGTCAAATCCCTGGAAGTTCTCTGCATAAGCAACAATCCCCTGGCTTGCGACTGCCGCTTGCTTTGGATCTTACAAAGGCAGCCCGTGCTGCAGTTTGGTGGCCGGCAACCAATGTGTGCCGGTCCAGACAGTGTCAAAGAGAGGCCGTTTAAAGACTTCCACAGCACTGCCCTTTCTTTCTACTTCACTTGCAAGAAGCCCAGGATCTATGAAAAGAAGCTGCAGTACTTGGTGATCGAAGAAGGGCAGACGGTGCAATTTTCGTGTCATGCAGAGGGAGATCCTCAGCCGACCATCGCCTGGTTGACACCGCGACGGAGACTGGTCACCGCAAAATCCAGTGGGAGAGCGACGGTGCTCGGGGATGGTACGCTTGAGATCCGGTTTGCCCAAGATCAAGATAGTGGGATTTATGTTTGTGTGGCCAGCAATGCTGCTGGAAATGACACCTCCTCAGCCACCCTCACTGTCAAGGGGTTTGCCTCAGATCGTTTTCTTTATGCCAACAGGACTCCTATGTACATGACAGATTCCAATGACACCAGTTCCAATGGAACCAATGTGAATACATTTGCTCTGGACCTTAAGACAATACTGGTGTCGACGGCCATGGGCTGTTTCACCTTCCTTGGGGTTGTTTTATTTTGTTTCTTACTACTTTTTGTCTGGAGCCGTGGGAAAGGCAAGCATAAAACCACCATCGACCTCGAGTACGTCCCCCGTAAAAACAATGGCGCAGTGGTGGAAGGGGAGGTTTCAGGACCACGCAGGTTCAATATGAAAATGATTTGATGGTTGTGCTCTAGCATTATTAATTTTGCCCCTTTTCCTTCTTCTGTGGCATTCGAACCAATTCAACATGCTTGGCAAGTAAGGAGGCCAGGCTGGAGGCAGGCTCCGCTTGGCCGCCGCCGTGTCAAGTGGTAGATGGAAATCAAAGAGACTATCTCAGATTGTACAGCAGAGCCTCGTGTTTCGAGGCGGCGTGAGTGAGAGGGCTTTTTTCCTTTTTCTTTTTCTTTCTTTCTTTTTTTTTTTTTTTTTGCAGAGTTTGACATACAGCACTAATTGTTTGCATTGCAAATTTTATGGCGATCTGGGGATTTCGGTAACAAACGGTTGGTTCCTGGACACTTATTGGAAACATTTTTACCACTACAAAGCAAACAAAAAACCCTACAGTATAGGATTTCATATTTTAAATGTGAGAAAGAAAGAGAGAGAAAGATTTGTTTACAACCTACTCTGCAGTAAAATTTGTATCTATAGCTCATTTGCTAAATCCTTGCATCATTACCTTCTTGCTGGTTCAACACTGCAAAAATTAATGGATTACTGTAATATATCCATATATGTGTATGTATTACAGTAATACACACACACTATGTATAGTTTAAAGCAATATAGGTGAGAAATTTTGTTCCATCCACAGTGACTGATCCAAGTGTGACATCCCTCTTCCCAAATTTCTAGTCAAATTTCAAAATTGGACTTCTGAAACAATTAGAGACGATTGGGTCTGAGATTTGAATTTACATCCGAGACATGAAAGAAATATTAAACCAGGAAGAATTTATGGGATGCTATTGTGGTTCTTTTCGTGTAAAGAAAAGGCACAGGCTTAATTTTAATATAAAATGGACTTTAAAAATATATATGTGGGATCACACTAGAACAGTTCACTGTAAAAAGGTGGAGATCTAACCTTGACTGCTTTTGGAGGCATAAAATCTGGCAGATCACACCTGAAGGACAGACCCTTTAATTTTTATCATGCCCTGCCAAACACACCTTCATCCACCACCATTGCCACATCTGTTTCAATTTCTGGTCTATCGTTTAGAACTTGTCCTAGGAAAATAAACCAGGGCAATGTATTCTGTCACTTGCTAAAGGAATAAAAACTGTCAGTGTTGCATTTATGGAGAGCAAATGAAAAAAATGTACAAAAAATTTGGGGGATAGAAATAGGTCCTCCCTGATGCCAAGAAACTAAATTTGGTTCAAGAACAGGAGATCCCACTCACTTGTGTTGGTTTCCTTCAGGCCACACTATTGCCAAACTACAATGTCAGTTTTGTATTTATTGGTGGTGAAGGCTGAACAACAGAGTCCTCCTGCTGTGTCTTCTTCATGCAAAGATGTCCTGGCTACTTGACCCTGTAAGAAAAACAAACCAGAAAGGTACTGTTTCTGTTTTCAATACAGTGAGAAAGCAAAGAATTGAGAGTGGGGAAGCAAGTCTCTTTTGGGTTATGTAAAACACAACCCGATGAATTTTAAGAGCATTTTGCTTTTTTTTTACTTAATCTCTTGCAACACATATATGAGAGTCGGACGCCCAGCGTGAATAAGCACCTACTAAGGAAAATGATGTATGCCTTTGGCATTAAAATTCAAAGCAGAGGTAGGGAAGTATTTGCCTGCAAGATATTCGATGTAACTCCCACAATTCCTTTCAAGGGACACCCTAATTGATGGAAGTAGTCCACAGGCAGCAAGAACAAAGGTGCCCCTTCAAATTATACACTCCATTCAATGGAGTGTAATGGGAATATATAATGGGTTTTAATGTGTGTGTGGAGAAAGAGAGAGAGAGAAAGAAATTCCCAAGGAATAATCATGTCTGCTATTTGATATTGTTGAACATCATGGTTGCCATTGCTGAAAAGAATTGTTGAAGAACATGGCTGCCATTGCTGAAGAGAAGAAACATTCAGGATAAGCTGATGGCAGAAACTAGACTATGCAGAAGGGACCGAGTCCTCAGTGCCACTAAACATTCCCTCGGGAAACTGCCATATGTGGTACAGGTTTGTGATATTTTCTCTTCCCTGCCACAGGTTCAAGGGCAATCAAGGAAAGAAAGAAAAAACCCTACTGTGTGAACTAGCTTTAGAAAGGCAAAGGCTTAATTCCTTGAATTTGTATTAATTATTGTTAGAAAGTCATCACTCTTTAATTGTTCATGTTGCCAATTGCCTACTTAAATTTACTTGCCTTTTCCCCCAGTGTGGAAGTCCATACAGGCAGAGATAAATTGGAACCTGAGAATAATATGTACAAGCTTTGTACATATTGTACTACAAGGCAAACTTTCTTGAGCTGTTTATTTTTATTTATGTGTTAGCTGTTTGTTTTTATTTATGTGTTCTCCCTCTCAAGATAATAAAGAAGCACTATGGGTTAATGCTGGTATGACAAAATGGAGGGGTTGTGTTCTGTTGCTTGTTGAACTCCAACTCCCTGAATTCGTACAGTCTCTATAATGATTTGAAAGTTGTTTTTTTTTAATTTGATTTATCTGCCGCCCTTCTCCGGAGACTCAGGGCGGCTTACAATGCGCTAAGCATTGTTCTGGGAGTTGTGGTCCCAACAGGCTTATGAGACATTGGCTAGAGAAAGCTGTTCTCATACATTCATATTTTTCAAGTCTTTATTCCGTCCTTCATTCCAATGTTAAAATATTTAATAATTAAAATAGTACGCTTCTGTGGTGAACAGAACAACACACGAGGAGCAGATGAGATCTTTAAAAGCCATGAGTAGGATTTAAAACACATCTATAAAAAATATGTATCCAAATGTTAGCTCTGATCTTTCCAGGAATGTAAATAACTTAACATATTGCCTACAGTTGAGAGTCTGAAATGATTGCAGTGCATTTCCACTCAATTTATATGTGTGGTTTTTAAAAAAAAAAAATCCATTGGATTTAGAATGTAATAAAATCAAATTATAGGTTGCGCTGTTTGTTTTCAAATCAGTTTAGCAGCATTTGGACAATTGGTTACCTTATCAGTGGAAGACAAATTCAGCAATGCTTGATGTATATTTTCAGATCAGTAAATAGATTTTTGCTGTCATGATGGTGTTACATCTGATACGTTTACCTTTGCAGTGGTACTGGCCCATCTTTCCCAAAAGATTATTAATTATTTCAGAGATACCCAAAGTGTCCTGTTATTTGTTGTAGCATAACTTTTTATGGAGGAGGTTTTTTAAATTATGGTGTGCCATAGGAACAGTTTGAATACAGACTTAATAATACAATTAACCCATTTGATATGGCCATGGTCATTATAAGTAAATACTTCAAATCATGCCATTAAACACATCTGCACATCACCATTTAACTATTAGAATTGCAGGTTTAGCCCCAGTTGTTAATGTACAGCAGATCACTCTGCAGGGAATAAAGCAGAAAAAGTATAAAACAGTCTCTTGTTTCTCTATCTAAAACAGTGCTTTTTCATACTTGGCAGCTTTAAAAAATGTGGACTTCAACTCCCAGAATTCCCCAGCCAGCACGTTGGCTGAGGAATTCTGGAAGCTGAGGCCCATTCATCCTAAAGTTGCCAAGTTTGAAAAAGATAGATCTAAAAGATTTAGAGCAGCCAAAAAAGAAGTTAGATAAAAATGAATGAGGGCATCTTAAAACCGCTCCTCTCACGTCAAGGTGTATTTCCAAAGACAGCAAATTATTTTGGCACATACAGCAGAAAAAATAGAGGAATATCTCACCTACTGTGTCCAAAGTAACTAACTAACCTTGGCTGCCTGAAACACCTGCCACATTCTGTCTCATAACAGCGCCAGAAATACAAGTTGCTGGGTGGATGAGCATTTACTGGTCTTTGAGCAACCTTGGACATTACAGAATTGCAAACGACAGGATAATTATATATCTCACACTTTATATTGCTGTGCTCCTTCTGTGAGGTCCAAAATGGAACATGCATTTCTGAACTCCGGAGCTTAAGGCAATATCAGCATATGCCTACAAAGAAATATACAAGAAGTCGGCAATAAAAGTAGATCCAAAACACTTGAGATGCAAATATTAGCATTTCCTAATATTTTCCCAGAAAAATCTGTAATTGCTTTCAATATTGCTCTAGCAGGGCTTAACTTTTCAGTGAAGTCCCATTCAGAAACAAATGATTGATGGAACAGAAGGTCACGATCCCGGATTACTTCGAAGCCTGATGAGATTTTTAATAGACTGTATTCATCCCAATATCAATAACATCAGAAAAGAAAGTAGAGGATTCTGGAAGCTTACTTACTTTTTCTCCCTTGTAGCTATATCTTTCTTGTCTTTATAAAGACTGTGGAATTTTATTAACTCCAAAGCAGATCTGATATGGCTTTCAAGAATGATATGAGTTGTATAAATCCATTCTACTTTCATGTATATGGGAGAAATAAACAAAAGAGAGAGGAAATAAGATTGAATAGCCCATTGAAGACATTTGCATTGATTTCTTCCTTGAAATTATCATTATCTATTAGCAGCTGAATTATGAATAATTCTTTTTTTTCTTATTTTTTTAATGACACTTTTTCTATTGCTAACATAATCCTTTTAAGTTATTTGTGCTGAAATTATTGTCGAGGCAAACTTAATTCCATATAGCAGATATGTATTTCTTCATTTTTTAATGGCAAACACACCCAGGTTCATAGACTATTAGAATTCTGTCAATAATAACCAGTGTTGCATATATGGTCAACAGGTAATTGCTAAACCAAACAAGATGAATGTGGCATGAGAATTTCTACTGCAACTTAAAACGGATTAAAACATATTACAATGATGGTTGAAATATCAGATATTTCCCTGTTTGTTTCCAATTTATTTCCGTAAACATCCTTGAGAAATAAGAAAGTGGTCCTATTTCCAATCTTTGTTTTTTTTCCCCTCTTTCCCAAGAATCTATTCCTGTATTATGATTCAAGAAATGTTCAGTTTAGTTAAGGAACCACACCCACGTGTTTGTTTTTTAAAGCAAGTTATAAAATACATCTGTGAACAATTGTTTGCTTAATTTTGTAGTACATGTTAATCCAAACAGTTGAGTCTTGTTCTTTGTAGACCAGTCAATGCACCAGAGTTGACCAGCTGAAACAGAGTAAACCTAGGTGATAAGTACACACACATGCGTTTGTAGTACAAAAACACACAACCCCACATATGCATTTGTAGTACTGTCTCACACACAACACACTGTTCTCTCCCTGACTTCTGCATCAAAACCCCAACCAAAAATGACTGCACTCGGTGTTAAGTTTCTCAGTAAACTGAAAAACTGGTTTCATTGGCAGATTGCAAAAAGAAGAGGTGAAAAAATGGATAAGGGATAAACAACACGGGAGAAGAAGGGAGGCTTACACCTAGAAATCCTACATTTTCTGTTCTCTTTTTTTCTTTCTTTTTTCAGAATAAGAGTGCAATTTTTGTTGTTCTTATTAGTAGAGAAAGTTATCAATATCAAACTCTTCTAGAAGCTGTGGCGGGAGGATGGGGGAGAACTCTTCCTTCCAAATGAGATTGGCAACGAGGCTAAAAGCCTCCGTTAGCTTTTAATAGAGGCTAAAAGATAATGGGAAGAATCGGGCAAGATTTAGAGGAAAGCAGTGCAGAAAGGGTTGGAAAAAATAGGAGAGAAAGAACGACAAATTAGAAAGGCAATCACAGAAGACCTGAGTTGCAGGCTGCTGGACTGATATAATCCTCCTGAAGGGACACATTTTGTGTTCCTTCAAAGACCCTGACTGATCAGATGATAGCAATAGCACTTAGATTTATATACTGCTTCATTGTGCTTTACAGTCTTCTCTAAGCGGTTTTGCCGAGTCAGCATATTGCCCCCAACAATCTATGTCCTCATTTTACCAACCTCAGAAGGATGGAAGGCTAAGGTCAACCTTAAGCAGATCAGGATCGAACTGCTGGCAGTCACCAGAGTTAGCCTGCAATACTGCATTCTAACCACTGGGCTACCACAGCTTTATGATATCAAGAACTGGGGGTTTGGAAAATAAGGATTAAGTTAATTGCTGTTGTTTTTTCTTCCTAGTAACTGCACAGATGGAGTTTCTGCATGATGATCTGTCCCTAATCTGATCCTTCCACTCTTTGAATGGTTCACTCATCCATTACTACTGAGTCTACTTTACTGCTGGTCACCCTCTTCTTTCCTACTCCAGGAAACCTAACCTGTTTTGAGGAAGCCTAATTCATTTTTAGATATCCTACCTCAGGAAGGGAACCTGATTTGGAAGGCCTTTGTAGACAACCCAATTATTTCTTTTCCCTGCCTTATGTTATACATTTGAATGAATTCCCGACGCTTCTGAATTGCCTTTACCATTCCCAGATAAAAACTTATAGGTAGACGTATCTCACTATAATCACATGTGGATTCACACTTTCAGTGTGGCCATTTAATACTTTTCTGAACCTGGAGCTTGCAAAATATGTCAATTATTATTTCAGCCTAGCAGCCTCCAGGCTGACCGGTAAGCTAAGTATCTTCTGCCATAGCTCCAATTAGGCTGAGAAAAGTTTCCCCAGTTAAAATAAAAAATAACTCACTAACCCACGGGCCCTCACAAATGTCCGTGTATTTGTCTCCATTTATCTGGTGGAGACGTCCTGAGTGGTGGTAACCATGGTGCCATGCCAGCATCGCAAAGACTTCTGAGTAATTGCAGACTTGATGATATTAAGCAAAACCTGAATCACAGAAGCCCTTCTAAGCATGTAGAGAGCAGCTACATAAGACCAATTGTAAACAATGTGCTCACAAAAAGCAGGACATCGGATGTTCTAAGAGCATTAAAATAAATCTATTCATTGTTTGCGTAAATGCAAAGGGAGGAAATGAAATCCATATAGGAAGGTTTCTACTTTTCCAACAGGAAGTTCTCCTGAAAGAAAAAAAACAGGATTGGAATTCCTTAGAGGTGAAAGGTGAGGAATATTGTCCACGCTTCAAGACCATATGCGTCTATAGATTTCCATGTGAAATACCTACCTAAGAAGCTAAGGGTAGAGTTCTGCACACTATTGGCTGCTTGACGTATAGTTGGAATAGACAAAATTGTGTAAAGAAAGAGGTCCCTTCTCTTTCAGTGCCTAAGTGCCCATCCTAGTGGAATTTCTGGAGCCTGTAACTTTTTTAAAAAAAATTCTTATTTATATCCCGCCCTTCTCCGGAAACTCAGGGTGGCTTACAATGCGTTAAGCAATAGCCTTCATACTTTTGTATATTTTATACAAAGTCAGCTTATTGCCCCCACAAACCGGGTCCTCATTTTACCCACCTTAGGAAGGATGGAAGGCTGAGTCAACCTTGAGCCTGGTGAGATTCGAACTTACAGTAACTGCAGGCAGCTGGATGTTAAATGCTGCCTTGTAGGAGGCATTAGCCTCCTACGCCACTCAGGCCACTCACTCCCTTTTTGGGGAGCAAGCAGTCCCATTGTGTCAGAAGCTGAATGTCAGATTGGGCCTTTAGGCACAAGTAGCTGAATCTGAAGAGTACTTTGAAATTGCAATAGTCACAACTTGTTCCCTTTTGATGCTCCTCCCCTCACCCCTCACCCCTCCTTGGGCTCCCTAATTACACATTCATTGTCACAGACTTCATCAAAGCCTTTTTGGGCTGGAAATATTGCATGGCAGTAATTGCGGCAGGCGTGATTGATTGTACACAGGGTTAAAGACCAGATAAACATTGTTGAGAATGTTCTATCATTACTTTAATGATAGAAGAATCAATTATACGACTGGTTGCTAAAGATGATAAGAGGGAATTTCAAAGTCACCTTGACAATTTGGAAGTCTTCTAACCATTAATTTTAATAACAATAAGCCATTCATGTAATTTAGCAGAAGGAAATGTCAATGGGCGTCTCTTTTTTTCCTGTTCAAATTTACTAGTTACAAAAGATACTTTCCATCACTGTTGAGATTGACTGTTCCTTTGCTTCACAACTCTCTGTCCTCCTATCCCACCCACCCCCACACACATTTTGTTTAGATAAACAAATCTATGGATCTGTTTAAGGCCATTAAGCTACATTATCTGGAGGAAAAGAGTTTACATCAGTGATAGTGAACTTTGGAGCTCAATGACAAAAATTTGGAAAATGCTTAATTTGACTCTGCTGGTGTGTCTCTCACACACCCATATCCCGGGCCACTCTTCAGCCTTTACACCACCGCTGCCATTGAATAAGACTTCCTTGCACCTTTCCCCAAGGTGTTTGGCACTTGGTGAACAGCATGGCCACTCTTGCCCACCCAGCATTCCCCAGGATCTGCCGGGCGCTGCTCACCCACAGACGGTGTCTGCTTTTTGTTAACATCAGTGGCTTACCTGGAGGTGTTCCAGGTTGCATAAGGCCTTTGTTCTTCAAGCAGCTTTGGGGAATGCTCTTCCACAGCCTCTGCAACAGTGGTGGTATTCACTTACCTTCGCTACCGATTTGCAATGGGAGCACGCTCACGCGCTCACTTTGTTCACACATGCCACCTCTGCGTATGCACAGAGCATAAAAAATGGGACGTGATGACGTCTGGTGGGTGGGCAGAGCTTCCCGCAGCCGCCGCTACCAGTTTGCCCGAACTGGATAGAATCATCTGAATAGCACCACTGCTCTGCAGCTTCTGAAAGCCATGCAAGAGCACACCCCATTCTCACGCAGCCTATGAAAATTGTGCTAGAATGGGACATGCTTTCAAAAAAAAAAAAATAGTTGTTACATGTTGGTGTCACCCAAACCATCTAGGTGTGCCAAAGGTGACACACCTGTCATAGGTTCGCCATAACTGGCTTATACTTACACTCCACTATGTCTGTGACTGATCTGGTTAGCATCACTGCAGTCCACATGACATACGGTAGTTTTCTAGATTAAAATGAAAATCGACTGCGAAATATTTTGTTAAATGTTTTGCCGTTCACTTTGGTAACGCAGGTGGTAGATTACAAAAGGAACACTGATTGATGGGAACCAAAATGAGAACCATTTAATGATAGAGAACACTGAAGAAACAGGCATCCTATCTTTAGAAAGGAAATAAATCATCAGTCCTTTGATAACAAAGTAGGGATTATTTTGCTTACAGGAGGCTAGATGACTCAGTGTTAATGCAGATGATATTATTCATTCATTCATTCATTCATTCATTCATTCATTCATTCATTCATTCATTCA
>WNWU01000034.1:8899487-8932706 GCA_012654045.1 Ptyas mucosa
TCATTCATTCATTCATTCATTCATTCATTCATTCATTCATTCATTCAATTTCTATACCGCTCATCTCAGGCAATGGCTCTGAGTTGTTGTATCTTTAACTAGTTCAAAAGTTTTCTTGTGTGCCAATACATTTTTCCTGACATTTTAGCCAACCTTAGCATTTTTTTTCACCCTTAGTGCCCGGTTCAAAATCTGAGAAAGAATCAAAACGTAACAAAACAATATAATGTTGTAATTTTTGTAACTGTTAAGTTTATCTTTGCTTGAATACTAGCTGGTTTATCACTATATAGGAGACTATATAGTGCATACAAAGCAATATTTTATGATAACTTTTCATAATTCTGTTATTAGAAATTTACAGAAAAAAGTGATTTGATGATCTATTTGTGAGTTACATCCTGTTACATCCAAATATCTGTTAAATATGGTTTATCATTATTTGCATTAATTTCATGTCAGTGTAGGTCATTAGTGTCCATATGTAATGAGATAATTGACAAAAATGACATTATATACAGTACATAGCCATATAATGATACAAATGTGTTCAGCAAATGGTGCAATTTGCATAAATTATCCAGACTACTTTATGTACACATTTTTGAACATTACATTTAATTATGCTAAATTGGGGGTCTGTTAAACTTTAATAATAAATGGGTTTTGGAGATAGCAGCCACTACTAGTCACTTCTAGAAGCTAATTCATCATGAAACCACTTCTCTTTTGAGTTGCTTAGGACCAGGAATTGAAGCAAAACAGGTAATTTCCTTCTTTAAATGATCTTCCCTTGTTCCATCCATCTCAGTCTTACTGTACTAACAAGCGCTAACTCTCCAAGGCAGCGTTTTTCAACTTTCGCAACTTTAAGACGACTTGACTTCAATTCCTAGAATTCCCCAGCTAACCTTGCTTGAAGTCCACACATCTCAAAATTGCCAAGATTGAGTTGCTAAAAGATGCCAAGGGCTGAACATGTTTTGCATCACTAGGTCATGGTCTGTTCTAGGACTCATAGTCTCCATGGTGGGTACTTCTGCATTCTGTAGAAACATGGGTGATGTGAAGAAGACTAGTGTACCATACTGTGCTATACAGAACCTTTACATCCTTTCTCAGATTTCATGAGATCATACACTATTGTGAAAAGGATAGAATGGGTTGATTTATTTTTATTGTGTTCGTTGTACAGTTGTTGCAGCAACATATAGGAAACTTTGATATAGATGAATCATGAATGCTCTTGTTACATACATCACTCCAGTGCATGTACCTGATACACATTTATACATATGGATTTACATACCATATGTAATACCATTGGTACTACATACCATTTACAAATAAACACCATATTTATACCATATGTAATACCATTGGTACTACATACCATTTACAAATAAATACCATATTTATACATATGGATTTACATATGGTATATACTTTTATACATATGGACTTCCTGGTTTCTTCTGTGGAAGAGGAAACTTCAAGCAAGTGTTGAAAAATCACCAAGCAGTTGCATTGTAATTTCTCCTTTCCTAGAACAGAATAAGAAACTTTATACATTTGAGGCCTGAGTTGTTGGGCCATGGATAGATTTGGAAGTACATACTCAATGAGCAATTTGTGACATTTTAGTGCCCTGTTTCTTAATTAGCAATAGTACTTACTGAGATTTGTGACCGTTTTTGCAAAAGAAGACACATTAGTCTATAAATACATTACCTTCAAAATGTTATGCATGTGATTGGCTTCGGGAAGTTCTCCGAATGAGAGAAGAATTTTCTGTGCCTTTCACTGCCACCCTGAACAAGATCATAGCTGAGACCTCCATGCCTAATTGTTCGGCACCTTACATTGCTGACAATTCTCCTCCCACGCACTCTTTTTTTCCTATGTAACACAAGTGGATACTCTGCTAAAGTAACAGCATATAACAGGAATCTTTGAGCGTTGGGGGCTAGCTCCTAGAAAAGAAAACTCCTTAGCAGAGTCAAACGCCAAAACATGTTGATTGCATAATATGCAAAATGGTAAAGAGAAGAGAAAATTCATGCTACTCCTACAAAGGACACTCTTTCCATTTTATATCAACTGGTGCAACATCAGAGGTGGTGTTCAGCAGGTTCTGACCAGTTTTGGAGAACCGGTAGAGGAAATTTTGAGTAGTTTGGAGAACCGGTAAATACCACCTCTGACTGGCCCCGCCCTCATCTATTCTCTGCCTCCTGAGTCCCAGTTGATCAGGAGGAAATGGGGATTTTGCAGTATCCTTCCCTTGGAGTGGGGAGGGAATGGAGATTTTACAGTATCCTTCCCCTGCCATGCCCACCAAGCCACGCCCACAGAACCAGCAGTAAAAAAAAAAAAATGAATCCCACCACTGTGCAGCATGTGGCTGGAAATGGCTGCCAGATATATGGCACATGTAACACCATGACTACTTGAGTTGTATTTGGTAACCTATATGTTTCTAGGTGCAAATCAGGTTGCTGATTGTCACCTTTAAAACCTGTCGTGGCCTGGGAACAGGTTATCTGAGGGGCTAATCTTTTTCGCAAGAGTTTCTACCTCTCCATTTTGATCTAGCAGATTGGCCAGGAGTGTCAGCTCGTATGGATGAGAAGACAAGCCTTTTCTGGAGTCGCCCCGCTCTGTGGAATAGCTTCCCCTCAAAGATTAAAATGGCCCCGACTCTATTAGCCTTTCCTAAAACTCGAAAAACCTGGCTGTGTTTTTGACCCTGGGGAACTGAATGTGCTAAGAGCTTTATTGTTAACTGGCCATGTATCTTGGCTGCTGTGTATATTTATTATAGATTTTTTTCAATAGTTTTTTTAGTGTTTTAAAATGTTTTATTGCTTTAATTGTAGTACATATTTGAATTATAAGCACACAGAATCATTGTTTGAGATGGGCAGCTATAGAAAAGGGGAAGGAGGGAGGGAGGGAGGGAGGGAAGGAAGGAAGCAAGGAAGGAAGGGAGGGAGGAAGGAAGGAAGGAAGGAAGCAAGCAAGGAAGGAAGGAAGGAAAGAAGGAAGGAATAGTAATCAATAAACTCATCTGCATTTGCACTAACATAATGTGTAAACACAATTAAAATAGACACATTGTTCTTGTGGCAAATGGATAAACTTTTTAAAGAGAAATATATATTTCTCCTTCTTGGCTACTTTCTTTCCCATTTATTTAGTATTCACCAAGGTATTCATATCTCTTTATAAAACCACAATTCTGCTAACGAAGCAAACAAAATTTCTAAAACAAAAGTTCCTGTAGAAATGAGTCAACTGATAAAAGCAGGTTTTGACATTATTTAGGGGAAATCATCTTGTAAAATTTTCAAAGGACTCCATCAATGTTGCTAACTTAGCATTTCTCTCAGTAAACTATTTCATTGTTATTTTGAGTTTTTAGTTAGATAAGCTATTACTGCTTCAATACAATCCCAAATAATAGATGTTGAATTACAAAGTTATTATCCATAACTTATAGATATATATTTGACAATTTATAGATTATCATCATCATGCCAGAAATGTTATATACAATATTTATATAAATCCAAGATAAATTGAAAAAATAGTACTGTAACTTGATAACCATTAAACTTTGCATTATAAATAGCGTATAATTCAAATTGATGAGTGTTTAGTAAACAAATGGAACCGAGCACAGTTACAAGAGTAATTTCACTTAAATGAAGGTAAGAGATCATCCCTTTAAACATCACAAAACTGTCTCAATTCCACCACTTTCAAAAGATTTTGCTAAATCAATCTAATTTGACAATTTTATGTCTTGCACTGAAAAAATTCTTACCAATATAATTACTTGCAACCTAAGAATCTTGAGCTTTCCTTTGTCCTACAAGGGAAGATTTTTGTTCTGGTATAAGATTTTAGGAAAATACTTACTTATTAATTCCATCATATTTCTTTTGACATAAATGAAGAAAGCTTCATTTTTCAGATATGATTCTCATGATATTCGTCAAATAGTGATCTAAATCCTGAATGAGTTTAATTATGACTGATGCCTATCTTTTAGTAAAAAGTGGGAGTAAATATTTTCAGTTGTAGTCAAGAGTATAACTACTGATGGCTCATAATTTGCAGAAAATCTTTGTTCCCTTCAGAATATAAGAATGGTGCTTTGATTAACATCAGATGCACATATATTAGCTACAAGTACATTAGGGTGGCTGATTTCAGATACAATCAATTTCACAGTTTAAATACAGTCCACTGTATCCTTAACTAAAACCAACATAAAAGGTTAGTATTAAAAGTCCATGTTTTGCATTTAGATTTCAAAGCTGAATTCAAGATCAGTAAAGAGAAAATTCTAAGACAGTCACTACAATAATTATAATTTATTTATAATATATAATCATGTTTGTCTGCATAACATTGATTTCTGAGCATTGTAGAAACAGATAAGAAATCCCTTTCTGTTTCAAAGTCTTTGCATTCACAAAAGAATCTGTATACCCAGAAGAACATATTTTAATTACAGTGTATGTTGTAGCCAGTTTCAATCATTAAAATCCATCAGCAATTCTCAAATATATGCATGAAAAAGTGGTTTGATCATTTTTAGTCTTTAATCTAATTGTCTATAAGACTTGGCCAAACTTTTAAAAGAAAAGAAATTGCCATGTTTCATTTGATTAAATAAACAAACAAACTGGTATTTAATGAATTTACATTTAGACGAGAAGTGAACAATCCTGATGAGAGATAAATGCAGATCATATTATGCCTACGAGGATTTTTTTAATGTTGTTTTCCTATGGAAGCATAATGTAAATATTAAAACATTATTGGGAATAACTCAGTTAGACCTATGCATTTTTAAGAGGTAAGTCATACATGTGCTTAACTCTTCCATGAAAATCAATGATTTATAAATATGTCGAACTTTGACTGAATTGTGTTCTCCATTGGGCATGAATATTTTGCTGGATTCATTTACTCCAATCCAGTGATGAAATCTACTTACCTTCCCTACCAGTTTGGAAGTGCGATTTTGGACTCTCTGCGCATGCGCAGAGGGTAAAGAACAGGTTATTTCCTGGTTAAAACCAGAAGTAACGATGTACGGGTGGGTGGGCGGAGTCTCACGCTGCTGTTGCTACCAGTTCTCCGAACCACCTACCACCACTGCTACTAGTTCGCCCGAACCGGTGCGAACCGGTAGCATTTCACCCCTACTCCAATCCCACCAAAGCATATTTATTTACAGTTGTCTGAAATCTGGAAATTTTTGGTAGGCATTCTGGCATTAAAAATCATTTTGAAACTACATGGCATGGGAGCTTGACTAGGTGGCTCAGTGGCTAAGACATTGAGCTTGTCGATCAGAAAGGTGGCCAGTTTCGCAGTTCGAATCCCTAGTACAGGTCTCTTGCATGAGCAGGGTGTTGGACTAGATTACCTCCAAGGTCCCTTCTAACTCTGTTAAAGTTAAAGCTCTTTTTAAATAACAGAACTAAAATGGTTCACAAAAACATTTGAAAGGCTGGTAATATTAATTCAGGTAGTCCTCGACTTACAACCACAACTGAGCCCAAAATTTATGTTGCTAAGGGAGACATTTGTTAAGTGAGTTCTGCCCCATTTTACGACCTTTCTTGCCATAGTTGTTAAGTGAATCATTACAGTTGTGAAGTTAGTAACACGGTTGTTAAGTGAACCTAGCTTTCTCATTGACTTTGCTTGTCAGAAGGTCTCAAAAGGTGATTGATTACATGACACCAGGACACTGTGACCAACATAAATATGAATCAGTTGTCAAGCATCTGAATTTTGATCACATGACCATAGAAATGGTACAACAGTCGTAAGTGTGAAAAACATTCTTAAGTCACTAAATGAACCGTTGTAAGTCTAGGACCATCTGTAGACTGTTAACATTTGTTTAGTATTTGCGAAGTTTAAAATAGAAAATGATCATTTGTTTCCTTTTCCAGTTGAATCAATGGACTTAATCAAGATATGCTAAAGTTACCATGATCACATTCCACATTGTTTTTCTTTGATGTTTTTATCATTGCATGTATCATGTACAGTCAAAGGAAAACAGAAATAGTCCATTCCCTGAGATATCTTTTGGACCTCAAGGTAGTTTTGGGATGAGTCTTAACAAATAATGGGACTGCTCTCCTTTTGCCTATATACGTAACACATTTTCTGATCCCTGTTTTTTTTTCTCTGCTTGGAAGGCTCAATAATTCATCCAAAAAGGTAAAACTGAAAAAGTTTGTAATCAGGCTGAGGAATGCATGAAATTAGGTTGCGCTGCATGTGAGTTTAGGACAGCAAGTTTCCCATCCTAGTATTGAAAAAGAAAAATAAAGAGAATATTCTGGATTTTTTTTCAGGCAGAGGGAAAAATTGGAGTAAAATTTACATGAAGCCATGTGTAACAAAAGGGGGGGGGGGGAATGTAGGGTTCACCCAAAGTCCCATGCATGCTGTGAATTTTACCATTCAACGCTATACATACATTTACTTTTGTTCATGTATTTACAATATGCGTACATTCAGCCCATTGACATACATTGGGAATACTGAGCAGAGAGGTTGCAACCCCCATTATCATTAGAGGGCCACTTGTCTGATGATAGCCTGTGCCTACTAGTAATTTATGCATGAGTTTGGCCCAAAAGCTACATAATGCGGAACGTACGTTCTATGGTTCAGAATGGAATTCCAAGCTATAGTATGTTGCTACTGAGTCAGATTGATGGCATTGGTTTGCATATTAAGAGTCCTAGATAATTCAAAACCAGATCATATTCATGGTCTCCACTTAAATCATTCTACCACCGGGTCATTGAGGTACTGCTGTTCACGTTATGGTTTACAGATTGTGGCTTGGTAGTGGGACATTTTAAAAAGTATTGTGGCTTGATAGCAGGGAAGATGGTTTGTAAAATATTCAAGCATTGAGCCATTTAGGGCTATATAGGTAGTAACCATGACCTTGAATCTATTTGGAAACCACTGGTAACCAGTGTAGCTTCTTTAACAGAGGTCTAATATGTCAATATCACCACCAACTACTGAGTATGGGCACTGCTGCATTGTTCCATACTTAGTAGGAACTTGGTAGAGAACACAAAGATGTGGGCCTCTTCAGAGGTGGATGTTACATACTGTAAGAACCGGTTCACCCAGAACTGAAAATGTGAGCGCATCGAAAAAAACGTTGATTATCTAGGACGGGATAGTGCCAGGGCAGGTGGGCGGGCCCAGCCGCTGATCGGAACTACCGATTCGCCTGAACTGGTCCGAACCAGCCGCAGCCCACCTCTGGGCCTCTTGTGTGTGAACACATTTCCTGGTCCTTCAAATATGTGAAAGGAGCTACCTCAGTTGCTACAAACCGCAGGGCCTACGTTTCTTCCCTGTACGACTAGCAGAGCATTTCGGCAGTGAGGGATTTTTGTCTCAGTAATTATGAAAGTGTGATAGAATAACCAGATACTGCCAGCCTGTGTCCCCCTATCAATGAAAAAAGAAACATGAATCTTCTGCCAAAGTGGGTAGGATGTGAGCTACTTAACATCTCGCCTGAGTACCTGGGGGTCTGTATTTTAATTGCAGGAGTTGGTTTGGTAATTGATACCTGAGGGATTCATTTAGCTAGTTAGAATTTTAATCACAAGCTGGAAATGCTTATTTACCTCATTGCTTTGAAGGGGGAGAACATTTACTCTTTGAAGTTCTTTTCCCAAAAATTTATGGTTTACTTTATCCCAGAAGCACAGAGGATTGCATAAGCTGTGTCTTAAAATAGATAAATATGATAATATTGAAAGACTTGAGCGCTAGCTGAGCACTAAGGCTATTAGCTCACTGACTAATAGTTTGCTCCCATTAGTCTGGCTGTCACTAAGAAACTAATAGTCTTTTTCCCCTTAAAAAAGGCAGCCATGTTTTGTAGACATTCAATGTCTCTCCTTTTATGTTTCCTGGAGAATTCTTTGAGTAGAAGAGCAAGCTGTGTCATCCGGAGAATTTGAGAAGAAGGAATTAGCCTTTTGATTTACAAGAGCCAACTGCTTAATGCACATTTTAGTGATTGCTTTGACTTGGTAGGAAATGGCTGTACATTTGAAAGAGCCTCTGAAGAATTTCATTTAGAAATAACATTTACCATTAACCACAAAGCTGCAAGAACAGAAACCAAATTCCCAAATACCTCTGTTGCACACATTCTTATCTATTCTTGTTTTGGAAGATTGTATAATATCCATGAAATTGTGGCAATTTCAGAAGGCTAGCGATCCTATCTGATGTGAAGTAATGTCATTAATCTTTAGAGTGATATATCAGGACTGCAAAAATCCAAGCAAACTCTAGGGGGCCATAATGTTAGTCCCTTGCTGCCATCTAGTGATCATCCTCCGTTCTGCATACCAATCTGGTTTGCTTCCTAAAATGCACAGTTTAAATATAAACAGAATTCACAAAAGAGGAAGAAGAGAACAAGGATGTTGGGGAAGAGTTAACCTTGGTTCAGAACTAGAATAACAGAGTTGGAAGGAATCTTGGAGGTCTTCTACTCCAACCCCCTGTTTAGGAGGTGTAGGAAACCCTACACCACTTCAGACAAATGATTATCTAATCTCTTCTTTAAAACTTACAGTGTTGGAGCATTTACAACTTCTGGAGGCAAGTTGTTCCACTGATAAATTGTTCAGTCAGGAAATTTCTCCTTAGTTCTAAGTTGCTTCTCTCCTTGATTAGTTTCCATCCTTTGTATCTTGTCTTGCCCTCAGGTGCTTTGGAGAATAGCTTGACTCCCTCTTCTTTGTGGCAATCCCTGAGACATCGGAACACTGCTATCATGTCACCCCTAGTTCTTCTTTTCATAAGACTAGACATATCCAGTTCTTTATATGTTTTATCCTCAAGTCCCCTAATCATCTTTGTTGCTCTTCTCTGCACTCTTTCTAGAGTCTCCACATCTTTTTTTACATCGTGGCAACCAAATTGGATGTAGTATTGCAAGTGTGGCCTTACCAAGGCATTATATACTGGTATTAACACTTCACATGATCTTGATTCTATCTCTCTGTTTATGCAGCTTAGAACTGTGTTGGCTTTTTTGACAGCTGCAGCACACTGCTGGATCATATTTAAGTGATTGTCCACTTGGACTCCAAGATCCCTCTCACAGTCACCACTATTGAGCAAAGTGCCACATATAGTGTACCTGTGCATTTGTTTTTCTTGCCTAAATTTAGAACCTTAATTTTTTCATCATTGAATTTTATTTTGTTAAATAGCACCCAATGTTCAAGTCTGTCAAGATCCTTCTGTATCTTAAGCCTATCTTCTGGAGTGTTGGCTATTCCTGCTAGCTTGGTGTTGTCTGCAAATTTGATGAGTTCCCCATCTAGCTCCTTGTCCAAATTATTGATGAATATGTTGAAGAGAACTGGGCCTAAAACAGAGCCCTGGGGTACCCCACTGCATACCTCCCTCCATGTAGATGCAGTTCCATTGAGGACTACAACACGTTGAGTGTGGTTGATCAGCCCGTTACGAATCCATCTGGCAGTGATGTTGTCTAATCCACATTTTTATATTTTATCAAGTAGTAGGTTATAACTATTAGGAAGACATTGTGGCTTGTATCAACTTACTCCAGTCTGGGTTCTGTGACTTCTCTTTCTAACCAGCCATGCCCGGAACAAAAACCCTGATGATTTCCCAGCCAGGTGCAAAACAGTTCTGTGAGTGCTGTCGTATCATCTATTTTAAACCCTAAACTTTACACCTTGTCTATGTGAAGTTTAGTGCGATGTGAAACCTAATGGCTACCATGCTGGGAAGAGAAATGAAGCCCATGGCAGATATATATGATTGGCCCATCTTTCTGCCATGGATCTGCTACTGGAGGTTGCATGCTTTGTAGAAATATCAACAAAACCAATTATCAATTTCTAGATGAAACTAGATGCGATGAGCTCAGACTAAACTACAAAGCAATAAACAAGCAATGATAAGCGCCTGTATTTCCAAAGCCTTCCGGGGACTATAGAAGTTATCTAGGTTGCAGTTCAAAGATTAAATCTGGTAATGAATGCATTATTTCAAGCAGTGATGATACAGTTACAGCAAGTCCCTGGGTTAAGAACACCCCAGTTTAAAGATGATCCATAATTAAAAACAAAGCCCAATGTAAGAAAATTTGAGTTAGGCAATGATTCCAATTGAATACATATTACACAATACTATTTATGCAGTATTATGCAATAATACTGTTCTGGCTTACATACATATTTGATAGATTTGGGAACAGAACACATTTTTAAACTGGGGAATATTTCTACTTCACAAGATACTGTCTACTCTAAAATGCCTCTTGGCCATCTCCCCCCTTCCATTGAAAACCCAAGTCTCCTCCATCTGCAAAATGGATCTCATAAAATATCTCGGATCAGCTAATTTGTTTTTGTCCTAGGAGGGGAAAAGGAAGTGATTTCTTCTGTCTCTCTAGCATTTCATCTCAGTGGTACAACTCAGTAATTATAAACTTAATGGTTCCATAAGAGTTCCCTTCTTAACATGGTAAGATTCATTTTAATTCAAAATGATGGGGAGTCCTGCTCCTTCTTTTGAATGAGCCCCAATCTCCTGTTTCAAAGATCTACCATAAAGATACTATCATCTCCATTGCAAATTCTTTGAACATCCGTGGCACCGTAATGACTCCTTCTATGGGATGGTTTCTCTGTATCATTTCATCTGGTGATTAAGAATGTAAGAAAAACGACATTTGGGTTTTTCCGCCTGTGGAGTTCACCATCCTAGCTATGGATTATGACACCCAAGTGGGCAAATCCCTTCCAGCTGTCAGAGACAAATGCTTTAGGAGCACGAGTTTGTAATTTTCAGGCACTTGGAATTGCTTTCATGTTCCTCCTGAGCTTCTAGTGGTGAAACTGTTCCTCCATCATTGACAGATGCTGCTCATGTTTTTTTTCTCAATGGACAAATGTTCACTCTTGCAATTAAGCCAAATCTTCTGTTTAATCATTTTTCTGGTTCCCAAAACAACCCAGAATTCCATATAGGTGGATGACCAGGCTAATAGAGAAAAGAATGGGATATATCATTTATATTCTGCTTGCTGCTAAATTTCCTTGGTGATTTCTTTGGAGAGTGAATAGGTGAGTTATTGATCCTCTGCCCCACTCATTTAAAAGAAATACTATATTTAACCTATTACTTTCCTAAACTAGCAACTTGCTGACTTAAATTGAGCCGTGGTGGCACAATTAGAGTGCAGTATTTCTGCTGACTGCTGGTTGCCTGCAATTTGGCAGTTCAAATCTCACCAGGCTCAAGGTTGACTCAGCCTTCCATCCTTCTGAGGTGGGTAAAACGAGGACCCAAACTGTTGGGGGCAATAGGCTGACTCTGTAAACTGATAAGAGAGGGTTGTAAAGCACTGTAAAGCGGTATATTAGTCTAAGTGCTATTGCTATTGCTATTAAAGAGAGTAGATTTATCTCCTATTTGGCCACATGGATTCTTTGCCAGTCTTCTGAATTTTTGTTGCAGGCTAATCATTTTGGTAGGCTTGTTTACAAGGCTGAATTAAAGGGCTTGGATTTTGCTATTAAATGGTGAAATTCGAAATGGCTGTGTGACTGCTTTAAAAAATAAATACCAGCCCCACAAACATCTTACTTCTCTCAGGAAATCTCACTCAATGTTTATAGAATTGCATTGCTTCAATTATACTTACTCTCCCCTATTTTTTATATGTCTGTGTCTTGATCAGTTTACTTTATCAAAAATTCAAACCTAATTTTCCCCTACATTCAAATGTAGTGTCTTTTTATAGTGCATTTCAACAGTAACTCACTACTCTGGAGTTTGTATTGTTTTCACAAAACGTTAGTAAAATGCAAGCATTATTAAGAATTTTGGAAAACAGTCAATGGTTGAAAATCTCGCTCGCAGTACTATTTTTTTAACTGCTGATTTACCTTTAAATTTTGCTTAAAGTCAACTTTGACTAACTATGCCATAAAACAAAAAACAGCATTTTGTATTTTTCTGTCTGATCTTAATATATTTATGGCTATACCAATTTATTTCTGGACTAACTGGGATGATTATTGATAAACTAGACATTAAGAGTTCTAATTTGTATTAGAAACAAATTCTGTTTCCCTTATATTTAATAGTTCCACCCTCAAAGGTCCTGTTCCACCCAAATCTTCTGCTGAATGCAATTGACATTTTTCTGAGGACTGCCAGTTTATACTTCCAAAAGTGTGGTTTTAAAAAGATCCTAATTTTTCCCTTCCCTTTATTTGATAGTAGTTTCATTAAAACAGATGTACAACAGAGATGGGTTTCAGCAGGTTCTGACCAGTTCTGGAGAACCGGTAGCGGAACTTTTGAGTAATTCGGAGAACCGGCAAATACCACCTCTGGCTGGCCCCAGAGTGGGGTGGGAATGGAGATTTTGCAGTATCCTTCCCCTGCCATGCCCACCAAGCCATGCCCACCAAGCCACGCCCACAGAACTGGTAGAAAAAAAAGTTGAATTTCACCACTACCTTTAAGACTTGTGGACTTCAACTCCCAGAATTCCATAGCCAGCCATGCTGTCTGGGAAATTCTAGAATTTGAAGTCAATAAATCTTAAAAGTGCCACGTTTGGAGACCTCTGTACTAGAGGGACCGGTACAAATTGAAAAAAAAAAAAGACAGAAGGGCTAATACACATGCTTATTTCCTAATTGTTCAGGTAGATCCATTTACTGTTCCATCTTGCACAGATTGCTTCCCCTATGGGATACCAATCCACAAAGGCCTAGAAAAGGAGAATTCTCAACGAGGTGGTGAAAATAGCAAGAGCTACCAAAGGCAGGTGCTGAGGGAAGTAGAGAGTTCTCCATATGGAACAATTGCCAGGATCCTGCAGGGAATACACACTGACCTGCTTTTACCTCTTATTCTTTTCGTTTGCATTTTGCACAGCCCTCCAATTGCCCAAAGCTGGTGGCATGATTTCCTGCCGTTTTGAGTTAAAAAATTCACTAGACCTTTTCTTCTTCAAGTATTATTTAGAAAACCAAAGAACTATTTAAATACTTAAAAAAAAAACTCCCTTCCAAAATCCAATGGGCGGGGGTAGGAAACAAATTTAAAATCCTGGGTTGACCCAGTTGTGTAATGCATCTTAGATCCACTTGATATCCCTGCTCTACTCACTGTGGCCTTTGTCCTCTCTGGAAAAGTCCTTGGCTATGTAAAGCTTTCCTACCTCTGCCTTTAATGGAAAAACAGGGAAACGGTGTTATCCTACTTCATCAGGTAGGTACTACCAATAATAGGGTTTTCTGAAAAAAGATGTCTGTTCCAGTGATGGGATTCAAATTTTTTTACTACCGGTTCTGTGGGCGTGGCTTGTGGGCGTGGCGTGGTTTGTTGGGCATGGTAGGGGAACGATACTGTAAAATCTCCATTCCCTCCCCACTCCAGGGGAAGGATACTGTAAAATCCCCATTTCCTCCTGATCAGCTGGGACCCAGTCAGCTGGGACTTGGGGGTGGGACCAGTCAGAGGTAGTATTTACCGGTTCTCCGAACTACTCAAAATTTCTGCTACCAGTTCTCCAGAACTGGTCAGAACCTGTTGAATACCACCTCTAGTCTGTACATATTGCCACACCTAAAGTTAAAGGAAAAGAACCCACAAAACTAGTTTAATTTAGATGGCCAACCGAAGCTTGTACAATTTTGGTGAAAATACATGCAGTATATCCCAGTTCAATTGAAAAAGAAATAGGGTGATAAAATTGTAATTCAGTGTTGTGGGTGGGGAATTCCGTGTTTTAAATTGAATCATAATTTTTTTTAAAAAAAACTATACGCACATAAAAAAGAACTAATGCCTTTGGAAAAAGTTATACCAGGGCCATTTCCCTGATATGCTAATTTTTTGTTTATAAGCTCTCTTTCCTTAAATTGGAAAATACTGAACCTCACCAGTTTCCTCAAAACATTTGGATGTTTATGTCCCAGTTCCAAGAACTATTTTTCCCAAGGTGTTGCAAAAAAAAATTATTATTATAATAACAATGTAAATTATTAATATCACAGGTAATAAAATACGACAGATAAATTAAATCCCTTAAGGATTTTTCAGGTGATGTTTGATAAAATAGGATTATTATTTTTGGACTGCAAAATTCTGGACTTTCCATTAGATGCTAGCAAAGCCATACAGAGAGTTCTAACATTTTGCTGACATCTACTAGCTCTCCAGATTGTTGCAGCCTAGATAATGAGTTTTAGGAGATAATCAGAACAGGCATGATTGAGGTTACTGGGAAGGGTACTGGCAGTTGTAAACAGTTGCTAAAAATAACTTATTTTAAATTAATGTTCGGATATGTGTGCTCTGAAGTGGTACGGTCTTGAAGCACATTCATCTATTTCAGGGTTTATTAACCTTAGCAACTTTAAAACTTGTAGACTTCAACTTGCTGGCTAGGGAATTATGGGAGTTGAAGTCAACACATCTTAACATCTATGTTAAAATACGGTATTACATCCAGTTGGTTCAGACAGACCTTGATAATGTTAAGATGTGTGGAGCTCCCATAATTTACAACTTAAAAAGTATTTTATCACACTATGACACTATAGTAATTTTCCTATACCAGCCTCTCCACAATTTAGGAGCAAACCTTGATTAAAACACTGGCTTTGCTTAACAATACATAGCTTTGCATCTTTAGGTACATGTATGTGTACAAGAATATTAGTAAAAGAAAGAGGCGAAGAGGCACGTAATTTGACACCAGCTTTCAGTAAATTTTGAAGATAATGCACAATTCAAGATATATGATGTCCAAATTCTGCACTCAGTCTGCAATTCTGAGGCATTCTAGAACTCGCACAACTGACCAATTCCCCAACCTCAAAGTGACCTTCAAAGGAGGCATGGCAAGGAAAGGAAGATCTTCATAGGGAAGGACCCACTGCTGTGTGGACTCTAGGGGGACATCTTAAGCAATAGTTTGGCTAAATGATTTCCCTGTTATTGGAAAGGTGAAAAGTTAAAAAAACGAATCAGTAGAGCCATGTTGCACTGAAGCATCTCAAATGTTATGAAATGTACTTTTTTCCTTCCAATTATTGTCTAAGGGGGAAATATTTAGATGAAAACTAGCTAAGGAATAAACCATCAGCATAACAAACGTTAATATGATACCAAATTAATCATTGGAAGGAAGGGTTATAAAGCACATTTTTTCTTACAGTATGTAAAAAAGTTAGCATGGAGACATTGATTGGTTTTCATTAGTGAGGGATTCTTTCTTTTCTTTCTCTCTCTCTCTCTCTCTCTTTCTCTCCATTTGTTTCACTAATTATTCTTTTTCAGTGTAAAAAAATATTTTCCTCAATTCCTCTGGGAAAGGATTATTGTTGTTGTTATTATTATCATCATCATCATCATTTCTGCCATTCATATTTTTCCTTTTTTAAATCCAGTCTTTGCCAATTTATTTAAAATAAACCCAGCCCTGCTAAAATCTGAAACCTTTCACCTTTCACCTTCATCTTCAGTCACTGACATTTGCTTTTCACGAAAAACTGTTTTAATTGTACCATCGTTCTGCTTAAAGCCCTTTTGTCTATGTCCTTCAAAAACTGTTGGTTATTTAAATGACAAAAACAAAAAAAAGCTGAAAAGCACATTGTTGTTATTTATTTGTATGTTTGAATTGTCTTACCAGAAAACAAGGTTATGAATTTCATCAGTTGAAATGCAAAAATTAAAAAAAAAAACCTTTGCTACAAAAATAAAGATTAATAAAAACGACATCATTTTTCCTATGTGTCGGTGTGCCTGTTTTTTGAAAACCAAATAATAATAATAATAATAATAATAATAATAATAATAATATTGTTTGTGTAGTTGCTTCCTTACAGCCTAACCCAATCGGGGTAATCTCCATATGTTTTGGGGAAATTCTGTTCCCAGAATTCCCTACAGCAAGGCCACTGCTGAGGATTCTGGGAGCTATACATGCCTCTAAAGCAGGGGTTTCCAACCTTGGCAACTTTAAGACTTGTGGACTTCGACTCCCAGGGTTCCTCAGCCAACTTCGCTGGGAAAGTCCACAAGTCTTAAAGTTGTCTTAAAGTTATCGGAATCCTATAGGAGAGATCCTAAGCATAGGAGTCAAGTCAGCTGATAGAAAATTGCAGCCATCATCTTCTCTTGGAAAGCTAGGATCCCTTTATGACTGAAAATCCCGGGGACGGTGAGGGACAGGCACAGCAACTCACCATTTTAAGGTGGTAAATTAGTCAATGTAAAGCACTTGGAATTTGGATGCTGTGAAACGCAACCGCACAAGGTGAACTGTTAGCCTCGATGTATTAAAGCCGCCATGTTTAGGAGTGGAAACATGGTTGCTTCCCTTGCAGAGGTGGGTTTCAGCAGGCTCTGACCAGTTCTAGAGAACCGGTTGTGGAAATTTTGAGTAGTTCAGAGAACCGGTAGTAAAAATTCTGACTGGCCCCGCCCCCATCTATTCTCTGCCTCCTAATTCCCAGTTGATCAGGAGGAAATGGTGATTTTGCTGTAACCTTCCCATGGAGTAGGGAGGGAATGGAGATTTTAAAGTATCCTTCCCCTGCCACGCCCACCAAGCCATCCACACCCACCAAGCTACACCCATAGAACCAGTAGTAAAAAATTTTGAAACCCACCACTGTTCTCTTGGTAATATTTTCCTGCATGTTTAAACTTTCTGCTGGGACCAAGAAGAGCTACAGTAGAACCTCTGGTCAGAAACACTTTTAACCATGACCAAATCAGGTTCCGACCAAAAAAATTCACAATTCTTTTTCCTGCAGCCAATTTCCCCTTCTGCACTATTTTTTTTATAAGCACCAAATTTCCAAAATTAGGTTCAGGTCACGACCAAATCGGTTTGCGACCAAAATTATGGGACAAATTATGATTGTGACCAGAGGTTCTACTGTACATGCACATGGAGGGGGAAACAAGTAGGTTCATGAATCTATTATCCTATTAGCAGAGTCTGAATTATGTCTCCACTGTATAGGTGCACAGGTGTGTAGAGACGGATACAGGTATCCCTCAACGCATGACCACATTTGAGCCCAAAATTTCTATTGCAAAGTGAGACACTTGTTGAGTGAGCTTTGCGCCATTTTACAATCTTCTATGGCCGGGTTAAGGGAATCACTGCAGTTATTAAGCTAGTAACACGATTATTAAGGAGCCTTGGTGGTGCAGCAGACTAAAGTGCTGTTAAGTAGCACTTAGCTGCCAGCTGCCTGCAATTACTGCGAGTTCAAATCTCACCAGGCTCAAGGTTGACTCAGCCTTCCATCCTTCTGAGGTAGGTAAAATGAGGACCCGGATTGTGGGGGCAATAAGCTGACTTTGTATAAAAAAGAACACCGTTTGGGGGGGGGGGGGCGAAAGCCCTACTAAGCAGGTATATACAAAAGTATGAAGGCTATTGCTTAAAGCATTGTAAGCCGCCCTGAATCTCCGGAGAAGGGCGGCATATAAATCGAACCAATAAATAAAATAAAATAAAATAAAATAAATAAGTGAATCTAGCTTTGTGGTTGACTTTGCTTGTCAGAAGGTCACGGAAAATGATTACATGACCCTGGGACACTGCAACCATCCTAAATAACATCAAAAATTCACTCAAGCAGCTGAATTTTGACCATGGGGGATGCTGCAACGGTCATAAGTGTGAAAAACAGTCAAAAGCCACTTGTTTTCAGTGCAGTAACTACAGTCACCAAATGAACTCTTGTTAAGTCAAGGACTACTTGTAATTGCATTCTTTATGTCTTAATCAAATCCCCATCTTGCAGATGTTTACCATGTGTTTGGATAAAGAATGGGTAACTTACAAGGTATAGTCAGTGGTGGGTTTCAAAATTTTTTACTAACGGTTCTGTGGGTGTGGCTTGGTGGGCATGGCATTGCTTGGTGGGCGTGGCTTGGTGGGTGTGGTATGGGAAAGATACCTGTAAAATCCCCATTTCCTCCCGATCAGCTGGGACGCAGGAGGCAGAGACTAGATGGGGGTGAGGCCAGTCAGAATTTTTACTACTGGTTCTCTGAACTACTCAAAATTTCCACTACCGGTTCTCCAGAACTGGTCAGAACTTGCTGAAACCCACTTCTGGGTACAGTGTAGTAGAGTGATAGTAGTAGTGATTAACTGCCTCAGCTTTACATTTTGCTATGGTTCCTCCTGACCTTTAGACTTTGAAAGTATAATAACTTTGATTTTTGTTCCTTACAAGTTTTATTCCCAGCCTGTAAAAATGTGTCCTGCCCTTTTCCCCTCAAAATAAGACATCCCCCGATAATAAGCCCAATCGGGCTTTTGAGCTCATGGCAATAAGGCCAAGCACTTATTTCAGGATTCAAAAAAATATAAGACAGGGTCTTATTTTCAGGGAAACACGGTATATATTCATTTATTCATTTATTTATTTTACATACAGTAGTCCTTGAATTACAGTGGTTCATTTATGGGTTGTTTGAAGTTACAACAGCACAGAAAAACTGACTCATGTCCATTTTTTGCACTTAAAAAATGACTGCCCTCAATCTTTTCCAGCATTAGGCTCGTCTCCAGTGAGTCCTTCCTTCTCATTAGGTGGCCAAAGTATTTGAGTTTCATCTTCAGGATCTGGCCTTCTAAAGAGCAGTCAGGGTTGATCTCCTCTAGGACTGACCGGTTTGATCGCCTTGCAGTCCAAGGGACTCGCAGGAGTCTTCTCCAGCACCATAGTTCAAAGGCCTCAATTCTTTGGCGCTCAGCCTTTCTTATGGTCCAACTTTCACAGCCGTACATTGTAACTGGGAAAACCATAGCCTTGACTATACGCACTTTTGTTGCCAGGGTGATGTCTCTGCTTTTTAGTAAGCTGTCTAGATTTGCCATAGCTTTCCTCCCCAGGAGCAAGCCTCTTTTAATTACTTGGCATCTGTAGGGAAGATCAAAAAATGTCAATATACGATGAAACCTTTTTCCAATGCCTGTAAAAATGTTGGGGCTTTGTTCCATTTCAAGCATTACCGTGATTATTTATTCATTCATTCATTCATTCATTCATTCATTTATTGCTTACGTGCAGACATCTCTGCCTTCTACCTTTCTCTGTTTCTTTCCTCCTGTTTTTCCCATCCACTTTTCTTTCTTTGCTATGATATCAATCCCATCAGGGCATCAGACCCTTTCCATCTTGTTTCCCTGGGGAAACTTTTAATGCGTGCTCAAAAGGGCAAAGCATCCAATATGTCCGTCTTTGTATTCTTTTCTTGTTTTAGCTTGATGTTGGAACATGAGCACATTCAGACACTACCACAACCACCCCCCAAGAGTGACGGCCCGTGTTGTGGTTGTTCTAACAAACAAGCACAAGCTTAACAATGGCTGCCTTCCTGTTAAAGCAAAGCAATTTTGCAGGTTTGTTTCTGGAAATTCACCTCGCCCTTCGCTGATCCAGAAAGTGATCAGCCGAACGGCAGCTTCGAATTCTGAAGCCAAGAACCTAATGTATTATTTAGATTTCCAATTAAACATCTGCATGGTAAATACTGACAAGGTTCACCTCCCCCCTCAGTGGTTTTTTTTTTTTTTTTGCTGTTGTTATCTTTACCATGCAACATGTATTATTAATGCAATCTCTATATTTTAACTATCCCTCTTGATGGTTGCCAAGCTGCTGTGTCCTGTTCCATAAAGCAAGTCTCCAGCAGTCCTAGTTTTGTTCGAGATCAAAGGGCATGACACTCAAATCTGCAGATAGGCACGCAACTGAATAGATGTTACACAGCTCAGCAGATCTCAGATTAGACTCTGTGTTTGGGAAAATAGTTTGTTTTTTCCTGAGAAAGTCATGACACATTTAGGGATGTGGCTTTTCCCTACTGCTCTAGCTAACTGAATAGGAATCTTTGAGACATCAGACATCTGGAACTGGTATATTTATATCTCACCTTTATTATTTCTACAAATAACCCAAGGCAGCAAACATATCCAACATAGCTTCTTCCTCCTCCTATTTTCCCCATAACAATAATCAATATAAAATGTTTTATAGATGGCATATGCCACCTGAAAAATTGGCAAAAAATGTTTAAAGATAAATCAGCTAAATGTTGGAAATGCCGTCAGACACCAGGATCATACTATCATATGTAGTGGACATGTCCAGAAGCAAGAAATTATTGGATTAGAATTAAAACATGGTTAGAAGAAATGCTTGAACAACATATGGATTTAAAACCTGAGCTGTTCTTTTTGGGTATACTAGAGAAAATTAGCAAAGAAAAGCTATATTTGATTATACATGTAATAACTGCAGTGAGGATAGTATTTGCACAAAGATGGAAAGTAGAGAAAATCCCTTCAGAAGACGCAGTAATTAAAAAAAATATTAGATTGTGCAGAAATGAATAGATTGACTTTGATAATTAAAGAAAGAGAGGATTCGGAATATTACAAGGTATGGAGACAATTTTACAATTGGTTAGAGAAGAGATATAGATAAAGGTATTAATAGTAAATAAGAAAATGTTATGATAAATGAAGTATGGGGAGAATGTCATAATAAAGAAATGGGAAAAATCAAGAAATGATGAAGATGGGAGGAGGAGGAAGGAGAAGGAGAAGGAGAAGGAGAAGGAGAAGGAGAAGAAGACGACACAAAAGAAACACCTAGATGACACACTGAATGATTGATTATGTATTGTATGTTTGTTTGTTTACAAAATAAAATAAAATAAATTATAAAAAAAACCAATAACCACAAAAATAACAATAAAAATAAGAATATAGCACAATAGCCTTGCCCTTCTCTAAGGCAAAGTGAGAGGACTGTCTTAGTAACAGATATTTGGTGTCTTAAAATAACCAGCAAATTCATACAAAATTATCTAGTGATTTTGTTATGTTTATTAGGGTTGTAAGATTGATTGGGTTGGGTTGGGTTGGGTTGAATTGAGTTGAGTTGAATTGATAAACCACCAACTACAATGAACTCTGGACTATAAAACTGGGGGGGGGGGCATAAAAAAAGATAAAATCCTTAAACCAAATAGAGGTCCCAGAGTAAAATACTCTTACAGACAACCAAACAAAGTTCTTTCAAAGAAAAGATTCAGCATGTGTTGAGGGGCCTAGGAAACTGTTCTATGCAATGTGTTTTTTTCCAAGCTCTCAGAAGGGTACAGAAAAAATAGTTCAGGCTGCTTTAACAAATAGGTGTCTTGTATGCATTCCCATTCAGAAGCACTATTTTGAGACCCTTGCCTGTTTATTCCTTAGGAAGGAAACGTGACTTGTGAAGTAATTTACTTCAGGGAGCAAAAATGTGTGGCTATCCTTGAATAGAAAAACGGTCACTTTTTGTTCTCTCTCATGTGGTAAATATGTTGGGTTGAATTTGCCTTAGACTTTGCCTACCCGTATTTTTTGGACTATAAGATGCCCCGGAGTATAAGATGCACCTTAGTATTTTGGGGAGGAAAATAAGAAAAAAGCTGATTGGGGATGGATCAGCTTTCCGGAATACCCCCAATCAGCTGTTCCCAGAGGTGAACTTTAGCAACCGGTTTGTTGATTGTGAGCTCTGTGCCTTGCTTTTTCTTGCTTTTTTTCAGCCTCTCAAACTTCCATTTGGGAGGCTTTTTTTCCAGCTTCTGAAACAGAGGTTTGAGTGGCTAAAAAGAAGCCTCTGAAACCTCTGTTTGGAAAGCTTTTTTTTTCAGCTTCTGAAACGGAGGTTTCAGAGGCTGAAAAAAGCCTCTGAAACCTCCATTTGGGAGGCTTTTTTTCCAGCTTATGAAACAGAAGCTGCCTTCTGCCACCAATTGCCTCCCACCAGCCACAGAGAGGGCCTCCTCAGGGTGCCGTCAGCGGCGACCCCCAGGGGGACAGCCTTCTCTGTGGTGGCGCCCACCCTCTGGAACGATCTACCTCCAGAGATATGAGTGATCCCAGACCTCCGGACTTTTCGTCGGGCCCTTAAAACTTACTATTTTCAGTTAGCCGGGCTGGCCTGACTCCATGTTGGTTTTAAAGTCTGATACTGATTTTAAATTGAAATGTTTTAAATTATGGGCCAAATTTTATAAATTATTTTTAAAATTATTTTAACTTTTGTATACAATGTTTTTAGTTGGCTGTTGACCGCCCTGAGTCCAGAAGGAGAAAGGTGGTATAAAAATAAAAAAACAAAAACAAAAAAACAAAACAGAGGTTTGAGAGGCTGAAAAAAAGCCTCTGAAATCTCCGTTTGGGAGGCTTTTTTTTCAGCTTCTGAAATGGAGGTTTGAGAGGCTTTTTTTAGCCTCTGAAACCTCCACTTCAGAGGCTGGGCAGGGCTACATTCGGTGTATAAGATGCACCCAAATTTTCACCCTCTTTTGGGGGGGGGAAGGTGCATTTTATACTCCAAAAAATACGGTATTTCCTCCTACATGAACACTGTCTTTCAGCCTTGGCAACTTTAAGATGCATGGACTAACTGCCAGAAATTCTCCAGTCAGTGTGCTTTAAGATGTGAGGACTTCAATTCCCAGAACTGAATGCTGGCTGGGGAATTCTGGGGTTTGAAGTCCACATATACTTCAAATACTGGTGAAGAGAGAAAAGGGGATGATAGCCTTGACAGAGACAGAGGAGATCTGAACAGTGTATAAACCCAAACCATGGAGAAGGTGACAAACCATTTCCATACAACTTCCCAGAAAACCATATTGGATTCAAGTTTAACTCAAAGACAACTTTACCTTTTATGCTCCACAAGTATCTTTTCAGCAAAGAGCTACAGTGGTTTCCCCAGGTACTGGGAAAGGTAGCAATATGTATAAACTTGCTACTTTTATAACCATTTATTCCATGCTAATGAAATAAAATGAAAAAGACCACTTTTCATTTTTATAGCTGATGGAGTTTGACATAATTTAAACCAAGGGTTTTCCATTTTTTTTCAGTCTGTAGCACTGTTTTAAAAAAAACCTGGAAACTTTGATCAAGAAATAAAACTCTCGTCATAAAGTACTGGCTGCTTTTGGGTAAACATTTTCTTCATTTGCTCCATCAGGTTCTCATGGAACTCTAGAATTCCATGAAATACAGTTTGAAAAACACTGATCTAAACCACACTGATTAATTGCAGAAAAAGGTGAAAATGTTTTTCACCTTTGATTATTTTCTGTTATAGGAGAGTTAGAAGTATAACAACCACTATCTCTGCACATCATGGAATTCCCACATTGTATCTCTCTGCTCTTTGTCAAATTATGGATTATAAAGTCAGGGTGACTTCAGGCCTCTTATTTTGTTATTAATTCTTTCAAGCACCCAAGCACATTGATGGCACATTAGTAATTTGAATAGCCCTGTGTAAGAAATAATTCAATACCCAAACTGTAAGAAAGCAGATTGTGTTCCTTATTTGTAAATAATTTTATATCAGAAATTGCCTCACAATTTCTCAGAAGTTTTGCTTCTCAACAAAAGAGTCATCTTTTTGCTACTTTTTTTGTTTAGAATATCTTTGAAGTTTACTTTAGTGTAGGAGGGTGCCGCTGCTGTTTATCGGATTGTTTTCTCACAAACTTCTGTCCATTATTATGAAACCTCCTTGGTGGCTTAAACTTCTCAGTCTGAAAAAGTCCAGCGAAACAAATTCTTCATGCTACCTTTCCCTGGTATTTACACACAGAGAAGCAGAGTTGGGAAGCGACCTCGGAGGTCTTCTAGTCCAATCCCCTCCTCAAGCAGGAAACCCTATACCTGTGGACAGACAAATGGCTGTCCAGTCTCAACCCAAGTGTTAATAACTAAGAAGACCACAAATGCAAGAAAATCATGCTCCATTTATCCAAATTCTCTTTATTTAAAAAAAACACATTAAAAACAACTTTTCTTTCATCAGGTAAGAATGATAAGGGAAAAATGAAAGAGAATCCTCCTTTGTAGGCACTACTTACAAACATAAACAGATACTAAATGGCAGTGTTATTTCATTATTTATTATTACCAATGGCAGTGTTATTTCAAAATATTATTTTCCCCCTCCTCTCTCGTTTCCTCTTTTAACAGTGCAATCCTGTGTATAGCTAGACAGAGATAAGTCCCACTGAGAGCAATGAAACTTCCACCCTGTAGTTTTTGCAGTCTTTATTTATATCTCATTGACAGTCAGTAAGAGATTTTGGAGAAGATTCAAAATCTGCATTTCTCTTGTCTTGGCTTAAAGATGGCCCTCGTTGTACTGTCCTCAACATTAGTTAAATTTAATTTTTTTTTTAAAAAAAAGTTTTTTTCAACCTACCTTTGCTACAGATCTCAGTCAGCATTCATTTGTGCAAAGCAAACTTTCACAAGAAACTTAGAATTTCAAACGACCATTTTACCTCAGCCTCATACCTCCTTGGGTGAGTGGGAAACCTTTTCCTTCTTGCAACTGCATTTTTGTCACTAACTTCAGGGCAGTGGTGGGTTCTAACCAGCTTTACTACCGGTTCTCTTTGTGCGCACGCTTTGCACGCGATCGCCTCTTCGATCGCGCGCTTTGCTTCGCGCGCTTTGCTTACGCTTCGCCTCTTTGGTCGCGATCGCCTCTTCGGTCACATGCTTTGCTTCGTGTGATTTGCTTATGCTTCACGCAAGCGCGTTGCGAATCTACCCAGCTGAGGTGCGGCAATCCGCTCTGCCGCACCTCTCAACTGGGAGAAAAAAGAAGAAATATAAGATCGGAATAACGCAGGGGTGGGCGGGAAGGCCTAGCCCCCGAAGAAAGAGAACTGGTTCAGTGACATAATAGCGTCACCGCTGCCGGCTCGGCCAAACCGGGCTGAACCAAGAGCAACCCACCACTGCTTCAGGGGTACTTTTACCCCCATCCCCAAGTTTTCTTACTGTGGCCCATGAAGCCACTTCTAATTCTACCTGCTGCTGAAAACAGTTTTCTGGCACTTGGAGACAGAAAAGAAATAAAAATGGTGCTGTAAATTTATTTTTGTTGTTTAAACCAAGGAAGCTCTCCCCTCTCCTACACACACCCACACGCCCAGTTCCACCTATACAGGTAGCTCTCAACTTACGACCACAACGGGGCCCAAAATTTCTGTTGTAAAGTGAGTTTTGCCCCATTTTATGACCTTTTTGCCATAGTTGTTAAGTAAATCACTGCAGTTGTTAACTTAGTAACACAATTGTTAAGTGAATCTGGTTTCCCCTTTGACTTTGCTTGTCAGAAAGTCGCAAAAGATGACCACCTGACCTTGGGACACAGAAACGGTCATAAATACGAACCCCTTGCTAAGCATCTGAATTTTGATCACATGATTACGGGGATGCTACAAAGCCCGTTAGTGTAAAAAAAAACGGTCATAAGCCACTTTTTTTCAGTGCCTTTGTAACATTGAACGATCACTAAATGATCGTTTGGGGACTAACTGTTTTGTTCTGGACCCATTCACTTGGCAGACTTCAGATCTTCTTCATCATCCTAGCATTTTTCCTGCAGGGCAAGAACACTGAATACCATTTCATGCAATTAAACACAGCAAGCAGGTTCCACTGGATGATTGTCATGTCTGTGTTAATTGTGTCCTGCCATCTTTGCTTTGATCTTCCATGCAGTATTGATCATCGGTGTTAAAGTAGTAGGCAGTACAGGCAATGGTGCTACTCAAAAAACATGTCCATACCAGGGGTGCTATTCAGCAGGTTCTGACAGGTTCTGGAGAACCAGTAGCGGAAATTTTGAGAGGTTCTGGAGAACCGGCAAATACCACCTCTGACTGGCCCCAGAGTGGGGAAGGAATGGGGATTTTGCAGTATCCTTCCCCTGCCACGTCCACCAAGCCACGCCACGCCCACTGAACCGATAGTAAAAAAAATTGAATTCCACCAATGGTCCATATCCCTGTAAATGTTTTTCCTACATTTTCTCTTGTTGGTGCAAAGTCTATCTGCTGCCACACTGGATCATTGCTGACGTGGTCAAGAAATGAAATGCCTAATGACCAATGGAATGTGTGCATCTTCATGGCATGTAAAAGGCTCAGAACGTTTGGTGGTTGGCCACCCGGGGTTACTGGCTGGACCATCATTTTATAAACATTCGATTTTATGTGAATTCGCCTAACTCCTATCACAGAGCGCTCCAGTAAACTCTTTCCATGGCAGTCTTATTGTATTCAGCCTTGCGTGTACTACCTCATTAATGCTGCTGTCACTTTGCAAATGGGATTCTGTTTAATGGGAGAGATTTGATTTTACTAGATCTTTGCTACTGACCTGGGTGGCAGTGATGCTCAGGCTAGTCTCTAGATACTTAGACTTCTTGAGACGGGTGCAAACCGAATTGGCTCTGGATTTGCAGACCTTAGCCTGCCCAATTTTAAGCACGGTTTTTGGCCACTAAATGTTACCCATGGCCAATCTTGCCTGTCTCTCTTTTGCTGCCTCATGCATAGAAAGCTTAAGCAATGCTCACATCCTCTGAATTTCTCTGGGCCAAAACGTTTGCTACCACTGCTTGCCAGGTACTCATCTATGCAAGCTTTGCCCCATCAGCTTCTCTACCATGTTGGGTTGAATGGCAGGGAAAGGAGGTGGGTTGAATGAACATTCATCTAAATAGAACCACCCAACCAAAGCTCCACCTCTCTCTCTCTTCTACATGAGTAGCCCATGCAGTGTTTATTGAAAAGATGGGTGAAGCTTCAATCACATAGTTTCAACCACCATATTGGCTTTCTCTAACTCCCCTCTGGACACCTCTGGATGGGCTTGTTGTCCAGGCACCATGCATGGAAGAACCCCACCAAATATAAGTTCCAGCATTTGGAAACTCTGTCTATTCAGATGGATCAACAAAACTCTCCTAGTATTTTGATCGTCCTCATATTTTATGGTTTTCTGGATACTTTAGTTCAATGCAGTGGTGTGATGGGTATGGAGGAGTTGCGTTGAAAGAAGCTGCAAGGAAAAGAAGGCAGGGTGGGTGGAATATGTGCCATTTTGACCACAAAGAAAATCCACATTTCTACTTGAAACGCTCTTACAGATCTACCCATGTTTTCCCGAAAATAAGACCCATCTTATATTTTTTTGCCACTAAAAAAAGGCATCAGGTCTTATTTTGGGGGGCATGTCATCCATTGACTCACCTCACTTGCACACATCACCCCTGGCTTCCTTTTTGCTGTCAGAGGCCTTCAGGAACTTCTTCTATATCCCACAAGGCCAGCCAGGCTTTCCTGAAGGCCTCTGCAGCCAATAACAGAGCTCTGGATTTATCTGGAGCTCTGTTATCAGCTACAGAGGCCTTCAGGAAAGGCTTGCAAGACTTGCTAGCTGCAGAAGAAATGGGCGGGTAAGGCAGGTGTCAGGGTGTGCGAGGCCTGGCTGCAAGTCTCCGAAGGTAAGTAGTAGGACAGCTCCACCCCCACATCCCCACCCTAGCTTAATTTTTACCCGTGCACCCTGGAATGGGTGGGGTCTTAATTAGAGCTGATTTTGTGGGTAGGGCTTATATTGGGTGCACATGTAAAAATCAAGTTAGGACTTACTTTTGGATAGGTCATGTTTTCGGGGAAACACGATAGGTATTTAGCACGTCCAATCAGAGTAAGAGGGTGGGATCAGAAGGCGCAAGACCAGTATTTGCATAATTATAGAGCCTGCATACAATAATTACAGAGCCTGCCTATAATCAACAACTAACACTGTTCTCTTTAGTAGCAGTACCACCACAGCAATTGGTCTGTCCCTCCAACCGATCCCCCATCGTGCCACCTTGCGACCCATCCACTTTTCCTTCCTATACTTAGAAGACTTCATTATTTCAAAGAACGGTTTAAACTTCAGCTGTGCTGGACAGGTTTTTTTTTTCTTTTTTCCCAGTGTTCTGAACGCTCACGTTGAAGTTGATGGAAAAGAAATTGGCTGCTGATTGTTTTCCCAACAGAGAAGAAAATGAAGAGAAAATTCTCATAAGGTTCTTGCGCTTTCTTTCCCGATTAGGCAGCAGAGAGGTATGTGCACGCATCCCATCTTTCATTACGGCATCATCTCTCCGGCAAGTAGCAAGCTCATCACTTCCCTTCATTCCTAGAAAAAAGAAAAAAGAAAACTCAGGGGAAGAATTTTTGAGAGAATACCTTCCATGAGTCTTTTTCAGAAGTTTGGCATTTGGGAATTGCACATTGATTGGAGGATTGAAAGATGATGGAATACGAAGATGGAAACAATCTTGAACATTAGCATTTGACACAATCTCCCCCCCCCCCAATTTTTTTTTAAAGAACAGCTAAAGATTGTGATTTTTTTTTCCCACAGGAAAAGGTAACTTTCAGGAAAATTCTAGACATATTTACCTTAATAACTCTATTCTGAAACTTGCAAATCTCGAGACAGGCTGAATTTACACGACGCACTAAACCATGTACTAGCCAACCAGATTTTACCTCAATGTGTTGCACAGATCCAGAACATTGGATTAACTGAGTTTATCCTAGTTAAGTGAACTGTAGAGGGTGTGTGTCATTTAAGCCCAGCCATTGTATCATCACAACCTTTAGTGGGAATACAGATGATAATAGGAGAAGAGTTGGGGAGATTAAAACAGTTAGGGATATCCCTGGGTGAGGGCACTGTCAAAACAGTCAAATTTGGGAAGTTATGCATGATTAAAGGTGCTTTTATATATCCGTCACAATGCCAATTTTACTTTTTCTGACCTTTCAGCCAAGTCAGCCATGATTTTCTGAATGTTGAAGGAGCAAAATACCTGTGATAAGTCAACTACACTTTAACTTTATCTAGACCATCGCTTCCTTTTTAATGTATTAGATAATCTTGATCGAATAAGCCTCGTTCCAGTGCAGAGCTTGGTCAAGGATCAAGGTCAGCATGCAATGAAGACAAGAGGAAGAGGAGGAAAGCTTGTTATTTCAAATTCGCCTTTCATAATGCAGTGGGACATGAATTGATAATGGAAGACTCCATGGTAATAAAGAATATGTTTTCTGAGATGTATAATGCATGCTTTTTAATTAGTTTGGCTCCTCTAATTGATTAACATTTTGCCTCTGCAGGGCTGTTAACAAAAAAATCAGCAATGCTCCACTTCACAGTGGGGAGTCCTTCTAGAGAAGAGTCTCGCTCTCTCTGCACTAACACCATTGCACAATCTTATATGCACTCTAACATTTACACTGATGTGACAATCCTCGGCTTTCCTGTTTCAACTCTACAGGGAGCAGTATCAAATGTTCTGATAGTGCAAACACCAGTTAACAAATCGAAGGACCCTACAATTGCTCAGCAAAATATAGACGCATTCTACAAACTGTGTATTATGAGGGACATTTTCAGATGAAGTGTAAACAATAATCTCCTCTCTATCTTCTGGTTTCTTCTTTCATTTCCATCCTTTTTGCTTTGTTTTTCTGTAATTCCACTTTGGGACTATAAAGTCCTTGGCCTAGAAAACATTCAGATTTCTTCTTTTCGAAGTGTCAGGTACATCAATATGCTGGTGACATCCCTGTAGCTGCCATGTCTTCCTACCGGCTTGTCACATTTCCACTCCAGACGTCCATGCAGTAACGGGCTTGGGACCCAGTTTGCATTGAGAGAAAGAAGCTGAGAGTAGATGTTACTTTTGGCTTCCAGGGGGAAAAAAATCCTCATTGGATATAGAAGAAGGAGTAACAGACAGAAATACAGGAGAAAAATAGATTTTGAAAACGCTGGTCAAGTAAAATGAAGCAGACAGCAATCACTCTAGCCCTGTCCCTCTCTTTCATTTTATCACACTTTAGTTTCTGTTCCACTATACTCTTAAACCCAGTTAACCACTAACTCAGTCAAATCTCCAAATAGTTCTTTGAAGCATGTACTCACATTAAATGTTTTTTAAAAAAATATTTTGGGAAACAGAGTTTCTACTCACTTTCTCAAGGAAATACCAACTATCCTCTTAGCCTTAGCCAGTACCAGAAAATATGATAAGGCTTCATAAGGTCACTAACTCCTTCACTATTAGTCAAGTAGGAAATGGAATGGAATGGAATGGAATGGAATGGAATGGAATGGAATGGAATGGAATGGAATGGAATAGAATAGAATAGAATAGAATAGAATAGAATAGAATAGAATAGAATTCTTTATTGGCCAAGTGTGATTGGACACAAAAGGAATTTGTAGTAGCTATAGGTTGGATAATCAGCCAACAGCTACTCAAGGCAACATATAGTGGTGAAAATATTGCACTAGGTTTTAGTCTGCCCTCAGCCATGAAAAGTTCACTGGGTAACTCAAAGCCAACTTCTGCTCAGTCCAACATACCCTACCATGTGTTTTGTTGTACCTATTGCATGTATGGACAAGAGAAGGAGTGGGATAAGGTTTAGGAGAAGTGATCACCAACCCCTCTTGCCTGGTTTTGGCTACATGAATCCACTAACGATTACTATTTACATTATGGGGATGGATTTCACCTCAAATATTTATTTGGAAGAGCTATGATATTCCACAAATTGTATGAGGTCAGGAACTTGTGTATTGAGCTGGAACAGAGCACTGAATTTTATAGCAATGTTGATGCTTATGCGGATTTGGGTTTCCTCACTACTACCGTTTGAGATCTGTGGACGTCCACGTACTAAAAGAAGGCATCACATCAGCAGAAAGAGTTATTCAGCTTATAGAGTAACTCCTTAGAATTATGTGAAACTGGAGCAGCTGCTTAGCATATGTTCCTTATTAACCCAAAACTCTGACCTTATTAACCCAAAGCTTAATATTTTATTTGTGGCACATCTGTTGGATGTTGTTATGTCAGACTGTTTCATCTTTGCCTGGAAGAAGCATTCGCTGCCATATGAATGGTGAGCTTTAGATTAGGCTCCAAGATTACAAGATGTACAGGACCAAATCCAGGACCAAGTCTATCATAATTCTATGGGTCAGCAACAACAACTTCTCGTTGATCCTTATGACCTTTCTATCTGTTCTCCATGGCAATCACTGCTTGCCATGCATCATATCCTAAGTTTTGTAAGCTCACCTGCTTTCTCAAGTGTGGGATTAAAGCAAGATTTAACATCCATTGCGGTGAACTCTGAAAATGGGAGTGTGTTGTTTTGTCTCTTGCAGCCCAACAGCCTTTGGCCAGCCATGTCCTCTACTTTGCTAACGTCATCAAGATGCTGGCGGTGGTTGAATCCAAAGTATAAAAGGCAGCACCAGATTAAGATGCTTGCTTCAGCTGAAATAGCCTCACTTTTTTTCCACCCAGGTTCCATGAAAGCTCTTAAAAGAATTTTTATTGTGAGCCGCACACAACCTCTGCTCAGGTTCAACAAATTGGATCGATCAAGTACTGATGTGCTGACTGAAGTCATAATAAAAAGCTGTCTTAAGTGGGGATTTGTGAGTTCTTGATCAAGGTCCCCTTTGTGTCCATTCAGACTCAGCATGGCAATAATGGCCTTCCCTCGTCTTCCCTTAACACAACAGATATTAAGTAGGCAAGACAATTTTATTAAAAGTACTCATGCTCTCTGTGGTGTCTCTGACAAATGCAGGAACCTCTGTGTGTGTGTGTGTGTGTGTGATTGTTCATGCTGGGCACTCATTATTTAATAAGAAGGCTGTGCTGTACATAGCTCTGAATTTTAATACCTCTTCCAAATATATGGAGCGCACAGTTTGAAATGCAGCAACAGAGAGTCACAACATTGGAGGATAAAAATGCAAATTGCTGCAGGGAAGGATCAAGCCAAGTGAAAGGATGGATGAAATCTGTAGAAACCAGTTTGGAAGCTAGATACAGGCTGCAAGTGGAAAATCAACAGGAAGCTTTATAGCCAGAGGGCAGGGAGAAAATTGAACCAGCCTCATTTTTTTTTAAAAAAAAAATTGATTTATATGCCGCCCTTCTCCGGAAATTCAGGGCGGCTTACAATGTGTTAAGCAATAGCCTTCATACTTTTGTATATTTATACAAAGTCAGCTTATTGCCCCCAGAATCCGGGTCCTCATTTTACCTACCTTAGAAAAGATGGAAGGCTGAGTCAACCTTGAGCCCGGTGGGATTTGAACTTGCAGTAATTGCAGGCAGAAGATGTAAGTGGATGTTAATAACTGCCTTAGTCCGCTGAGCCACCAGAGCTCCTGGTGTACCCCATATAGATTGAAGGTGACATTTTCTGTCTCAATGGGGTACAAGGTCAAAAAGACAAGCAATCTCCAAAGTTTATGGAATGTTCCATGTTAGGCTGATTCATACTGACGGGGGTGTATTTGAAATATACCACTTTATACAGTTGGTAAATATGAAAAAAGAGAGAAGCAGATCGGGGGGAAAAAAGAAAGTCATCTTTAAAATAAAATCAAATTCAAATTTATACAATGGCTACGTGGTTTATTTATACAATGCATAAAATCAGGGATTGAGCATAGTGAGTTTCAGGTAGTCAAAGTAGTTTAAAGTTAAAAAATCAAGAAGGAAACCGCTGCCATGTGATCAAAACCCCACCCCTTTTAGTGTGTCACAGCTGCCATTTTGACTTTTTAAAAAATCCAATTCCCATCTTGGGACAATCTTGCCTAAGCCTCTTTTTTACAGCCAAGAACGTGCTCTGATGCCACAGCTGAAAAGCATGTTTTTCGAAACATAAAACAGCTATAGTATAAAAGTACTAACATAGAATTGATTTTTTTAAAAAAAAATTAAAATAAGGGAATTCATATCATTCCCCCCACCCCAGACACTGATGACACACCCTAAGAATGTCAGCCCTGTAAAAACATGGCCCTGTATCAGTGGTGAAATGTAAAATTTGTTACTACCGGTTCTGTGGGCGTAGCTTGGTGGGTGGTAATGTGACTGGGTGGGCGTGGCCAACTTTTTTTTTTTTAAGTTTTAAAAGCATTTTTTCTACAACCTCTTCGGCCAAAGAGGTTGTAAAAAAAATGCTTTGAAAAGTGTCTGACAATCCCAGCTGAGTTGCCTGATCATCAGAGCCTTCAGTAGAAAAAAATGCTTTTAAAAGGCTCTGACGATCCCAGCTGAGCCGCGCGATCATCGGAGGCTTTTTTTTTTACTTTTAAAA
>WNWU01000034.1:8933106-8961334 GCA_012654045.1 Ptyas mucosa
GGGGGGGCGCAGGGATTTTTGCTACCGGTTCTCCGAACCACCCGCCACCATCGCTACCGGATTGGGTGATCCGGTCTGAACCAGGAGCATTTCACCCCTGCCCTGTATTCTTTACACTTTTATACTATTCTCCCTAAAATGTTCAATGCACCTACTGGGCCTTCTGGAGAAAATTCTCACAAGGAACAAGACCAGATATAATAAGGGCCCTTAACAAAGATTCCATACCACCCCAAAGTAGTTCCATACTTGTGTGAATTTCAACACCATGTGGTTTTCAGCTGAGCAGATTTATTTCTGTTACAGGCAGAAGTCACACTCACTCAAACATCCACATTCTACATCCATCTACAGTATTGAAATTCTCCAAGGGCAGGACATTGGTGATAGGCATGAAGTATTCCCTGTCCTGGGAACTTTATCCACTGGCATCTTGACTCCTTCCCCTTCCCCATGTGCCACAACTCCTGGGAAAATTTCCTGTTTCAAAAATGCCTGAATTCACCCACCTAACTTGCAACAGGAAGAAGGGGCAGCTTATTGTTGATTTAGCCAAAATTAAACATTTAATTAAAGGATGCGGTGGCTCAGTGGCTAAGATGCTGAGCTTGTCGATTGAAAGGTCGGCAGTTCAGCGGCTTGAATCCCTAGTGCCGCGTAACGGGGTGAGCTCCCGTTACTTGTCCCAGCTTCTGCCAACCTAGCAGTTTGAAAGCACGTAAAAAGTGCAAGTAGAAAAATAGGGACCACCTTTGATGGGAAGGTGACAGCGTTCCATGTGCCTTTGGCATTTAGTCATGCCGGCTACATGACCACAGAGACGTCTTCGGACAGCGCTGGCTCTTTGGCTTGGAAACAGAGATGAGCACCGCCCCCTAGAATCGGAAATGACTAGCACATATGTGCAAGGGGAACCTTTACCTTTAAACATTTAATTAGTTTACATTTAAATTGAGTAAATTGAAACTTGTTGAGGTATGCATGACTTAGGGCCAGCCAGAACTTTGGAAAAGGCTATGAAAGAAGTTAGTTGACCATTGACTTTGCAGAATCAAATTGATGTAATTCACACACAGACACACACACACACACACACAACACGTACTATTATAGCATGACGAACAGCAACAAACAGTCTATTCACAGAAAACAACATTTATTTAGGAAATATACTTACATGAAAAGCAGTGCCAAGATGTTCCCAAACAATTGACCAATATGCTAGAAGTGTAAAAAGGCTCATGGAACATATTATCATCTTTGGTGGATGTGCCCATCTGCAAAAAAATATTGGGTTATAGTCAGAAAATGATTAGAAGAGATAACCGACCAACACATACATTGGAAACCAGAGGCATTTCTGCTGGGAATATTTACTAGGAAATATATTAAAGAAATAAAATACCTAATTTTACATATAATAATGGCCGCAAGAATATAATATGCATAGAACTGGAAAAAAGAGAAAATACCAACTGAGGAAGAATTGATAAAGAAAATTCTGGACTGTGCTGAGATGGACAATCTAATGAAGGAGATTAAAGAAAAGGAAGATACAGAATATTATGCAGTATGGAACAAATGCATAATTTTTTTTTTAAAATTTGATTTATATGCCGCCCTTCTCCGGAGACTCAGGGCGGCTTACAATGCGCTAAGCAATAGCCTTCATACTTTTTGTATATTTATACAAAGTCAGCTTGTTGCCCCCACAAACTGGGTCCTCGATTTACCTACCTTAGAAAGGATGGAAGGCTGAGTCAACCTTGAGCCTTGGTGAGATTTGAACCTGCAATAATTGTGACTGGACATGAGAAATAGTAAATAAGAATGAATGGGGAAAAGTCACAAATGAAAAATGTTTGTAAAATAATCTATAGCTTTAATACTAGATTTAAAGGAAATAAGAAATATAGAAATAGGGGATAATGGGACAATAAGTATAAATATATTAAATGAAGAACGGAGGAGAAATGTAAATAATAAAAGACTACTGTTACAAAACTGTTGTAAAAAGGAAATATATGTTTTGTGCATATGTTTGTCATGTCTTGTCATTTGAATTTTTTTAAAAAAATTTTTAAAAAGAAAGAAAAACTATTTACTATTAAACTAACTGTGTGGGGGGGGGGACCCACATATGCTGGGAAAGTTTCGACCAAAAGAGTTCGACATTTCAGGAAAAGGACAAGTGGAGGTGGATTGGTATTACTGTGATGATCTTTTTTTTATTGATTTATTCCCTAAAAAAGCTTGCTAGGGTACTATTCCCCCCCCCAAAAAAAAGGACTAATAAAGTGGAAAAAAAGAGAGATGACGACCATTAATAAGGTAGAGGAACTTATTTTCAGTGGCAATAAGTGCACCACTGGGAGATCTGAAAGAACAGATTAGGGACAGATTGTCATGGAGAAATTTATCTAGGTGGTCACTAGGAGTCAAAAATGACACACATGATCAATCAATCAAAGACATAAATAGTGGATGAGATTTATTGTGATTCTCACCTCTGCAGGGTAGGTAGAAGTTCAGAAATTGCCAACCCAGGAAATCCCGTTTACTGGGTGGACCGGATAGAGATCACGGATGAAAGTCTAGACCTGGGGCATCCCAGCAAGCCAGATATCATCAAAAGGATGCAACATGCATTGTAATTTCATAACCTGTCAGGCCTGGAAGCCATCTTTTTCATTGGATCTTCAGGCCTGCCACATTTACCACTGTGGGAAACTGGGAGGGGGGATTGTATGGAGCATGGGTGATATGTAGTCATAATAACATTCCTTTCTCAGAGAGTCAAGGACATGTTGCCCTGCACCTGGACGGCTGGAACCGGGAAGCATCTCCAGTTGGGATGGTGCTTGGATTGAGCCATGTGATGGACGTGTGGGTGCTGGGCAGGGACTTGAACTTTCCTTTGGGTGGGGGAAAACCTGGAAGCTTTCAAGTTCAGGTTTTCCTAGATGGGCCAATATGACATCTCCAATAAAATGGAACTCAAGCCTCAGAGTTTTCTTTCATTAGGGGTGTTACTTGGAACCCTGACACTATCACTTACATATTTGCATACAATTTTCATTTTCATCAAACTTCCGGCAAACGGACCATTTCTGGAGGGCCTCCGGGGGTGTGGGGAAAGCATTTTTCACCTTTCCCAGGCTCCTAGAAAGACTCTGGAGCCTGGGGAGAGAGAAAAACGGGCCTTCCCCACACCCTTCAGGCCCTCCAGAGGCAGGAAACAGCCTTTTCCTTACTTCCGGTGGGCCCAGAAGGCCTGAAAATCAGCTGGCGAGCTGAGCTTGCATGCCCACTGACATGGCTCCGTGTGTCACCTGTGGCACGCATGTCATAGGTTCGCCATCATGGCCATAACCAATATTATCTGGGTATTTAGCACAACATCAACGAGTGATCCCATTTATATTCTCAATTATTAGTCTCTTTAGCTTAATTATTTCCATGCTTAAACTCCCCCTCCCCCTCTTTTTGCATGAAAATGGTGTGTGATATGTAGTGCAACTGTTACTACTTATAAGCAATCTTAATCAGAAGCCACAAAATCAATTTACTGAGGCAAAACTGTGCATTTTGCTTAGCAAAGTACTATAGCGGTACTACAGGAAAAGTCAAATCCCTTAAATGCAAACAATTGGGCTAATCACCTACTGATTATCTGGATGCCAAATTACTAGCCTCAGTTCTTGCATTGTGAATATAAGAAACCGGATGCTGTGGAGGCTTTTTCATTTCATTAGCTAATCCAATTTAACAGCGGTCAAGGCGCAACTGCCAGATTTATAGCACAATGCAGTAACTGTCCTTCGGCCAGATTCAGGCATTTATTTATTTGCACCACTTTCAACCCACATAGTCATCGTGGAAAGCAATCCTAAAGCTGAAATTATGCAACTGATTAGAAGAAAGGCACTGAGGCAACTCAGATAGATTGGAGCAACAATACTCCTGTGGAGGACATGAAGCTTCAGAGTTCTGCAAGAGATCACCCACCTGAGGAGAGAAGAGGACTCATCCTTCCCCTACCACCACTCTTTCCAATCAACTCTTTCCTGCCCAACTGTTCTGCCCCAGCTATGGGTCCCAAGAAGTGTAGCACACACACACAGCTCCAAAAACTCTGTTTAATACAAACAGACCCCTTTCAAAATGCAGGCTTTAACCACAAATGTCCTTATCAGCCTACTATGAATTACAGAGATTAAACAAAGTCCGACAAGGGTTGGCAATCAGCCCAGAAACCAAGTTGTAACAAAAAACTCACTCTCAAAATGCTCTGCGTAGGACCAAACGTTGTTTCCAGCAACATTTGCTATCTGTGTGCGAACTTAAATAGGCTAAGGGAGTGGCCAATTAACTCCAAGCCTTACTCTCAAGGAGACCTCCTCCTGAGTAGCCACTCCTGCCTTTTGGCAGCTCTGCGTGCTCGAGCATTGAGAAGAGGCTCCTCCACTTCACTCTCTTCACTTGAAGGAGTCTCTGGAGTTTCTGAAGGCCCTGGCTGAAGGAGTCTCTGGAGTTTCTGAAGGCCCTGGCTGAGTCTCTGCCTCTGGCACCACATCCTCTTCAGCCTCCTCGCTGTCTGACTCGAGCGCTGGCTACACAGGCTGCCAGTGCAACACTACACCATCTCTATTTCCTTAAAGCTGTTTTTAAAAAACTCAACCTGTGCTTCAAAACATTTGTATGAAGTTAGAACAATTTATAGTCAAAAGGTATAAACTGATCCAGAAATTCCATTGAGTTCAACTGAATTGGCGCCTAGAAAAGTTATTGTAAGTTTTCTATCTGCTAGTGTGATTCTGTGTATCTTATTCAGACAGAAATCCTATTAAGCCCAATAGGCTTATTCTCAGGTAAATATATATAGACTTGCAAGCTGCACAGCCTATTAGATGTGGATAGGAATAAGCAACCAGGCAAGGATTTGTCCTATTCCCTCCCCTCCCCACTTTTCTAATAACGAATCCACATCTCTTTTATACATTCAATCTGACAAGCTGTAATAGCCAAGGCTCATAAACCTAGTTTCATAATTTTGCTCTTTACTGACGTCTAGATTTACAGTTCTAGTTAATTTGAGTGGTTGGTGAGCAACTTTTCCAAGGGGGGGAGGGAAGAAAAATAGTTTGATGTGGGCATGGATCAAGGGAGTGACTTTTGTGTTAGGATATTCCTGCCAAACCTATCAAGCAGGTGTTATAAGGCAACACATTCCATTAAAGATGTTTATGACACCTGCCTGCTGAGTATACTGTATGAAGAAGGGCATTGCTTTATTGTGCTCTTCAATCTAGGCAGTTTTCTCTTGGTACGAGGGAAAGTAGGGCTTGTAACAAACCCAAGAAAAAGATGAAGCAAAGAAATGGGAAAAAATCCATACCTGAAATCACATTGGTTTGATGGAATCACTTCATTATATAATGAAATAGAGTGATTCCATCAAATCAATGTGATTTCAGATATGATTTCAGGTTATAAGAGAAAACCACCTAGGTCCGTGATGGCAAAGCTGTGGCACGCATGCCAGAAGTGTCATGCAGCGCCCTCTCTGATGGCACGTGAGCTGTCGCCCCAGTTCAGCTCTGCCGTGCATGTGCAGGTGCCTCCCACTGGCCAGCTGGTCTTCAGGTCTCTGCCACGCATGCACGGAGGGTGGAGTGCATGTGGGGGGCACATGCGTATGTGCAGCGGGACAGGGCGCATGCGGGGGGGTTCACCAGTGGTGAAATCCAATTTTTTTTACTATCGGTTCTGTGAGCGTGGCTTGGTGGGTGTGGTGTGGCTTGGTGGGCGTGGTTTGGTGGGCGTGGAAGAGAAATGATACTGCAAAATCCCCATTCCCATCCTACTCTGGTATTTGCCGGTTCTCTGAACTACTCAAAATTTTCGCTACCGGTTCTCCAGAACCTGTCAGAACCTGCTGGATTTCACCCCTGGGGTGCACGCGTATGTGTGGGGGCAGGGCGCATGCATGAGAGCTACGTGCACATTGCATTTTGGGGATTTGGGTGCACGCATGTGTATTTATGCCCTGCACGCTTACACTTTCGGCACTTGATCCAGAAAAGGTTAGCCATCACTGACCTAGATTATATGGCTGCCTGTCTCACGCAAGTGACTGTGGGTTACAGACAAGGATTAAAAAACATACACCAAAAAACAGAACAGATAACCCCTGGTGCCCAAGGCTAAGCAATAAACTCATTCACATAAAAAAGCATATAAAGAACAGCACAGCTCATCTAATCTCCTGCCCCAACTGCCTGGGGAAACAGCCAGGTCTTCAGTGCCTTGCTGAAAGCCAACAGGATCAGAGACATCCAGAGCTCCATGGGGGTGTTGATCCATAAGACAGGTGTTGCCACAAATGAACTTTGTCATTCGAACATCTCCGTGTGTATTTCCCAGTGGTTACACACCGTGTCATAGGGCTCACAACCAATCATTATTCCTTTTGTCAGCCATACCAGTGAACCATCAACATTGATGCTAAATTAAATTAATCAGAAAGATGATATCTCATGCGTTCATCTCGATAAATATTCAGTGTCTGAGACTCTGCATTACTGAATAGACGGGGCATTATTAAAGGTGCGATATGAGCAGTCCTCAACCTATGCCTGCGATTGGGACCACAATTTCGGTTGCCTAAGCAGGGTGATTGCAAAATGTGTCCTGCCTATTGTCGTGGCCCTTTTTTTCCCCTCCCATGACTCTTCGGATAAATTTTTATTTATCTACAAAGTTAAAATACAAAACAGAGAAAAGGAAAAAGGAAAAAAATATTGACTACAAACAAAATAACCAAACAGTAATAAAAAAAAAAACAGGGGTACAACAGATAACAAATATTCAATATATCATTAACATTAACTCTCAATGTGAAATATCCACTGTCCATGGTCCTGAAGTCAATCACTACAGTTGTTAAGCATCCATCATTGAGTGAATCTACCTTCTCCCATTGACTTTGCTCATTAGAAGCTGGCTGGGAAGCTCACAAATGACAATCACATGACCCCGGGGTGCTGCTACTATCATAAATACATGTCAGTTGTTAAGCGTCCAAATTTTGATGATGCAGTCTTGAGGATTCTGCAACGATCAAAAGGGTAGGGACTGGTTTGAATCACTTTTATCAGTGCCCTTATAACTTCAAGCAGTGGCTAAACAAATGGTTGCAAATTGAGGGATAGCTGTAGTTTGAACTGTCCTATAAATAAAAGAAGTGGGTGTGGTTACCAAAGGAAAATGAGTGGATGGACTCCTGTCCCTGCATTCTTGGCCATTACCGGAGCTCAGATGAGGAAAGTGATTCATGATGAGGAGATATCACATAACATGCTCATTTTCTTTGTTCACTAACTGGACAAAAAAACCCACAACCCAGCTTATTTCATGAGCAAACATGAATTAAGGAGGCAGAAGATACATTTCTTCTGCAAATAAATGCACTCCACAGGATGATAGGAGTACAGTTCTCTCTTTTGTTGTTTCTGTGTTTTTCTCCCAGTCTCGCACACAAAGGCTGAAGAAACTTTGTAAAGGAGATCATATACCAGTGATGGCTAACCTTTTTGCCATCACGTGCCAAAAGTGGGGGGAGTGCGGGGTGGTTGTGCACGTGCATGCCCACACCCATAATTCTATGCACCCTGCCCCCCGCAAGCATGCGTGATCTCCCCATGGTCCCCCCACTTTTGGCATGTGATGGCACAGTGGGCCTGGTAGGCCCATTTTTCGCCCTCCCCAGCTCCAGAGGCTTTCTAGGAGCCTGGGGAGGGCAAAAACAGCCTTCCCCACCCCCCTGGAGGCCCTCCAGAGGCCAGAAACAGCCCATTTGCCAACTTCTGGTGGGCCCAGAAGGCCCAAAAATCAGCTAGCCAACATGCACATGTGTGATGGAGCTGAGCTAGGGCAACACTCACATGCCCACCAATATGGCTCCGTGTGCCACCTGTGGCACGCGTGCCATAGGTTCGCCATCACGGTCATATACTGTAACTGCAGTTATAGAGCTTCATAGAAGTGCCACCTTATAAGGATGTACATATATAGTATCAAATCTGTACAGCCTCTTTTGACATCCTGACTTCCTAGATATAAGGATAAAAGAAGGGAAAAAATGGAAGTTGGGCCATGCCTCTCTATATAACCCAATTCCCAACATCCTTTAGACTTTATGTTCACTAGAACGTTCATAGAGGATTAAGCTGTTTTCAGAAAATGCACAGGAACTCAGTCAACTTACTACAATTATTCAGTAGGATGAAAGCCACATTTGGGGGAATCTATTTCAAAACCGATGCTTGATCTAACTGAATTTAAACATAATTAATCTGAATTACATTCAATACGGTTATTCCCCATATATCTCATAATTTCTCCCTTCTGTTCTAGTAAAAATATAATTCAATGTCAACTTTTGAAAGTTCTTTGGGAAATCCCACTCGAGGCTTTGGGATCAAAGTTTGTGTCTTGGAGAGACATATACAATGTGCTTTTCATGGACTGCTGAATCCTTTTACCTCTGGGCAACTGGATGGCCTTTAAAAAATGAAGAAACCCATCCATCTCGCACATTCAACAGGATTTCTCTTTTCTCAGAAGGACTCATAGGATTCCTTTGATGGTCAGCATGAAACGTTTCCTGGAAAATATACAAACCAGATGAGCCTGACTGACCATGCCTTTCAAGATGTGGGAAAAGGATCATGTGAAATTCTGAAAGTGCCCCAGATTCCAATGCACCAGAATTAATATAAAAGTGTGGAATGGATCATTACAATGAGATGTTTACAGCAGGGGTTGTTCTGACCTAGGCTTCCTTAGAAAGTTAACAGCACAAACTTAGTCCCAGCAAATCTCTTTTATTTATACGGCTGTAAATTACTTTCATTTACAGTCCGCAAGGCTTGATAAACAGTCTTTCAGAGGAAGGTTATCAACACCCACCTATCTCACGTGGAACGCTGACAAAGAGCTAATTTCCAGACACAGGGCAAGGCCGAACTTGGCACAGAGTCACAAACAGAATTTTCAAATCTTGAATCGGCCAGATGAACTAATTACTTCCTGCAAAAGCTCACATCCCGTTCACTTCTCTTTTATGTCTTATGGGAGGTGCCAATCATCTCCAAGCCTTACTCCCAAGTCGACCCTGTTTCCTTAATTGTTCCTGTCTCCTGGCAGCTCTGCGCATGCACACACTGGGAACAGGCTCACACTGTTCTTCTGCCTCGCTGATGTCAGACTCCAGAGACTCTGGAGACAGCAAAGAACTACCAGATGGCCTTGGCCTCCTCTCTGCCTCTGACTCAGAGCCATCGTCCGAGCCTTCCCCAGACTCCAGAACTGACCCACATACCACCCCAACCTCCTCACTGTCCGAATCTGCTGCCAGTTCTGCTGGCCGCTGGCGGGCCACAACAGGTGTCCCCAACCCCTGGTCCATGGACCAGCACTGATCCATGTCATGCCAGCAACCAGGCTGCACAAACAAGCGAAGCCCCATTCATGGGATTGCAGGCAGCATACAAAACCATACTCCCTCCAGTCCATGGAAAAACCTTTCTCCATGGAACTGGTCTGTGGTGCCCAAAAGTTTGGGGGCCACTGGTTTACAGTACTTCAGGATAGGTCTACCCAATCTATACTACCACTAGAAATGGCATTTAAAATGCAAAGAGAAATAAAAAGAACAGTCAACTTCTTGATGGCATCCAATGGTCATCTGGATTTATGAAGCTCAGATCTCATACTCTTGGGGTACAGCCAGATGGTCATTTCAAAGGACTTCCTTCCACTCTATGAGCAGCACAAAAGCATCCTAGCATAATTTTTTCAATCCCCTCATTACCATATGTGAACTTTTATAGTGCAAAATCCAGATGACCTAAGCCCACTACTGAAATTCAATGATTTGATTTGTTGACAGCACAACTATTTACCTCTCAAATATATTGTCATCAGAATTCAGCAGGTAGTTTCCATTTCTGTACCTTTAATGGCCTTTTCCCTCTATCACCCCATTCCAGAGGTGGGTTTCAGCAGGTTCTGACCAGTTCTGGAGAACCGGTAGTGGAAATTTTGAGTAGTTCAGAGAACCAGTAAATACTACTTCTGACTGCCCCCATCTATTCTCTGCCTCCTGAGTCCCAGCTGATCAGGAGGAAATGGGGATTTTGCAGTAACCTTCCCCTGGAGGGGGGAGGGAATGGAGATTTTACAGCATCCTTTCCCTGCCACACCCACCAAGCCTCACCCACAGAACCGATACTAAAAAATTTTGAAACCCACCACTGCCCCATTCCCCCTCCCTTGATTTAATGACTATGAGAGCTCCATCTGAAATTGTTGGCTCCTTGGTTCCCTTGTTGGTCCTGGCCATTTTAATGTCAAGAGTTTGCAATCCATGACATCATCAAGCAGGGAAAACTATTGCCCCCACCCACCCACCCTGGTCAGCCAATCAGCAATTTATACCAGCTGCTTCTTCAGTAAAATAAAAACAAAGCTGATTTTTCTTCTCTGGAAAGTTGTACCCCGAGTCAGAAGCTGAGAGTACATGGATTCATTTTGCAAGCTATGCAAGCAGGGGTGCGGCCATAATTATTTCTAAGAGAGTTGCTAAGTTGGTCGCAGATGTAGGTCAGTTTGATGAATAATCACACGAAGTTGGCGGCCCCCAGGATAATTGCCTTCTCCTGCCCACTCTAAATTGGCTCCGCTGTTCCAAAGGTTATGTTGCAAATGCAGTAATTAGCAGAGACCACAAAATTATCCTCAAAAGCAAGGACAAGGCAGAGAAGAGGAAAAAAATTCAAGGGCAGAGAAGGTCTTGGGGAATTCATGTTAGCAAACGCTGAAACCCATAGCAAGGAAGCTATTTGACAGAAGTCTGAAAGCAAAAAAAGAGAGCCGGTGTATTATGACTTGAACAGAGAATATCTTGGGGTTACAGAGGAATGTTTCATTTAAATCAAACCAACAGGTTGAACTCTCTAATTACGTTCACAATTGTTCTTGAGAGTTTCAAAATGTCGGACCTAATCCTCTACAGTCTTTTAATACCTGTAGTAACTTTGGCTCTGGAGCAGTGCAATCTTCTGGATGTCTACTGTTCTCAAAAGTAACTTCTCACTGAGGTCAGTGGCATTTACTCTCTGGTAATTGTGCATAGCACTCCAATCTTAAAGGGTTTGTTTAAAATCAATCGAGCAAAGCCAAGTTTCAGTGCCAAATCCCCTTTTAAAACATCTGAACTTCAATCTCTGGGCCTTCATCTTCCTCAAGCTTGATTTATCCTTTGTAATTATAGGTGACCACACAACCTTTGGAGGGCATTTCTAAGTTCCACTGTATAATTTGTGTTCACATTTAGAGTAGTTATGCTAATTATGAAGGGCACATAAATGCTTCCCCCCTGGAGTGAATTGTATGAGCAGTCAGGATGAAATGATCTGCTTAAATAATGCTTTTGCAGTAAAATAAAAAAAAGGAAATTAATTTTTATTTGCCTATTTATTTCATCCCCTGACAAACCTTCTTTTCTTTTTGGTATATCATTTTAAAAAGTTATGCCTTTTTTTAGAAAGAACTATCTGAAGCATCAGATCATATGTAGAGAGAATATTATAAGCAGAGAAAAAAATGAAGCCATTAATAGGGACAAACTGAGATCAAAAGAACTCATATTCTTTTCAGGCTCTGTTCCTTTGTTCAAATAGAAATCTTTTTTAAAAATTAAAGTATAGATTATCATGGAGGCCCACTTGGGATAACCACATCAAATTCCACAAAAGACCCAGTAGGAGCTCCTCCATATCAGACGAAGAGAACAATAAATGAAGCAATGTTGTCAATCCATACGTTGCAGGAATATCGGAAAAGCTCAGGAGGATCTTTAGCCAACACCACATATGCGTACACTTCAAACCCAAGAATACACTAAAGCAGAAGCTTGTCCATCCCAAGGATAAAACACCCAGACACAAACTGAGCAACGTGGTATGTAAGTACAATGCAGTGAGAATGTCCACATCTGTATATTGGGGAAACAAAACAACCACTTCATAAACGCATGGCACAACATAGGAGAACAAACCCATCAGGAATAGATTCAGAAATCCATCTGCATTTAAAACACAAAGGCCACTCTTTTGAAGACAGCAAAGTCCACATTTTGGACAGAGAAGTCAACTGGTTTGAAAGAGGGATCAAAGAGGCCATCTATGTCAAAATTGAACAGCCCTCTCTCAAAAGAGAGAGAGGGATACGACCAGGGGTGAAATGCTCCCAGTTTGGACAGGATCTGGTAGCGATTGTGGGAGGTGATTTGGAAAACCAGTAGCGATGGTGGCGCGAGGCTCCGCCCACCCACCCGGGTGTTGTTACTTCCTGCTTTTAAAGGCAGGAGCTTGAGTGGCGCAGGAGACTAATGCTACTGTTAAAAGTAGTATTTAGCTTCCAGCTGCCTGCAATTACTGCGAGTTCAATTCTCACCCGGCTCAAGGTTGACTCAGCCTTCCATCCTTTCTAAGGTAGGTAAAATGAGGACCCGGTTTGTGAGGGCAATAAGCTGACTTTGTATAAAATATACAAAAGTATGAAGGCTATTGCTTAACGCATTGTAAGCCTCCCTGAGTCTCCAGAGAAGGGCAGCATATAAATCAAAATATTTTTTTTTAAAAAGGTAAAAAAAAAGACTGACGATTACGCATCACAGCTGTGATCGTCAGAGCCTTTCTTTTACCTTTTAAAAGCATCTTTTTACAACCTATTTGCCCGAATAGGTTGTAAAAAAATGCTTTTAAAAATAAAAAATAAAAAGTTGGCCACGCCGACCCAGTCATATTATCCCCCCACCAAGCCACACCCACAGTAACAAATTTTACATTTCACCACTGGATACGACATCATCTATCTTCAGTCTACAACACCGTCCTTTCAGCAGTTCCAAGAAGGCTCCACTCCTCATTACTCAGGAGACCCTGAGGACACAGATAAACCTCAGTAATTCCTTTATGGCTTTAATAACTCTCTCAAAAAATGCACATGACCTGTTGTCTGCAAGAAATATAAATCCTTCCATTCTCCACCATCCAGTCAGTGCTGAAGAAGCTTCTTGGATGAAAAGAGAAACGTCTTCAGAAGAAAAAAGCCCCTTTTGGACAATCATGACTTGGATGACTGAGAATCTCCATAGACACTCTTACCTCATAAAATTTGTTTGGCTGGATTGAAATGTATTTTTTTTAAAAATATATTACATTTCCCAAATACACCCTGGACAAATTTAGAATAAAAGAAAATATAAAGGCAAAACCTTTTCTTAAATGTAAAAGAAAAAAAGAAAAGAAAAAAAAAGATTCAGTCCTATTTTCTTACAGAGCAAAACTAGCTGCAAAGAAAATTGGCAAGTATACTAATGGCAGCTTCATACCAACTCCAGGTTTAGTTGAAAGATTTTCATCAAAATCATTAAGCAATAGAAAAGGGAGAAAAACTGTCACATGACAGGCTACTGTAGAATCAGTTGTAATCTCTGCTCCGAAGCTGCTATTTGAAATATTGTATTTTTCGGAGTATAAGACACACCGGAGTATAAGATGCACCTTAGTTTTTGGGGAGGAAAATAAGAAACAAGCTGATTGGCAGGTGGATTGGCCTCCAGAATACCCCCAATCAGCTGTTCCCTGAGGTGAATTTTAGCAACAGGTTCTTTGGTTGTGAGGTCTGTGCCTTGCTTTTTTTTCTGCCTCTGAAACTTCTGAAACTCTGCTTCAGAAAAAAACTTTCTTTTCTGCCTCTAAAGCCTCCAAAACAGAGCTTCAGAAAAAAAGACTCCGAAGCTCTGTTTGGGGGCTTTTTTCCTGAAGCTTCGTTTCTGATGCTTTTTTCAGCCTCTGAAACCTCCGTTTGAGAAGCTGGGCAGGGCTACATTCGAAGTATAAGACACACCCAGATTTTCACCCTCTTTTTTGGAGGGAAAAAGGTGCGTCTTATACTCTGAAAAATACGGTACTTAAAAAATGAGGGAAGGGGACTACCTCTTGCAAGATTTTGCTACACCTTTTACATAATATGTTTTGGGGCCTAAATCAATCAAGCTGTGGAAGGTCTGTTTGGAAAGTGATGTACATGGTGTTTAAATAAATCATCAGTACTAAAATCCTGCTTCAGCAGATAATTCATTGATTTAACTATATTAGCTTCCCCCAATATGCCATAGAGAAACTCTTCCCCTAAAGAATGGCTTTGCTGGGCATGATCAAAGCCTAACTTCATCTAAGTTTTCAACACACCTAGTAGCAACAGAGCTAGTCAGAGATTTCAAGGAAAACTCACATACAAGATATGCATGTATGGCCACCTTTAGGATTCAGAGATATTTTGAACATGGAGATGTGATTAGACCAGGGGTGGTATTCACTTATCTTTGCTACCAGTTTGCAAATGGGAGCATCAAAAATGTCCCGCTCAAGTCACCTGAACCGGATAGAACCAGTTGAATATCATCACTGGATTAGTCTACATTATCATTGCCAGTTCTTTTTTTGTTTGTTTGTTTGATTTGATTTATATGCCGCCCTTCTCCGGAGACTCAGGGCAGTTTACAATGCGTTAAGCAATAGCCTTCATACTTTTGTATATTTATACAAAGTCAGCTTATTGCCCCCACAAACTGGGTCCTCATTTAACCTACCTTAGAAAGGATGGAAGGCTGAGTCAACCTTGAGCCTGGTGAGATTCGAATTTACAGTAATTGCAGACAGCTGGTGTTGATCACTATGCTTTTAGTCTGCTGAGCTAAGCCAGGTTCCAGTTCTTCTAGAAAGTCCAAGTGAATTCCATACATGATTGCATACTTCTTTACATTAAAATGTTGGCTCTGAAGCCTATTAGAAAAGATGTTTGAAGGCTCCATGAAGCCTTCAGAATCACTACCCAATGGTTGCTGAATTCCATTTCCCATCATCCTTCAGATCAGGTACATCCTCACCCACTCATCCCGGATTACAACAGTTTTTCCCCTTTTTAATTTTTCTTTGTTCTTTCAGAAGGAACCAGAATGAGACTTCCATTTTTTTCTTGGTGGCAGAGTACAAGGGAAGGGAGATCATATTGCTCCCTCTAGAGTGGATAAAAATGACAATTATTTTCAGGAGAATCGGTGCTGTTATATTTGATGACAGCAGGCACTTTGCAAAACTCTGAGGTGACATGAATGGCATTTTTCAAAAGAATTGCTGAGCACCAGGTTGTGACCTACACAAAGAGATGGGGGGGGGGGAAGCAGCCAAAGCAAGGGGAAAAAAACATTAGTTTGTGTCTAGAAAAACAGCTGTTGGAATTTCCTAAATTTATAAGCAGAAAAAAAGGTGCTTTTGTGCATCTTTCCAAAGTTAACTACACTTGATGAAAAATCAACACAATGCCAACATTCCAGCCCACTAATTGCTTGAAGGGAAACTTGGTGAATCCCAACAACAGTTAAGATATATCTCTACAATAAGATATTGTTGTGAGTATTGCTATTAGCAGAGGTGGGATTCACTTACCTTCGCTACCGGTTCTCAAAAATGAGCGCATGCGCCACCTCTGTGCATGGACATGGCCTTCTGCGCATGCGCAGTAGTTGTGCATTACGTCTGGGTGGGTGGAGCTTCCCCCAGTCGTCACTACTGGTTTGCGCGATCCAGAGAGAACCGGATGAATCCCACCACTGGCTATCAGGTATGGGGAGGGATAGGGTAGGATTCTGTTCCTGTAATCTGTTCCTGCAAACTACAGGATAAGTAGAGAATTCAACCATTCCAAGTCATCCTGCATGCCCAATTTCTTTAGGTCAAGTTGGCCTTCTGATTGGCTTTCAAACTGACATATATGCAGTGGTGGGATTCAGACAGTTCGCACCCCTTCGGGAGAACCGGTTGTTAACTTTCTGAGCAGTTTGGCAAACTGGTTGTTGGAAGAAATCATTAGGGCAGAGAACTGGTTGTTAAATTACTTGAATCCCACCACTGCATATATGTGTTTTTGGTGCTCTCTGAATGCCACTGTTGTTGTTTTTTTTAACTTCCTAATCTAATTTCCTAATCTAAAGCACAACCCCAAAGTTTCTTGCAGGCTTCCCATCGAGGCATTAAGTAGATTTGATTCTGCTTAGCTTTGCAAGTTCAGACAAAGTCACTGTGTGCTACCTGTCATTGAATTATGTGTAATCCCTCTTGCTTGCCTGGCTTCTAATCCCTTTTGTACCTTTTTATTTGACCTTTTAGTGCAAATTTGTTGTGGAAGTACTGAATCCACTCCGGTCTTCTTCAAGGTCATCTGCTATATGTCACCAGCTAAGGGAAATGCAAGCCACAACCATCAGTTTTTGAAGCCAGATTTACTGAATTTCAAATGATAGATTGATTCAGCTACATAGATTCTCAAGTTTGATTAGTTTAACAGAAGTTCCTAACAGATTATAGGGCAGACTCCTCTACATTCTGGGTGATAAAGAGTCCAATGAAAAACAATAAGTCTCCACATATTATTATTTGTATCCTAAAAAAAATTTTAAAGACACTTTTCTTGTTTCTAAATCATGTGCCAGATTAAGGCTCTTTTTTATAAAAATTAAAATCCCTGTAATTTTTTTTAAAATTTGATTTATATGCCACCCTTCTCCAGAGGCTCAGGGCAGCTTACAATGCGTTAAGCAATAGCCTTCATACTTTTGTATATTTATACAAAGTCATCTTATTGCCTCCACAATCCGGGTCCTCATTTTACCTACCTCAGAAAGGATGGAAGGCTGAGTCAACCTTGAGCCTGGTGAGATTTGAACTTGCAGTAATTGCAGGCAGCTTGATGTTAATAACAGTGCTTAGTCTGCTGTGCCACCAGGGCTCTTCTTACAATTTGTTCAATGGTATTCATTTTTCTGCCTTTATACATGTTATTGTTTAGCCATTTGTGTGTATGTGGGTCTGTATGTCCATTAAAACATATAAATACATATACAAATGTATTTTCCTGACTGATTAAAAGATGAGGGGTGCTGTTAAAGATGAGGAGTCGTGCGATAAATAAGCAAATCAATCACAGCCCTACCTGAATAGACAGGAACTTCCACTCAAATGATTATGGCCTATTTATTCAAAAGCCAGCTGCCTGGAGAAATTACTGTAAAAACAGAGAAGGCGCTGGCCTAGAAACCAGGAGAATGTGAGTTCTAGTTCCACCTTAAGTCATGAAAGCTAACTGAGTGACTGGGTGGTCATTTTCTCTTGGCCCAGCCCGCTTCACACGGTTGTTGTTGTGAGGAAAATAGGAGCAAGAAAGAGTAATCTATATGTCTGCTGCCTAGAGTTGCCTATAAAGTAATAAAGGTGGGATAAAAATCAATCAAACTAACTAACTAACTAACTAACTAACTAGCTAACAAACAAATAAATAAATAAGTGCACTCATTTGTCTCCAAATTGCAACCACTTCCAACATGCAATGCATCTGGTGGGTCGTCCTTAAAGAAGTCATGTCTTTTTTTAGGACCCGGTCCCTCACAGTTTCTTCACAGATTCAGGAAAATATATACCGTATTTATTGGCGTATAACACGCACTTTTTCCCCCTGAAAATAGGGGGCAAATGATGTGTGTGTGTTATACGCCGATATAATGTTAAGAAGCCATGTTTTTACAGTATTAACAAGTACTGGCAACCCGCGCCTTCCTCACGTCTAATTCTCGCGGCCGTCGGAGCGTAGTTTTTTCCTGAAATTTCCCTCTTAAAATGAAGGTGCGTGTTATACGCCTGTGCGTGTTATACGCCGATAAATACGGTAATTCAGTTAAGGAGGTGCTAGGAAGTCAAGTCAACAATTGGGCACTGACATAAAAGTCACATTCCATACAGCCTCTTAATTCAAATTAAAATGTATATTTTCCTGAGCCTGTGCAGCAGCAGACAAATATGGAGAAGATGTCATATCAGATTTGAAACAACCTTATCTCTCTGCATCTCTTCTTGCAGGCTGTGCGTGGGTGTTTTCCATGGGGATTACAATAACAACCACCACTTAGATTCATACATACACAAAACACCTCCAACACCAAGCTAAATTCAAGGTTCTTATACTGCAATGTAGCTTACACGGCAATCTCTTTTGTGATTCCTTCCATTCTGACTTCTAATAAATTGCACTTAGTCTTTCAATCAGAATAGAGTTGGAAGGGACCTTGGAAGTCTTCTAATCCAGCCCCCTGCTCAAGCAAGAGACTCTATACCAGGGAGGTATAGCTATATTTCATTGAGGGCCGCATCAGGGTTGTGTTCGACCTGGGGGGGGGGGCTGAGTGGGAGTGGCCAGGGTGGATGTGGCCAGGGTAGGCGTGGCCAGCAGGATGCCCTGCAGCCCTCTGCCAGCAAAAACGGAGAGGCCCTCCTGGACTCCATTTTTTGCTGCGATGGTCTCCTGTGAGGGAGCTCTTTCCAGGCTCCATTTTCGCAGGCAGAGGACTGCAGGAGGCCGTTGCAGCCAAAAACGGAGCCCGGGAGGGCTGCACACTGCCCTCCCAAGCTCCGTTTTCACTGGCAGAGGCACTGCAGGCCGGATCTATGTCTTGAGTTTGACACCCCTGCCATATACGATTTCAGACAAGTGACTGTTCAGTCTCTTCTTAAAAACACCCAGTAATGGACCATCCACAACTGCTGAAGGCAAGCTGTTCCACTGGTTAATTATCCTCACTGTTAGGAAGTTTCTCCTTAGTGCTAGGTTGTTTCTCTCCTTGATTAGTTTCCATCCATTGTTTTTTGTTCTGCCCTCTGGTGCTTTGGAAAATAAATCGACCCCCTCCTCTTTGTGGCAGCCTCTTGGTGCAGCAGTCAAGGAGCAGAGATGTAAGATGTTCCAGAAATCTTTTTCAACATATTTGGGTCCCTGCAAGGAACTCACTGTAGGCTCAAATAATACCGGAAGTGCAGGCTTCCATCTGAAATCTGTAGAATTTCTCAATTAACTACGCACAGATAGAGTATTCATTCTCTCATTTTCTCCTTCTCTCAAACTGTGACCAATTTTATGGAACGCTCCTTGACTTGCATGAATAGATGGCAAATTACTGATAGTATCCTGGGTCAGTTTCTCTTAGCAACCACACAGAATAAACACAGGCCTCTTGCTGCTTATCTCTCCAGAGTTGAACCATTACGGATTCTGGTCTTGACTCTCAAAAATTATGTGCAAATCAAGGAAAATATTTTGATACACTTTGGGGGACAATTTGCAATCTTGGTTAAGGAGTTCCTATGTCCCCAAGCTCTTTCATTTGTATTTATTTTCATATTTTAAAGCAAAAAGTTGTGCTACCGAATTTGCCTGCCAAATTTAGGCTACACAACCGCAGAGTGGTCATGGAATGCAAACAGGATGCTGTGTGTAGCTCATTGGTCATTGGCTGCTAATAGATATTTCAGAGCCAGATAGAAAGTCTAGTTTTGACTTCTAGTCTTCTAGTTAGGGTTGTGTATTTATCTTTTTTATTATTTACCTACAATTATGTATAGCTTTTGTAAAATGTTATTTTTTTTAATATTATTATCTCCCCACAGTTACCTTATAGCAGTGGGTCTCAACCTTCCTAATGCAGCGACCCTTTAATACAGTTCCTCATGTTGTGGTGACCCCCAACCATAAAATTATTCCTAAAACCATTGAAAATATGTGTTTTTGGATGGTCTTAGGAGACCCTTGTGAAAGGGTCATTCGACCCCCAAAGGGGTCCCGACCCACAGGTTGAGAACCACTGCCTTATAGTATGATGGGCAGTCAATACATTGAATAATATAAAAAAGAAGTAAAATAAGGAAATTGACAGAAAAGGTACAGCCTCTTCACCAACTCAGAGACAAGTCCTGCTACAGTCCTGTTCCATGTGTTCCACAGGACCTTTTGCCCTCAAAGCTGAAATGCTACCCAGCAATACTGTAGAATGTCTTGGCCAAATTGTTGTCAGAAACATTATTTCCAAACCACATGGCAATATTGCTAAAGTAAAGGCACTGGTTTCCAATACACTTCCAGTCTGAATTTAATTTGTTAGTGAAGGCAGCTAAATTCTTACATGGTTTGGGAGATTAGTGTTTGATGAAACTGTTTGTAATACCTAGCTGAATATTAAGATCTGCCAAGAAGATCTTATCTATTGTGGAGAGCAAGGAGATCAAAAAGACAAAAGGAACATTGTGGTATTGCATCCCTTTTCTACATGTGACTGGTGGCTCTAGAGAGGTGAAGTTTTTTTTTAAAAAAAAGTTTTTTATTTTTTATAAAAATGTCAAATCAATGCGTGAACAGTGTGGCACCTGGGTGTCATACATTCCAATACAAATGAAACTGATCAGATTAAACATAATTATTACATTCAATCAACTTATATATTTCTAATAACAATACACATCTATAGTAGATTGCAGTCTATCATTATTCAATTATTCCACATTTTTTCATTATTACTTTCATTTTATAAAATAAAAATGTATACATTAATATCCCCTTATTTCTATCACTTATTCTAGCTTTTAATCATGTCACCCTTTATTAAGAAACTTTTTCTTTCTTTCCTGTCTAACTTCTAATCATGTCACCTGCCTTTAAAAAAAGACAATAGCGAGAGAGAGAAAAGCAACTCAGAACAACAACAAAAAAGAGGAATCATCCATCCATCATCTTTTGCCCGCTTCATACTTTAATTGCTATGCTTTAAAAGAAAGAGAGGAAAAAGGAAAAGCAAATCAGAACAACAATAAACAAGAAAATCATATATTCATCGTCTCTTGCCCGCTTCAATACTTTAATTGCTATGCTTTTTTTTTTACTTGCCTCCCAAATTCCTCTCTTAAATCTCCGTCTATGTCTATTTCTTGGATGTCCAATCCAACCTCTACTCTCTTCCACTGCCTAATTTCTAAAATTTCTACCCAGGCCCCTGCCTCCATTTCAAACATATTTGCCAACTCTCTTAATATGTTTCCCCCCTGGTTTAATTCACTATTATTTTCATTATTATCTCCTCTTTGTCTTCTTCCTTCTTCCTTTCTTCTTTTGACTCCTCCCTTTCCTGGGCGTCTTGGTCTGTACTCATCATCCCTTGTATGGTATTTTCCATTTTTTCCATAATCTCCTTAAATCCTTTATCCATAATATCTTTCGTGAAACTTCTGACATAACACAAATTTCATTGCTGTGACGAATGTTGCAAGGACCTGCAGATGCTGCTATCTTTGCATCTTCTGAAAATATTATATATATCTTCTGAAAATATATATATATTCTCATATATATTTAAAGGGAAGTGAGAGAGGGTCTTCTTGGTTGTGATAGTCAGGTTGCAAAATGCTCCTTTTTCCAAGACCAACATTAAGGATCCAAATGAAGATTTCATCCAAACACTGGCAACGTTTTTATTGTGCTATTTCTGCTTTTTGCATTGTTTGCCCTGAGATTCATTGATATAGGGTGGGTTGTAAATAATAGACAGAGAGAATTCATTGTGAAACATCCACATAACCAGACAGCTAGCAAATTGTTTTAAAAATGTAGACTCTGTACAGATGATGATCATGCTGTGTGTGAGCATAATATTCTTGGAATGATTCAGCTATGATTTGTAGGCTCAAATGGAATTTTACAGTTTCTGAAATCCAGAACAGAAATGAAATTCTTTTTTTAAAAAAAATCCTACAGACCTATATTTGTTTATAACAACCTGTTGTTGCTATCGTCTCCAAACGATCACAGCCCCATGGAGAATGTTCCTCCAGGCCTTCCTGTCCTCTACCATCCCCCAGAGTCCATTTAAGCTCATGCTGACTGCTTCAGTGACTCTATCCAGCCACCTCATTCTCTACCGTCCCCTTCTTCTTTTGCCCTCAATCGTTCCCAGCATTAGGCTCTTCTCCAATGAGTCCTTCCTTCTCATTAAGTGGCCAAAATATTTGAGTTTCATCTTAAGATCTGGCCTTCTAAAGAGCAGTCAGGGTTGATCTCCTCTAGGACTGACCGGTTTGATCGCCTTGCAGTCCAAGGGACTCGCAGAAGTCTTCTCTGGCACCATAGTTCAAAGGCCTCAATTCTTTGGCGCTCAGCCTTTCTTATGGTCCAACTTTCACAGCCATACATTGCAACTGGGAAAACCATAGCCTTGACTATAACAACCTACTCTATATCTTATCTTACTAAAAATTGTTATATGAACATCTCAGTTGACTGAAGACATGAGTCCAGAGGTCAATATTGGTTTAGCTGTATTTCCTTTCCTTTTTCTATTGTATGTATTTTATGGCCTCCAGAAGCGGAGGTTTTTAAGAAGAGATTGGATCTCTTCTTATGGATCACCATTTGTCTGAAATCCTATAGGGTTTCCTGCTTGAGCAGGGGGTTGGACTAGAAGACCTCCATGGTCCCTTCCAGTCCTATTATTCTGTTATTTATTTTGCTTACTATTGCCTACTCTTTTCCTGCATTTTACATAACATTGCTCTCCTGAAAAGAATAGCGTGATATATGAATACAAATAAATCTGGCAAACTTAAATCATGAGATTATGTCCTGGGAAATCCAAAAGCATCCTGGGGTACTTTTTATCTACTCTTTCAAGGTATAAATCCACATGACAAGATAAAGGAAAGTACATTTATTTGGGAATAATGTAGGCCTAATTACTTGTGGCTTTAATCAAACAGTTCTTCGGGATTGTTGTAATTACCGCACCTTTGCCAGTGCAAAGGGGGAAAATAACTCATATTGAAACTGTCAGCAAGAGTTGGGCGATAACGATGAATGCTCTTCGTGTTAAGGTTCTTTGTGCTGGAAATTTGTGAAAAACATCCTTTTTTCATCCAAGGGAGAATTATGTGATTAGAGCAGCTTGTGGCACTGCCTATTAAGATGATGGCATTTGTGAACATCCTGAGAATGTGGCCTGCAAGGAATTTTTCCTGCCTCAAGAAATCCACTTTAACAGAAGTAACAGAATAATATTCATGGGTTCCTTAGAGAACTCCAGTGCCAGATTCTTCAAAAAAACTAATATTCTGTCAGGCATGCCCAGGAGGCAGGGGACAGCAGTTTTTGCTATCCTTACTGTCACAATTTTGTCCCCAAAGTATCTCTTGCCTCACAAATCATGGAAGAGAAATATTTTAGACCACCTAAAAGCAATATGATTTTCCCACAGCTATGGGCATGGTGGAGCACTGAGGAACTAGTTAAATTTCAGAAAAGAGAACTGGTCCACTTTATGGTTGCTGGATCATTGATGTAAAAGTTCAAGGCTTTTGAACCACTGCCCCAAAGATTTGGCCTTCTTTCATTCCCATTTAAGAAATGTTGATGCTTTTTTGATAATGTGTACAGAGAGTGATGCCAGAATGAAATGATATTTGACTTAATCAGTGACTCAATTATAGAAGATTGTAAGCCGCCCTGAGTCTCCGGAAAAGGGCGGCATATAAATTGAACCAACCAACCAATCAATCAATCAATCAATAAGAGCCAATAAATAAATAAATAAATAAATAAGAGCCATTTTTATGCTTGTTACTTCTAAAATACTTTCCCCTATTATGGGGAAATATGAAAATTCTCAAGGAGGAATAGTTTAATTCTAAAGCATGGGCATCTTTGTTTACAGGGTGACAAAGTTTTTGTGTAGGGAATGGAGAATTATATAGAAGACAGAACATAGAATAATAGAGTTGGAAGGCACCTTGAAGGACTTCTAGTTCAATGCCCTGCTCAAACAGGAGACCCTATATCATTTCAGACAAATGGTTGTCCAATCTCTTCTTAAAATGTGATAGAGCACCCACAACTTCTGAAGGAAAGCTGTTCCATTAGTTGATTGCTTTCACTGTTAGGAACTTTCTCCTTATTCTTAGATTGCTTCTTTCCTTGCTTAATTTCCATCCATTGTTTCTTGTCTTGACTTTTGGTGCTTTGGAAAATAGTTTGACCCCCTCATCTTTGTAGGAGCCCACCTGCAGATATTCATATAAGCAATGATTCCCATATACTCATCCAATCCATTTGCACATTCATCTTCCACCTTCCTAGCAATCTTGAGCATGATTGCTAAAAGGATGGACGAAAGTGTAGTGTTGTTATATCTCAACACACAAAGGAGGATGTGTACAACTGGGAAGGAGGACAAATGGAGGAGTGGGAGGAGGATATATTAACTTTAACTTTATTGGCACATGCAATGAAACTTACAGAAAAGGAAGTATTGGGAAAAAAATAAGGATTTGGCTAATAGAAATAACATCGGAAAAAGTAGCACTGAAACCAGAATTTTTTTTTACTAGGGATTATTAAAGAAAATTATAAAAAAGAAATAAAGTATTTAATACTACATATAATCACTGCAGCCAGATTGGCATTAGCTCAATTTTGGAAAACTGATCAACTGCCAACAGAACAACTGATAATCCAAAAAATCTACAATTGTGTTGAAATGGATAAATTAACATTTGAATTGAAAGATAAGGTAGACTCAAAGTATTATATAGCATGGAATAGATGGTATGATTGGATAAATCAGAGAAATGAAGGCAAATGTAAAATTCTTAATGATAATAAAAACTAAAAAAAAAAAGCACCGTCAATAAGACAATAGATATGTGACCGGTACATTTTTTCTTTTTATGTAGTGTTGTCTATATGGATGTATATGTGTTTAGTGTAGCATTTCGTTTTTAAATGTTCAATAAAGTTTCTTTTTTAAAACCAGAAAAAAGAAAAAAGAAAATTACAGAAAAAAAAATAACAAAAAATGTACTTAGACCTACATGCATTGTATCTGAACTTACTTTTTCCAGCATCAGAAAAATCGTCTTTGGTTATTCTCAGTCATCCAGGTCATGGTTGTCCCAAAGGTGCTGTCAACCCTGAAACTGACCTGACTGAAGCCATCTTGGAGCTTCAGCGTTGCCACACTGGAGCTGAGGGCTAGGGAGGGGGGAATTGAGATAGCTGGGACTTTGTAGCCAAAACAAAACCAAGGGAACCAAGGACATTCTCACACCTGTTCCGAAGAAGGAGTAGTGATGTTACCGGATGGACCCGTGATTGGACCATGTGACTGATTGTTTTGAGAAAGTGAAAAACTGTTTCTTTTAATTAGGTGAAAACTGCGGGAACCCTCAGAGTCAGTTTTCACCAGATCTGTGCCAATATGATATCCAATAAAGCTATTCTTTGAGGAATCTGCCTTGGAGTTTTGCTTGCTATGGGACCATTACTCGGAACCCTGACAGGTGCTTTTTCAAGAGGCAACTGGACTTTCTTTGTTTTTCCTTGAAGGCGTTTCGCTTCTTATCCAAGAACTTGAAAAAGTTCAAGTTGGGGACATTAGAAAGACTGTTTTTTCGACTGTAATAGTTCTCCAATAAATCTTTATTTTCAAGAACATATACTAGCAATAAAACAGAATTAACGATGATGGCCTTGTCAAATTTTGTCACAGAAACCTATGATGAGTCATGGGGTCTATAGATTATAGTGAACATAGGTTGAGCTGCAGCCAATTGCTGGAATTGGGAAATGAATTAAATAATGTAAATCTAAGCTGGCGATGGACAGGGAAAGAAAGAAGCAGACAGTTTAGAAGGTTCCAAATCATGAAGACTTAATGAATACATGGCTGGCAGGAAAATTCTGGAAGTTGAAATCCACTCATCTTCATCTTGATAAACACTGCACTGCAGCTTTCTGGTTTCTCCACAGTCAAGGATCAGGTTGACCGGCTTGCTTGCCAGAAAAGTAAGAATTTAACTGCACTGATATAAGATACAGTATTTGCAGTTTGAGGTTGAACTATGTGGTACCTTCATGCTCTCTGAGCTTGATGGTTTTCTTGCAGATATTTCATAATAAATTAGATAACATCATCAGTCCATTTAATTACACTTTTTGCTATCAAGGATCACACTTATGAACTTCTATAGACAAAAATATTCTAAACTTACAGAGGCAAGTGTTTTCTGATTGGTTTGTCACTGAGAAATTTTAGTTAAACACAATGGGATGAAAATTTAGTATATTTGGCACATCTGAAACTTTCGTTAAAGTTGTATGCTTCTGTGGTATGAAAATTAATTGGGCTTATTTACTTCAAAAAGCAATGCATAGGATTGTGCTAAAAGTGTCCACGGTCACATTAATCATAACTGAAATTACCTTCCATGGGTTGAAAAGACAATTAAGAACTATGACTCAGTTTGGATTCAATCCAAAATGACTCTTTACCAAAGGAACACAACAGAGAAAGGGGATTTTAGGAAGTACAGTATTTTTCGGAGTATAAGACGCACCTTTTCCCCCCCCAAAAGAGGGTGAAAATCAGGGTTCATGTTATACTTTGAATGTAGCCCCGCCCAGCCTCTCAAATGGAGATCTCAGAGGCTGAAAAAAGCCTCTGAAAGAAGCTTCAGAAAAAAAGCCTCTGAAACAGAGCTTCAGAAAAGCTTTTTTTCTGAAGCTGTATTTCGGAGGCTTTCAGAGGCAGAAAAAAAGCCTCTGAAATAGGTTTTAGAGGCTGAAAAAATAGCAAGGCACAGAGCTCACAACCAACGAACCTGTTGCTAAAATTCACCTTTGGGAACAGCTGATTGGGGGTATTCTGGGAGGCCGATCCACCCGCCAATCAGCTTTTTTCTTATTTTCCTCCCCAAAAACTAAGGTGCGTCTTATACTCTGGTGCATATTATACTTGGAAAAATACAGTATTTGCGATTCAGAAAGATGCAATATTCCCTAGTTCATTTCTTATTTCTTGCACAATTCACTAAATGATGCACAGAGACCTGCAATCAGTGGTTGGGATTCAGCCGGTTTGCACCACTTCGGGAGAACAGGTTGTTAACTTTCTGAGCAGTTTGGTGAACTGGCTATTGGAAGAAATCATTAGGGCAGAGAACCGGTTGTTAAATTACTTGAATCCCACCACTGCCTGTAACGTAATCTAGATAGAATGCAATGGAGGTTTAAAATGTGTTTTTTATAGGACCCCATGGTTAGGTGTGCAAAATTCACTTTGCTGCTTTACACTAACTGTGAGATTAATTGCAAGCTTGGCCTTTGCCTTTCATCCTGGCTCAAATCAAAATAAGCAATAAGTATAAAATAAAATGTGGTAAGGTTGACTCTAGATCCAGCAGTACAAGGAAGCAACTCTGAATTCCAAGAAAGATATTTGGTGGCAATGCAGGATCCCATTACTTGTTAGTTTCCTGTTTACAAATCTCAATGCTTTTATTGCACTTATTAGTATTAGAAACCTTGCAGTTTCAGTCCTTGTCAGATTCTAGGGCTGAGGTATAATTGAATATAATAGTCCTCTTACCCATTTTACATAAAGATGAGCATCACATTGGGAAAGAATTTTAAGTGGCTTTACTTAAATTACAATGAGATTTTTTTTTTTTAAAAAAAAAGAAGAACAAGGTTCTTAAGTGCCTTTTGGATTAGGGAGCTGTCAAGGATGACTTGTAGTTAATTAGGATGTTTTTAGGATGAAATTGATGGCTTCTCTGTGCACCATGCTGCCTTCACTATCACATCTGAGTTGCACAACCTCATACGGCAAAAGACAAGGGAATAGTTGGATTAGAGGATGAAATAAAACCTACCAAAATAAACAGCAGAAATTTAAAAAGTAGGATTGCTTTGTTTGTTAGATTCACACACCATCTTTCTTCCACAGGGTGAAATCTAAAATTTGTTACTACTGGTTCTGGCGTGGCTTGGTGGGGGGGTGGTAATGTGACTGGGTGGGCGTGGCCATTTTTTTTTCTTTTAAAACCATTTTTTCTACAACCTCTTCAGCGAAGAGGTTGTAAAAAATGCTTTCAAAAAGCTCTGACGATCCCAGCTGAGTTGCCTGATCGGCAGAGATTTTTTTTCTTTTAAATGCCTCTGACGATCAGGCAACTCAGCTTGGATCGTCAGAGGCATTTAAAAGAAAAAAAGGGTTTTTTTCTTTTAAATGCCTCTGATGATCAGGCAACTCAGCTTGGATCGTCAGAGGCATTTGAAAGGGAAAAAGGGTTTTTTTTTCTTTTAAATGCCTCTGATGATCCAAGCTGAGTTGCCTGATCGACAGAGACTTTTTTTCTTTTAAATGCCTCTGACAATCCAAGCTGAGTTGCCTGAC